>NW_010729211.1:190578-371342 GCF_000365185.1 Nelumbo nucifera
TCTCTCTCTCCTCTTCCCCCTTCTTTCTTCTCTTGTGTTTGTTCCTTCAACCTCAATTTGCCACAATCACCAAATTGCATTTTGCTATTACCCTCAACCACCTATCTCTTATTTTAAACTGCCTCCCCTCTATTACGCTATTCATCCACTAGCCCCCTATTTTAATTCAAATCCATCTAATGTTATTCACTTATTTGTTCTTCTGCTACCCATAGATCAACCACTGGCCCCACTTGATTCAGTTGTGTATGTTTGTCCCTCTAAAACAATGAGGTTTGATTTATACAAGCTTGATAGAAAGCTCTAGTCTCTACATCTTGAACCACAGTTTTTAAAATAGCGCCGGACAGGGAATCATTTTGGGTCCGGTTTCCAGGTTGAAAGGTTCGATTGTTCGGTCCGAATGGATGGTCTGTTTTGGCAAAAAAAAAATTAAATTTAAAAAAACCCCAAAAACAGTTAAAATTGTTCTTGGGTCGAATGATTCGATAGTTTGACCGCCCAAGTCAGCAATTTGTTGACCAAATCAATGGTTTTTGGCTAAATAGCGGTTATGGAATAAAACGGAACCAGTCAGGTAACTAGTTCCTAGTTATTCTAGTCCGATCGTCCAATCCGATCTGGTTTTGAAAACATTGTCTTGAACCAGTTACCCGCATCTGCATCTCAGATTTAAGAAGAGGTATACCTTTATTCCTATATGCTATATATTGTGAATAGACCTGTTCATGGGCCGAGTAGCCCAACGGCCCAACCCGCACCCCGGTCGGGCTTGGACATGTAATTAGGCCTGCGGACCTGACCTCGGGCTCAAAACACCAAGCCCGATTTTGTGTTGGGCCGGGCTTGGAATTTGTCAAAAAAGCCTGGCCTGAGCCAGTCCAGCCCAACTCATTTATATAATATAAAATATATAATACATTTTTTTATTTTTTCTTTATAATTTCTCTCTCTCTCTATTCAGTAGCGGCATGAGCTATATACTTCGGGCTCAGGCCCAGGCCTGGTCTTCGGGCCCAAGTTATAGGCCCAATGGTTGGGCTAAGCTTGGATTCGGGCCTTAAAAAAATCTGTTAATRCAGAGTAAAAGCCTAGCCCGGCCCATAAATAGGTCTAATCGTGAAAACTGTTGTAGTTGGAGAAACACAATATATTGTTTTAAAAGTCTTTTATTTTTAAAGGGTAAAATTGAATTTTTAAAAAAGATATATTGGAAGTCAATTTATACAAATTCAAGATATGTTAGTCTTTTACCTTTTTTAAATAAAAAATCGACGAGAAAGACAAACTTGTAACCAATTAACCGGTATCGTAAAAGGTATAACCGATCAGGTGTTCACGGTATCATGTCTTTCCGGCAGCATAAATTTTCCTATAAAAGAAAACAAAAAGTTGAAAACAGTGACGTCTTTCCTAAATTCCTAGTTCCTCGCTGTATCAATATTATCTCCCAGATAATTGGTTGCCGACTTACGATCACGTTAATATACGAAAATACAAATTTCAAATGACTATTATACCTTCCTTACAGATTATCAAGGATCAAGTGGATGGCCATGATCGCATGCTCATGTCAATCTGCAGGTGGTAAGCCTTCAAAAAAAAATGTCAATCTGGTGGTCCGGGTCCCGAAGGCTGCGTTTAGTAGAGGTGTAAAATCGAATCGGGGTAAATTTTTATATGTTTATCGTTTAATTACATTAATAATTGATGTAATTTCGATGTATTTATTATATCTCTTTCTTAACAGTASGTATTGTCTATTTGCGGCATTGGAGCAAATCTAGATGGGCGTTTTCTATTTGGGTTTGATTGGGAGAACTTGGAGGCCGATTCAGATGGTCGTTCTCTACTTGGGTGTTCTCCTTCACCACCACCACCTCCGGCGGGGTTTGATTGGGGGAACTTAGAGGCCAATTCAGATGGGCGTTCTCTGCTTCTAGGTAGCAATCTCTATTTGGGTGCAACCCCATTATTTCTCTCTCCCTCCATGGCTGCAGCATCTCATTCTTCCTGGGCATTTTGCTCCCGTTGTACCTCTGCTGGTAGCATAGGGACTTGAGGATCTGGTAGACTGATGGGGCATAGGGAAGTGAAAGGCAGCGGCACAGACCTCCCTCCATGGCTGCAGCATCACACACATTGGTCATTGATTTCTTCAACTCAGGCGAGGCAGCCTGATTCAAATTCCACAGGTCGGTTTGTCGAATTCGAACATGGTATCGGAACTAATCGTTGGCGAGGTAGCTCTTCCTAACTGCCATAGTGAAAATTTTTCTAGAGCTAATATAGTGGCTCTGTCTTTTTGCCCTTTCTCTCTTCTAAGCCTGTGAGAAGGGAGATCTTTACACCTCGGTTCCGCCCTTCTCTCTCTCTTTCCCTCCCTCTCTGATAAATCTCCTGCTGCAACAAGATGTAACCAAACAAGACGAGTATAAATGGACACAATAGACGATCCATATTTTACACTCTCACCGAACCATCGTGTCTCAACTCCATCAATGTAAAAATACATTTACACCGAAAACAAACGCAGCCTAATGTACACAAGGCCCTCACGGCCTCACTTGATTTTTAAAGATTTATTGGGTGGGTCCCTTTACCTTGGCCCCAATTGGGGATGATCATGGGCTGGGCCCGGCCCGAGTTTTAACAAGGCATTAAACAACTTTGAGGGCTGCCCGCACCACGGACTTGATAAATACATATTCAGGTCCGGTCCTTGACGGGTCAGGTCAGACATCCGGGCTGGTCCATGTGATTCACAGTATTTATATATTTTAAAATTTTAAAATTTAATTTACTTTTTATAATCAGAATTACAAAAAAAAGTATAAACCATATGCACATATCATTTATTCAGTAAATTATTATATATACCATATATAATACATATATATCATATATAAATTTATACATACGCCATACATACTCTATATAGGCGCACCCTCATGTATATATTTGGCAAAATATTATACATACATGTAAGATACTGACATATATACATAAGATTTTACCAAAAATAAACATATATACACAAGATTTATACCAAATATATAAGATATGAGATATCTACTATATATATAGAGAGATATATAAGATATGCGATTCATGCAGTCTGGACCACATCATAAACGATCATTCATACAAGACACTGGCTTGATACGGGCCCAAATCCTAAGAATTGGGCCTAAGGCCTGATATTAGATCGAACCTAATTTGATTCGTACATCAGGTTAGGAAAAGGTGGGTCAACTTCGAACTACCTAATGGTACGTTTGGTTGCTGCCATTGGGATGGGAAAATGAGAATATTCCCATTAGATTCTCATTTTCACGTGTTTGTTCGCTGGGATGGGATGGGAAACTGTGGGGTGTTGGTTCTCAAAACCAACCAAGGATGCAGGGTCGCACTGAAATGGTGCAACCCCGGTGAGAAGAGAAAATTGTGAGAAAAAAATGTGAAGACTTTCGACTGTAGCCGTCCTCTCACCGTCTCCCTGTGTCTACAGCAATCAAGTCTCCAACAGCATTCTCGACGATATCCAACCAAGATAAGACCAAATCCATGACCATAGAATAAAGGAATAAAGGTGACTATATTCTTCACATGGTCATTCGTCAACTAAAAGCCATTGTTTCCGACGGTATAGAAGTAGATGTTTTACAGATCTACACTTGTGCTTGTAGAACCTTGAACGAACATGGTCGTTCGTCGGCTAAAAGCCATTGTTTCCTGTTAAAACGCGCCAAGGTGTTTTTCTAGGTTCAAGGTAAGAGTTTTCTTCCCTCGGATCAGTTTTTTCCATGAGATATGTTTCTCTTCTCTCAGATTTGTTAAACCAGGTGCCAATTATTCTTTTTACTTTTTTTATTTTTAGTGAAGATTGGAGGTAGTGAGAACAACTCCAGATCTTGCTTCGCCCTTGTATCCTCTGCAACTTTGAAGATGACAAACCTTTCCTACATATTTATAAATATATTATTATTTGTTAATTTTTTTCTGAGCATTCTTCTTTTACTAATGAGGGGGAGATTGGAACTCACCTCGTCCATGCCACTAGTTTGAATTCGAAGAAAGACGATGAATAGTAGGTTTCCCTTCTCAGCAATCAAACACCAGAATGCCAAAATGAGCTTTCTCATCCCATCCCTTATTGGCAACCAAACGGACCGTAAAGCCTAAGTTAAAAGGACCATAAATCCAAGCTCAGACCGTGTAAAATTTTGGGTTCGATCGGTTCGGGCTCCGGTTGGTCCGCCCAAATTTCGCCCCTGTGGATTCGGTTTACTTTACACTTTCAATGAAGACTATATGCWTATCGGTCGAATAGTTTCCATGCTTTGGACGGTTGATATACGAGACTAACGGCGCAAACATGAACGTGGCTTATGCGTATGTCCCCTACAAAAGGCGTCCCAGTTTTTTGAACCGTCTACATTGTGCCGGCTCTGCAACCAGCAAAGCTTCAACGCTCCGACAATGGCGTCCCTGCAACTCGCCCTTTTCTCACCTTAAAGCATCTGAAATCTCTGGGCTCTCTGATTCGCTGTCTCTGAAAACGCTCTGATGTGCTCTTCTAATTGGGCTGTGGCATTTTCAAGTCAAGAACTCTCAGCACATGAAACCTTTTCAAAACTCCGGCCGGTTCCTTTTAAGCATTCTTTGTGCACGATATCTCTCTAGCTCCTGTCCTGTTGTTTTGTTTTGAAATTTTAGGGTTTTATCTCCGAAAACGGCTGTTTTAGATGCTATTTCGGATCTTTTAAGCAACAACTTCTGGTTTTCTAATGCTTTCTGATCTTTGAGGCAAGAGCGTTTTTAGTCCCTCTTGCAGTCTTACTTTCATGGTTCATCCATTTGGGTATAGTCTCTTATCTTTTAGTTGAAACGTGGCTTTCATCTTCTTTGCGATCCCGAAGCTCTTTTAATGGCTGTCGTGGTTCCATAAATGTAGTTCTGGTTATGTTCATCTTAGAATCTCATTAACCTCTAAGATTTCATTCCGAAAAATTCTCTTTTAATATCATTTTCGGAAGCAATGGCCTATTTATTTCAGACCTCGTCGGCTAAGAACAGGTTTCAGACGGCCATCAAGATCGTGAAACTCACGTTCATCGCCGTTGGAATCATCTCAGCTTTGCTTCTATTCATGCTCGCAATCTCGTATTCCATCAATCTCTTCCTCTCTACTCTTCCTCGTCTATGGACATCCATCCAAAGCTGGTTAGCTCCTCCGTATCTCTTCATCGTCTTCAATTTCATCATAATCGTCATTGCAGTTCTGTCGAACTTCCAGCAAAAGATTACTGAGATGAAGAACAGCGAGGATGGTGTTATTGAAATAGAGAATCGATCGCTACAGCTAAGACGAGTCAATTCAGGTAGTACAGAGTCGTCGTCTCGTTTTCAGAGGATGCCGCCTGTAGTTTGGCATGAGGTGGACGAAATGCCTACGGAGTCCG
Organism: Nelumbo nucifera; assembly: GCF_000365185.1. The sequence goes on from NW_010729211.1 coordinate 196,044, forward strand.
ACGACAAATCTGTGATTTCAGTTGAAAAATCCGTCCAGACGTCGTTGGAGAGCTGGTTTGATGCCTCCAGCTTGACGGATTCCGACGAGAGGCCAAAGCCGAAACCGAATCCATTCGAAGGTCCTTCGGCTCATTTCTCCGTGAGAAAACCGATGGAAACCAACCAGAAAACAGCAAGAGTGACGACGGCCTCGGACGAGAAGAAGGATGAGAACGAAACGCTGGATCAGAAGTGGAAGGCGATCATGGAGGGACAAAAGAAGACGCAGGCTCGGCAACTGAAGAAGTGCGAGACGTGGGAAGTACCACACCGTGCCCCTGAGCCCGACCCAGAACCGGCGCTGTCGTCGGTGACGACGGCGATGACGGTGAGGAGCCGAAAGGTGCTGAGGAAGTCGGAGACGTTCAATGACACGGCGTCATCGGTGTCGTCTGGGTCGAGTTCGTCGAGGAATGCGGCGCAGAGGACGGAAGTGTTGATGAGTCACGACGAGTTGAATCGGCGAGTTGAAGCGTTCATCAAGAGGAGGTACGACGAGTTGCGACTGCAGAGGCAAGAATCTGAAAATCGTTATTTGGAGATGGTCAATCGAGGAATCCACTGAACAAAGAGGGAGACAGAATCAGAAAACTGTTGTTCTTGACCCCAATTTGCAGGTAAATTCCCATTTAGTTGCAGAAAATCCTTGGATTAGAATCAATCTCTGATATCAAAGTTAATAATTATGTTCTTGAATATGAGTGAATATAGTGAAAACCCAGGATAGATTTGCAGGAAATTGTAATGGGTTTTCTGTTTCTGTTTTGATTTTAGTGGAGAACTTAACTTTGGCTAGATAGGTAGATAGAGACTGATTGGAGATGGAATATGATGTAATGGAGTTTGGGTATTTTGACTCTCTGTGAATATTTTGTAAAGGAATGAAAGAGGGAAATAAAGAAGAAGAAGAAGAAGATGATGATGTATTGTGTTTGTACTTGAGAACCCACTTTGTCATGTCCAGTGAATCTGAGCTGTCTGTCTGGTATTAATACTAACTACTCTAGACTGACTGGATATTTAGGGTTGGGTTTATTTTCTGTAATCTGAATCTATCATTCCATTAATTTTCTTGTCTATGGATTTTCATGCAATTATAGGAAACTTCCCAGGTCCCACAATAGACATGGTGGCCGGTGGGACCCATAAAAAATATAGTTAAATATTATCTTTCGATGGGTCCCACCAGGCCTAGGGCAATGGGGTGAAGATATTTAAGAATTGCATGAACTGATTTTGTATTTCTGTGAGAGAACTCTGGTTGGGTTGTTCATTGTGAACATAAGAAGAAAACGGTCTCATGCCACCAAATCACTTCCATGGGACGGGATATGATRTTAACTACGCCTAACAACTAAATCATCAAGAATAGAAATCAATAACTTTAGAAAGAACCTCACGAGTAAGTCGCTCAGTCGCCTGATTTACTTCTCTGAAAATATGTTGATACTGAAGACCTCCTTCGGTTAGATCTTTCGCTAGTCTATGGGCTTCGTTTCAACCACGGGGAATGTCGTGGAACCTATAAAATCTACTCACATACTTAGGCCTGACTTTTATTAATTCGGGCTACCAATATAACCTTGCTGTGTCTCGGCCCATTCTGATATTTCTTAACATTTTGAGCTTCTAAACGGTCTCTAATACTTTCTAAAGCTTTCTTCATGATCTCCAAAGGGCGATGGCCTATACTATTTGTTTTTGAAGATGCCTTCATTTCTATTCTTCCATAGATGCCAAAGGATAGAAGCAACCTTCTCCCACATTAGGTTATGTTCTTTGCATTTTTTTTTTTTTTCTTCAAGAGTTGGTCGTTAACTAAACTCCAAACTTGAATGGCTAGAGAACGTGGTTGGTCTCTTCGGGATTTCCACAAATATGGCATTCTAGATGGCATAATAATCCTCTCCTCCTTAGGTTTCCTTTTGAAGGAATTTTATTTCCTATAGCCAGCAGCCAAGGAAATATTCTTATTTTGGGGGGTGTTCAATCTTTTGCGTTTTTTTTTTTTTTGCAACATTTCTTGATTGATTCATCTTCTTTCTTCCTTTTTATTTAAGGTTGCATAGGCTGATTAATCAGTGTTTCCAAAACCAGATTGGATGGTTGGACCAGAAAAACCGGGAATGGTCACTTGATCGGTTTTGTTTCATCCTAAAACCGTTTTTTTTTTTTGCCAAAAATGTTGATTTGGTTAGTGAATCGCTGACCCGGGTGGTCAAACTGTCGAACCGATAAGAATTTTTGGCCATCTTTTTATTTTTTTTTCAGCATAGGTCGTCTGTTCGAACCAAAACTGACTGTTCGACCTGAGAACCGGACCCACAACGGTTCCCTATCCGGTCCAATTTTAAAAACCTTCTTGCTAATTTCCCATACTAGTTCATCTTACTTTCGTTCTGACTTCTGAGGGTTTTTCAATAGCTCTACTTTGTTGGATTATATTGAAAGGAATTGAGCTAGCTAACTTTGTTCATGTCGCACCTCAACCGCTCACTATACATGATCCTCAACTTTTCTTTCGTTTACAGATTCTTCATCAAGACGGAAGCTAATTAAATCTTTGATGGGGGCATTTGTAAGTTGTAACCCAGTTATCCTTCCAAATTTTATATGTTCTTCCATCTCCTATCCTCCACATTAGGCAATTTCTTAAATTAACTTTTTATTTGCAAATTCCCCTCCAGGCCCAAGAGGCCTTTTTTGGGGTTCCAATTTTCAGGAGATTTCTTTCCTTTCAGACATTTTTCATTTATTATGTTAACCCATAGGTTATCCTTATCTTTCAAGGTTTTCCAGGATAGCTTCATTAGGTTGGCCTCATTAATGAATTAATTCCATTTTCCTTATCCCAAGCCTACCATTGGATTTCAACAAGCAGATGAATACTTTCTAGAGCTTATCTAATTCACTTGTGGTTTGTTTTGGAAATTCTAACATGTTAATTTCATACTAAAACATACTAGCTATAACTAACTTGAGCATAGTGGCCCTTGCCACCTAATGACAACAATTTGCTTCCCTAACTTTCCATTTTCTCCCTCATCTTCTCAGTTATTTCCTTAGAAGTTTCCCTCATAGGGGCACCAAGTATTTACCTCCCTTTTTGCTTCTTGGGATTTCTACTATTTTGGCAAAAATTTTTTTGAAGTCTATTAGGGAGGTTTTTTGAGAAGTATATGGAGGATCTGTTAATGTTTGGTTTTTGCCCTAAAGCTTTGGCATATCTCTTTATAATATACTTGACCTTCGAGACGACTTAAATTGATGCCTCAGAGAATATCAAATGGTCATATATGCAAATTGAAGTATTGGAATGGAATAGTAGGGGCACCTCTAGCCACTTTGACCCCCAGATCCTTTTTTTTTTATTTTCAGTATTGTTCTCGATGTGCCGAATAAGTGCCTCAGTACACAAGACAAAAATATAGGGCGACAATGGATCCCCTTGCCTAAGGCCTCTAGATGGATTGAAGGGTTCACCGGGGGATTTAATGTCCCATCCAATTCATTTTCTGATTGAGACCCATTTTTTCTAGAGTTTTCCTAATATATTGCCATTCTATTCTGCCATATGCCATTTTCATGCCTATTTTGAATGCCACTAGGATTGTTTTGCCCTTTTTGTTTTTCATTGTATGAAATATTTCGTGAGCTATGATTTGTCTCTCTAGTACAAAAGCCAATTAACGGGTGATACTAATTTATTTAAAATTGGATTTAGTTGACTTATTAAAATTTTTGCTATAAAATTTATAAATGACATTGCACAAACTTTTAGGTCTGGAATCTGGAATGGTGTGATGAAAGTTTTATTTTTGGGTCTCGTCATTTTTCCTGAATGGAAAAAAGCCACCACCACCTTTATCGAATTATGGAATAATGGCAAAATGACGCTCCCATCTTATCCAAAGCAGTACAGCAATAAATAGAACTTAAGATTTAAGGAAGCCTGGGCAAACATTCCCACTTGGGTGGGTTTGGTATGACTTGAGACGCATGGAATGAAAGAAACAATCTTTCTTTGCCTCTGGGGCTACAGGCTACAGCATCTGAAAAGTTATCAGGGGCCCATAACATGCTAACTAGTATACCTTGCCCATTTTTAGAAGATAAAAGTGAAACCCACCATTGACGTCTGCTTGGTCTATGTAATTGGCTTGAGGCATGATTGCAAGTGTGTGCTTTTGGTGCATGCATTTGGGCGGTGGAGTACAGAAAGTTTTATTAAAAGGAAGTTTTGCATGAGACGCAAGAAGACTTTATTAGCAAGCTAGTATGGCATACTTATAATTACAAGGCATTGAGTGTAACAGAAAACATTTCAAACACCTGATCTGCACTGGATAGTGGGTCAAGCTTGTCCTCCTTGATACAATCTGAGAAGTCTCCCGAGTAGGATTAGGATTGATAGGATAAGTTTTTGCATGAGACACATTAAGACTTTATTAGCAAGCTAGTACCGCATACTTAAAAAGGCGTTGAGTGTGACAAAAAAATCTTTCAAACACCCGATGTGCCATGTAAGGGTCTTATCTTGTCCTCCTTGAAACAATCTGAGAACTGTCAAGCAGGTAGAAATAAATATTATTACCTTATCAATCACTTTCATAATCAAAGCTTCCAGTGACAAGAAAGAGACTCTTGGGCCGGTGGTGTTCTCCTTTCTGTCCCTGGTTGTCATGGTTGGCCCCTCCCAACTTCTAAGTGACTCTCCAGCCCATGGACATGGAACCTTACCTTACATTAACATTCTGCTGGGAGCCTGGGAACGCTCCTGATGTCCTGAGTCCTCACTGTACATCATTGAGTAGCCTCATCAACTTTGGTCTTTGTATCAAAAAAATTAGGTTTTTTAACTAATTAACAGCAAAAAAAAACAAAGATTATCAAGACCGACAAGCCCCTAGTATCATGTCTTTCCCGTATGATAGTCGAACCCTTTTAGATAAGAAAATATACACCCCGACCAACCAAAGGAAATTTCAACTTAGGCTCCATTTCAAAATGATGCAAATAAAGTGTGAATGCAAATATGCAGAATGTAAAACGGTCTATTTAAATGCAAAATTGGGTTCATAGACAAATTTACCTTCTTACCAAACAGACTTTTAACTGTAATAGATGCAAACATGAATCCCAATAAAAATATATACCTTTTTATTAGCATCCAAATTCGGATACATGATTCCAATATTTGTTAGGTTAGGATTGGAAGGAGTACAAATACAAATATGTATGTATTTTTACTGTACATATTTGTATTTATACTGTTCCAAACTGAGCTTTAATATCAAATTGAATGAAAAATACAAAAAAGAGACCATCAACCGTTCAACATTCACGATACGATTTCTTTTTTTGCTTGCCAAGATTTGGATACCTCAAAGCCAAGCCCAAATTCCATTTCCCCGTCATATGAGATCCCCCTAGTTCCTTCTTCGTGGTTATGACGATTGCATCCAATGGAAAAACCAGTTCTCAAATCTCAACCCAATTCAAATATTGCCACATGTAGTTTTCAAAACAACCTTTCAAGAGTGTCAAAACTGATAACTAAAATAGTAGAGCATAGTTCTCTACTAAAAACAAAATGCAACAGCAAAACTAATTTTATAATTACTGCAAAATGCACGAGACATTGAGACTTRAGGAAAACAAGACGGTACTCAAATTCCAATTCACTCATCAGTATTTAACAGGAGACAGGATGTCTAACTGGGAACCCAGCTGTTCCTCCGCAGCCTTCTCAGCTTTGACCCTCAGTTTGGTCAGTTGCTTCCTCCTCTCATATGCTACCTGGGCCCTCTCCTTTCTCTTCTTCTCAAGTTCCTGTAGACGATAGAATTATTAACAATTAGAGGATGACTCTCAAGTGCAAGTTTCCTTCTAACGTGGTTAAAATAAAATACTAATTAAAAGAGTAGAAAAAGTACATATGATTACTTTTCTAAGCGCAGTTTTTCATTACAGGCTCGATTTGCAAGAGTAATTCAGTAATTATAAATAGAACACAATTCGAATTCAATGATTTTACTTTTAAAACCATGGAACAGCATGGTATCAATCATCAAATGCAATGGTGACATTCAAACCAGAGAAAAAAAGGCACATTGATCAGAATGGCCATACCTTAACTCTTTAAGCAATGCTTCTGTAGCTTGTCCCAATATCAAAGTACATTTTCATTTGGGTTCTGTATGTATAGCCATGTCCTTTTGGCAAGTTACCATTTATTTAGCTTTTCCCAATCACAATGATCAAATCTTATTGCAAGTGTATACAAGATTCTCTCAAAGGTTTTGGTAGTTGGCAAATTCTTGATGGTGCTAGTTGCCAATGAGCTGATGATTTACACAAGATTAAGGAGTGCAGAAGCAGGCATTCTTTACAAAGTGGACATGGAGAAAAAGTACAAACATGTAAATTGGAATTTCTGGAAGAATTGGGTGAAAATCTGCATTACTGCTCCCTTATTTTCTATTTTAATCAATGGCAGTTCACATGGTTCTTTTGTGAGTTTGAGGGGTTTGAGGCAAGGGGAATGCCGCTCACCTTTCGTGTTTACAGAAGCCTTGTGTTTGACGATGCAAAAGGCAATGGTTCGCAATTTGCTACAGGGTTTTAAAACTGATAGGAAGGGGGGAGATAGCTCTTTTACGGTTTGCAAATGATACCTTATTTCTGTACAACAATTACAAAGAGCAAGTGGAAACGTTGAGATGGTTTTGGGACTGAAGATAAACTTGTATAGAAATGAATCATCATGGTGGGTCAGGGTGTAAGTTTCCATGAATTCTCTGGAATTCTGGGCTGCAAAACTGGAAAGCTTCCCTCAAAATATCATGGTACCCACTTGGACCAAACTGCTGACTGCACCTTCAGTTCCATTTGGGCCCCTATATTAGAAACCATAGATAAGAGACTTTCAGAATGGAAAGCTAAATATTTGTCAAAGCCCAAAGGGCCTCCTTCCAAGGTAACTTAGTGCATTGAAAAGCAAATGTGAGATTTCCTTTTTTTTTTTTTGCAAATGGGCGGGAAGCATCTAAAATTCACCAAGTCAGATGGGAGAAGATTTGTAGTTGTAAAAACAATGGAAGTTTAGGAATTATGACAATAAAGGACATAAGCACTTCCCTTCTAGACAAATGGTAGTGGAAACTTGGAAATCAGGAAGGTGGTCTCTGGAAGTGATTGAAGCCAAGCATGGCAGAAGTGAGCTAAGATGAGACTATAATGAAGTGACTTCTTATGGTTCCAGTCTTTGGAAAGGCAATAGTAATAATAGCTAAATTCCCGGGAAGGTGGGTAATGCAGGAGCTGAAGAATGAAATTTGGAATTTTCTTAAATTTTCTACAGTTTTGTATACTTGGACAGTATGGGTATTTTCGTAATTTTAACTAGTTCTCTGTGGGCCTGCACTCTAACATCTTGTTCCTCTAGTTTAGTAGGGCTTATCTTTCAATTTTCAGTTTATTTGCATTAATAGATAGAAAGTTGTGTTTCTTGATGCACAAAGGAGTGGCATTTTTGTGATTATGATGAACAGTATTTCGGGCCACAAGTCGCTCTACATAAATAGATGTATTCTCTTCCTTTTGAAGCTAATGAATGAATAATGAATAAATGAATATTTCTTAAGAGCTCTCTTACTGAATGGAGTGATACTAGGACCTCTTTTATCAATAGATTCTAAGACCCCTAGGAGTGATTCCTTGAGATTTCTCTCTTTTCTCTTTCTCTACCCTTTCTACTCTCTCTTTCTGTCTTATGTTAGTTTGTTCCAGCCCTAATGCATAAGTTTTGGTATCAGAGCTAATGTTTAGTCACCATGTTCTCACAAAGTGATCGATTCTATGGGCCTAGAATCAATGATGATAGGATTTTTGAACCATATGATGGGTTTATGGTTGATTTACTTGAGAAATTGGTGGAAGAAATTAATAACGTTGGCTATAGGAGTAAGGTTATCAAGAATGTTAGAAGAGAAAGGGAAGTGCCTAATTTCAAGGGAGATAAAGACAGACAAGCATTCTATAATTGGATTGCTATAATAGAATAATATTTTGATTGGCATGATATGTCTAAAAAACAAAGATTTAGATTTGCACGTAGGAAGTTCACAGCTATTGCTAAAGTATAGTGGAGAACTCTTGAGCAACAACTAGAAAATAGAGGTGAATATCCTATTACCACATGGGCATAAATGAAGATGTATTTGCAAGAAATGTACATTCCACAATACTTCCATGATGATCTATATGTGGAGTTGACTAATCTCAAGCAATGTATGCTATATGTAGTTCAATATATGCACAAGTTTGATGAATAATATATTAGATGTGACATTACAGAAAGTGAAAGGCACAAATTAGTTTGTTTCATGAATGGACTAAGGGATGATATCAAAAATGAATTGTCTACAATTCAGATTTATGACTTAGATCATGCCTTTGATTTGGACCTTAAGATAGAGAAGAAGCAGCTGATTACAACAAAGAATTTGGAGCCAATGAGAAGAAAGTACAAAGTTGAAGATAAAGAAGATGATTTCTTGCATGTCGGTGCCCATCTTAGAGCTAAAGTTGTGAATGAAGAATTTCAACCTAAAGAAGTTGTAAACATTGAAGATCAAAAGGGTGCAACCCAAGAAAATATTAGAATTGTTGAAGAAGGAACTTCCAAAACCTATGGTCAACTTGAGGTTAATGATCAAGAAGAGAGAGAACCGGTTGCCTCCAACCATCCGCGTCAACCGTGTTTGGAAAACATTGGATAAAACTGAAATCTTACGAAGAGTGAGAAATTTTCTGTATTGGTTGTTGTAGATGTTAGTAAGGAAGTAAGTTCTGACTTTACCTTACGAGTTCAACTAGAATCAATTCAAGAATTACAAGTTGACATAGTACAAGTTCCACCAACATCAATAATGGCAAAAGTTCAAGAGTTTGTTGAAGAACCAAGGGGAGATGAACACATAGAGATGGAGAATTTTCAACCAAAGATTGAAAGAAAAGTTCCAAATTCTACAATTGAGATTTTGGATATGAAAGTTCATAGTGATAAGCAAAGAGAAGATTCATCACAAGATAAGTCGATTGGTGATGTAAGTGGTCAAGAAGCTAATGGTATTGATTATTTAACAATAAAGGTTATAGAAGGCAGCATTTCAAACATACATTGCTTTCAAGATTCATTTATAGATATGCGACATCTACTCTACAGTCTAAGTATGTTGGAGTAGCTATGGGAATTTACTACTCCTTTTGTCATTGAGGTACATCAACTTTTCACCCTCAAGTTGTTCAAAACTCGAGGACGAGCTTTTTTAAACCAGGGGAGAATAATGTAGGAGCTAAAGAATGAAATATGGAATTTTCTTAAATTTTCTATAGTTTTGTATACTTAGACTATAGAGATGGAGATTTTTCAACCTAAGATTGAAAGAAAAGTTCCAAATTCTTCAATTGAGATTTTGGATATGAAAGTTCATAGTGATAAGCAAGGAGAAGATTCATCACAAGATAAGTCGATTGGTGATGTAAGTGGTCAAGAAGCTAATGGTATTGATTATCTAACAATGAAGGTTATAGAAGGCAGCATTTCAGACATACATTGCTTTCAAGATTCATTTATAGCTATGCGACATCTACTCTACAGTTTAAGTATGTTGGAGTAGCTATGGGAATTACTACTCCTTTTGTCATTGAGGTACATCAACTTTTCACCCTCAAGTTGTTCAAAACTCGAGGACGAGTTTTTTTAAACCAGGGGAGAATAATGTAGGAGCTGAAGAATGAAATATGGAATTTTCTTAAATTTTCTATAGTTTTGTATACTTGGACGTATGGGTATTTTTGTAATTTTGACTAGTTCTGTGTAGGGCCTGGGTTATAACATCTTGTTCCTCTAGTTTAGTAGGGCTTATGAAGTGGACAAAAAAAAAGTTACATGCAGTACCTCCAAGTATACAGCAATAAGCACAAGAAAAAACAAGCTGAAAACAACAAAATAAGTTGGACTTTTAGGGATTTCAGACCTAAACCCGAAGTAAAATCCTCCTGGAACAGTTCCGCTACAGTAACAATGGCAGCAAACTGGCCTCCCGCACGGACATGCAGCGATGGAGGGATTGAAAGGTGCCAAGATGGGTTGACTCCTCAAAACCCAAGCTCCCAATGCTTGAAAACCCTAGTGGGGCTGAGCTACAGTTCAAACAAGAGAGAAAGAACCAAAAAAGATCCCTACAAAAACAGCCCCCTTCTCTTTTATAAGACTCACTGGCTTGCTGGACAAGGTAGTTAAAATATTTACACATAAGCCCCCTAGAATGTTTCCCTCTCACCAACAACTCCTTAGGAACAAAACTAACTTCAGATGAACACCTAAAAGATAAGTTTTGTTACAAAAAGACCCAAGAGACCAAAACCCAATAGAAATGCACCCAACTGCCCCTGACCAAAAATCTGACTTATAAAATGACGAAAATACCCCTGGTCCCAAACTATCAACAAAGCTACCCAAAAACAACAATTTGGGATCCTACTGCAAGAAAAACATGCCAACCAGGATACATACACTTTTTTCTTTTTTCTCTTGCCTCATCATTCCCGTCGGGTTAAAAAGAGCTCAACCGCATGTAAATAACAATTTTAGCAGCCTTGCACATTTCCATCTAGCTTCATAAACTCCTCTTCATTAATCCAAGAGTTCTCAATTGATGGTTTCCTTTTCCACTTGACCAAGAACCTAAAATAGGCCCCATTTCGAGTGTTGGTGACTCGGACATTTTCTACACCCTCTACTTGTTCAAACTCATTAGAACTACTTGTCCTCGCCCATCCTTTGTTGTTGGTTCTAGGTCCCCATGGTAATCAAAGAGGTTCACTACATTAAAAATGGGTGAAATGGACTAATCAGTTAGTAGCTCAATTTGATATGCATTGTCACCAAACCATCTCAGCACTTGACATGGACCAATCTTTTTCTTGTTCAACTTATGGTAAGTCCCAACAGGAAACCTCTCAGGTTGCAAATAAACCATGACTAGATCGCCCTCATGAAACTCTTTCACCCAGCGATGCTTATCCTTAGCTTCTTTATACCTTTGGTTGCTTTCTTTCAGCTTCTATCGCACATTCTCTTGAATCTCTCAAATGGATTCAGCTAAAGCTTCGGCATCATCACCACTTGCCGCAACCCTATTATAGGAGCTAGATCAACAACACTTTTAGGTGACCGACCATACACAACCTCAAAAGGAGTCTTCCATGTAGATCTATTAACTGAATCATTGAAGGCAAATTCAGCTTGTGGTAGGATGAGATCCCATTGCTTTAGTAATCTCCAACTAGGCTCCTCAACAAGTTGCCTAGGCTTCGGTTAACCACTTCAGCTTGTCTATCTATTTGTGGGTGAAATGTAATGCTATATTGTAAGGTAGTACTCATACGCTTCCATAAAGTTCTCCAGAAGTGGCTAAGGAATCTTGTGTCACGACCTGATGTGATAGATCTTGGCAATCAATGCAATTGAACAACTTCTTTGAAAAACAAGTTAGCTACATGAGAAGCATCAGAAGTCTTTTGGCAACCAATAAAGTGGGTCATTTTAGAGAAACAATCAACCAGAACAAAAATAGAGTCATTACCCCTAGTTGTTCTTGGCAACCCCAACACAAAATCCATAGTAATATCAGTCCACGGTGCTTCTGATAAGGGTAAGGGAAGATACAAACCTGTATTTTGATGCTACCCCTTAGATGTTTGGCACTTATGACATCTATCAACATAATAGAACACATCCTTTTGTAGCCTTGGACAAAAGTACCTTTTGGAGACCATTTCAAGTGTCTTCTTGTGACCAAAATGTCCCTTGCAATGCAAATCAGCAATGAGTAATGCCCTCAAGGATCCCGATGGAATACATAACCTATTGCCCACAAAAAAGCAACCATCATTCCACACAAACTTCGCTTGAATATCCTTGTCACCTATTGTATAGCTTCTAAAAACAGGGCCAAAATAAGGCTCATCTTGGTATTGGTCTTTGATGGAGTTGAATCCCACAACATTAGTAGACATTGTTGACACCAAGTGAACTCTCCTACTAAGAGCATCAGCTACCCGGTTTTGGTGTCCAGCCTCATGCTTTAAAAGAAAAATATAATCTTGTAGAAAGTCAACCCATTTAGCATGTCTTCCCTTTATCTTCTATTGGGAGTTAAGGTGCTTCAATGCTTCATGGTCTGAATACAATACAAACTCCTGTTGAATAAGAATAATGCCTCCAAAACTTCAGCGCTTGCACAATGGCATAAAACTCAACATCACAAGTGGAATACCTCCTTCTAGCATCATTAAGTTTCTCACTAAAGTAAGCAATTGGACGGCCTTCTTGGCTAAGGACAGCTCCAATCCCAACATGGGATGCATCACATTCAACTTCAAAGAGATTGTTAAAATCAAGTAAAACCACTACCGAAGACTTCCTCATCCTCATCTTTAGCTCTTAGAAGCTTTTCTCAGTTGCGGGAGTTCAAGTAAACTCACCTCCTTTCAAGCATTCAGTAATGGGTGCCACAATAGTGCTGAAATTCTTTATAAACCTACGATAAAATGTTGCTAGCCCATGGAAACTATGAAATTCAGTTAAGGTCTTTGGTGTTGGCCACTCTTGAATAGCTTGAACTTTTTCTTGATCCACCTCAATCCCCTTGGCTAAAACAACATACCCCCCAAAAACACTAACTAATATGTCATAAAATTACACTTCTTCAAATTTATATATAGTTGATTTTGTCTCAAGACTTCTAGGATTGCTCTCAAGTGTTCTAAGTGGTTGTCATAATCTTTGTTGTGGATGAGTATGTCATCAAAATAAACTACCACAAACTTCCCCATGACGGCCATAAAACTTGGCTCATGAACCTCGCAAAGGTGCTAAGAACATTAGACAACCCAAATGGCATAGCCAGCCATTCATAAAGACCTTCCTTAGTCTTGAATGCAAATTTCCATCTTTGAAAAGACTAGTGAGCCGGCCAATGTGTCTAACAAGTCATCAAGGCGGGGTATGGGAAACCTGCATTTAACTGTAATCTTGTTAATGGCACGACTGTCAACACATATAAGCCAGCTACCATCTTTCTTTGGTGTGAGCAAAGCTGGTACAGCACATGGGCTTAAGCTCTCACGGATCAGCCCCTTCTTCAACAACTCTATTACTTGTCTTTAGAGCTCCTCATGCCCCTTGGGGCTCATTCTAAAGTGGGCTAGGTTAGGCAATGCTGCTCCCGGCATTAAATCTATATGATGTTGTACATCCCTTGGGGAGGAAGGCCATCGGGTAATTCTTCCGACATCACATCAGCATACTCGTGAAGTAGCTCCTTCACCAACTCTGGAACAAGTGTTTCTTTTCTAACTTCTTTTGTAACCAGCACATAAACAACATCCAAATTCCCATCTTTTTGTTGTTCAATTTCTAACATATTACTCCGAAGAGTTAATCTATTAAACTCGTGTACTCCTTCACACTCTTTTCCCGTTGCCTTAAATTCTGCACCCTTTGGTAAAGAGTTTGCTCATAGTCTGGTGGTAAAAATTGGGCTTTCAGCTTCCCTTTAATTCTTCCCCAAGAACTAACCTTTCTTTTTCCCCTTCCTTTCTCTGTCCCTTTGGTAATTTTTCCACCAATCTAAGGCTGTCCCACGCATCTTGGTTGTCACAAGCTTCACTTTTCTTTCTTCATTCATTTCTTTCCAATCAAAATAATTTTCAATACTGTCCAACCAGTCTAGAAGCTCTTCAAGTTCCAACTCACCATCAAACTCGGAAATATGAAGTTGAACACCATGACCTTGATTAGATTGTAAAGCTTGCACTATTCAGTCTTCCCACCGCTGGTTGTTATTCCTTCCATGTTAATCACCTTCAAGTTGCTCAATGTCTTCACTTGATTCTTCACTAATAATGTCGATGAGTTGATCATCAACTCTAAGAGCTTGTCTTCTTCTTCCTAACCCCAAATCATTCGCTACATCACCATCCCTAGCAGCATTTTGAGCTACAAGATGAGCAAGATGTTCAATCTATTCTTGCAGTCCTCTTATAGCCTCTTGGAAAACCTCTACAGTGACATGTTGTGGTCTTCTATCACCCCTACCACATCCACCCCTTGCAGCCATGATAATATAGAAAACACAAGGAGATGAACTTTGAAGCAAACCCATGGAATGAACTTGCTCTGATACCACTTGATGTGGACAGAAAGACAAGTTACATGCAGTACCTCAAGTATACAGCACTAAGCACAAGAAATACCAAGCTGAAAACAACAAAATAAGTTGGATTTTTAGGAATTTCAGACCTGAACCTGAAGTAAAACTCCTCTTGGAACAGTTCCGCTACAGTAACAATGGCAGCAAGTTGGTCTCCCGCGCAGACATGCAACGATGGGGGGATTGGAAGATGCCAAGATGGGTCGACTCCTCAAAACCCAAGCTCCCAATGCTTGAAAACCCTAGCTGGGGCTAAGCTATAACTCAAACAAGAGAGAAAGAACCAAAAGAGACCCCTACTAAAACAGCTCCCTTCTCTTTTATAAGACTCGTTGGCTTACTGGACAAGTTAGTTAAAATATTTACATATAAGCCCCTAGAATGTTTCCCCCTCACCAACAGCTCCTTAGGAATAAAACTAACTTTAAATGAACACCTAAAAGATAACTTTTGTTACAAAAAGACCCATGAGACCAAAACCCAATAGAAATGCACCCAACTGCCCCTGACCAAAAATCTGAGTTATAAAATGACGAAAATACCCCTGATCCCAAACTGTCAACAAAGCTACCCAAAAACAACAATTTGGGATCCTACTACAAGAAAAACAAGCAAACCTGAATACATACATTTTTTTTCTTTTTTTTCTCTTGCCTCATTAGCTTATCTTTCAATTTTCAATTTATTTGCATTAGATAGAAAGTTTTTATGTTTCTTGATGCACAAGACAAGGAGTGGCATTTTTGTAATTATGGTGAACAATATTACAGGCCACAAGTCACTCTATATAATAAATAGATGTATTCTCTTCTTTTTGAAGCTAATGAATGAATGAAGATTTCTTAAGAGCTCTCTTGTTGTATGGAGTGATTCCTACAAACCCTAGAGTGATTCTAGGACCCCTTGGAGTGATTCCTTGGGATTTCTCTCTTTCTCTTTCTCTACCCTTTCTACTCGGAGGCTGGAAGATGAGATGAAGGCTCTTTCCTGCTTCATATGGTGTGGCATTCTGCAGTCCCTTCGAAAGTCTCCTTTCTGGTGTTGACAATTCTCAACACTTGTTTAAATGGAGAGACTTATGCCATGCGTAATAATGCTTTGGAATGCAGTAATCACATTTTATCCATTGTAAGATAGCAATTACCTCTAGCAGTGGGTGAAAGATACTTTTGGGGCAGTTGGTTGCAATTAAGAGTCAGTGATTGATTTTGCAAATTGTCAGAATCTTAGGACTCGTTTGGCGTCCATCCAGAGAATCGATTCTAATGATTCTAGCAATTCTCTGGATGAGAATGTCGTTTGGAACTGGTCAATCCAAATTTCCCATCTCATTCTGGATGAAATTTTCGATCCAAAGACGTGATTCTCACAAGTGAATTTTTCACTTCTAAGAATCATGATTTTCAATTCTTGCATTTCTCGCTACATGACTTTAAAATAACGAACATGTGTGACTTGGTCACGCGTGAAAAAAGGGGTAAAAGTGCAATTGATTATTTAACATAATCCCATTCAGTGAAAAGACATAACCTGGTAACCCCCTTTCTTCTTCCTCTTTTACTTCTTACAACATCAATACACTTTCATGGTTCACCAGAGATCAATGCCTCCCTTATTTGCGTTTGATTTACGTGACCAGTAAAACTCTGATGTGTGTTGTCAGTCGATGTTTAAAGACGTTGACAATTGTGCCAGAGAAAACCACTCCAACGATTATTGTCGAAGAAAACAACTCTGACAACTGTTGGCTTGTTGCTAGTTGAGCAAAGAAAAGTTGTTGAGAGTTGAGACTTCTTTCAAGCAATGAGAAAATGTGTGGCTATCATTGGTCAAGAAGATTCGAACAATCATTGGATGGAAATCGGATTTGGCCCTCACAAGACTGTGCTCACACCATTCGCAGTGCTCACACCATTCGCAGTGCTCACACCATTCGCACAATGCCTTATAGCCTTGCAATGGGAATATCTCCCCATGAAAAAAAAAGCATACAAGTATGGAGATATTCTCAATGTGCTGCTGTAAAAGGCTGTGAGAACGATGTGAGTACAGTCTTGTCACTTGTGAGCCTTGAATCTGATCTCATTGGATGAACAAAGAAACACAGTTGAAGTGGATTGTAATGGCCTGTATAGGAGTCAATGAGGCAAAATAATTTGATTCTTTAACAAAGAAGAGATGTGGGGTTCCAAGGACAAGGAACATCTTATAATGGATAAAACCGTTGATTATTTTGCTCTTAATGGACTGGTTTAACGAAAGCGGCGAGATGATCTAGTAGTGCTGTTGAAAACCATTCTGATGACATCATCTATAACTTCACCAAATAAGACAGTTTAGAGGAGGGGGAGGTGGAGGAAGAAGAAGAAGAAATAGGTAGTTCCAAACACTTTACTCTTCTTAAAATCTGCAAAATTCTTAGAGTTCATTCTTTTAAGGATGTATTCTAAGAATTTTGCAGATTTTAAGAAGAGTAAAGTGTTTGGAACTACCAATTTCTTCTAAAAACTAGGGATGTCAACAGTTTGGGTCTGGGTCCAGATAGTAAAACCGAAACCAACCCAAAAATGAAATATCAAGAAACTGGAACCAAACAGACCCTATAGGGTCCGTAAATTTAGATCCAGAACCGAACCTTTCAGCTATCGTGACAATTGGGTCTAACCATGGACTCGATTATGATAAACCTGCTGAAAATATTATACATTTAATAATATATATACTAATTTATTTATTATATTATACATTTGATATATAATTATTTAATATATTATACATTTAATACATATACATAGTTATATACACATATATGGCTTGGGTTGGGTCTGAGTCGGTTTTGAACTAGTAGAACCAGTTCCAAACCAACAATAATCTGGACAATATATCAGGAATTGGAACCGACCATTCGGTACAGACCCTGGAACCAGAACCGGCCCAATCAGTTTGGGTCCATTGGATCAGACCCAACCCATTAACAACCCTACTTAAAACCCAAATGAGGGGGAACCCATGTAAGTATAGGAAATATAAAAGAAATCAACATGAAGTAACCTTCAAAGTGAGGATACATGGAGGAGGCTGGGTGTAATCAAGTTGAATCAAGCCAAGTAACAAGCTGCCCGAGCTCAAGCTCGACTCAAAAACACAAAGCTCAAAACTTGACTTGATCTCGATTGAGTTTCATGTATTTGGCTCAAACTCAACTCAAATCGATACTCACGAGCTACTACCCAACTCGACTCGAGCCAATTATAAATAAATTAATATTAAAAATCATAAATAAATCAATATTAGGTATATTAAAATATTAAAAATAAAAATATATTAAAGAGTTATAGATAAATTAATATTATAAATTCTATAAACAAAAATATATTATTAAAGTCAATTATAAATGTATCAATTTATATTATAAATAAGTTAATGCCAAAAATTAATGCTTTTTTATATTATAAAAATATTAAAAATAGTATTTTAATATGGCTCAATTAGGCTCGTGAGCCACTCGATCCGAGTATTGTGAAACTAAAACTCATCTCAACCAACTACCGACTCAAACTTGGTTACTATGAGTCGAGCCCAAGTAGCTCACGAGTAGGCTCAGCTCACTTACACCCCTTGAGACCAAGAAAGTGAAATCTAACTTGCACTAATAAAAGAACTAGAAATTCATTAATTGGGCCAGAAGAAAAACTCCAAAAACAAGAATCGTACAAAGGCTATAAATGATCTTGTTACCATTTCTCATAGCAGTGGAAAATTCGACCAAATAAAAGATGCCAATATTCTTTTGTTTTCATACGTAATAGTCTATGAAATTCTTCATACAATAAATTCAACCATAGGCCTTGAAAGAAGACCCCCTTTAATTCAACAAAGCAACACACTAGATGCAGTCAATAATCAAAATAAGGCAAAATCAGAATGCAGCAAACTGTTTTTACAATTCACAAGGATAAAGTGCAAAACTACCCCTTGTAAGCATATCTGAACGTGTTAGAGAGTAGCCCAACAACTTACAGTACTTGTATATTTTCTCTATTAAATTAATATCATAGCAATAGCATGTGTAGTAAAAAATATAATGAAAAGAAGTTTTTATAGCACTAAAAAATATTATTGATTATAAGAATAAAATCAAAACTAAGATAATATTATATCTTGGGACGAATGCAGAATTAGCTGTGCAAAGGTGACATCAGCCAAAATAATATCCAGTTTCACTTACATATTCATGTTCATGTTGCAATTGATTTATTAACAGTTAGATTACACAATGAACCATGAAATTTTAACAGTTACGTTTTGGTACATAAAACTTGTTTTTCAAGAACAAAACCAGAAATAATCATAAAGAATTGAGTATTCTAAAATTTCATAAGACTGAACACAAAAAAATGGTTCTGAAAATTAGTCAAGTTTAGTTCCAGAATGAAGGTGCCGGAGCAAATTATTGTATAGGATCCTCATACCAGAATCGGTACCAACAAAAATATTAATATAAATTCAGACCAACTTTTGATCTAGCACATAGATAAATAACAAAGTCTCACCATAATGAAAGCATGAATAAACGGGATAAATCCATATAAACAAGCATACCGTATCTAGAACCGCACAATTATGATAACCAGCAAACAAAATAATTTACAACATATCACTGCAATTCCAATATTCTAATAAAGCATTCCCTTATATTCAAAACGCCCAAAAGCTCATCGTGAAACGCAGCATTGACAAGCAAGCAGTAAATCTTAAACTCTCACCTTAATAGTGTCATAGTGGCTCCATCCAACCTCCGATGAAAGGCGACCCAACAAACAGTACTTATGCCCGGGTTGAAGCCTCAAAACCCTAATCTCACAATGGCCCAGAATAGGAGATCATAAATATGAACCGAAAAAGAATAGAAACCCACCTCGGTCTAATAGCTAAAACACTTACTTGAGTGCGTCAGGAATGACCATCCTCTTCATCTTATCATAGGGAGGAGGAATTCCCTCGTAAGCCTTCAAGCGACCAAGCGCAGCCGCTCCACGCTTAGTCTTGTGAGGAATCATTCTGCAAAACAAGCACGAACGAGAGAAACTCAAGTGGGTTTGATTTACGAGAGATAAAGAAAAATAAACAGACAGACAGAGCATCTACGGACCCTCGAATCGTCCTCCAGAGGATCTTAGCAGGGGCGCGGAAGTGAATGGGACCGTGAGACGGTTTAGTGTTCATCCGCTTTCGGAGGAAGCGAAGGTACTTCATCTTCTGGCGAACGAGGCCGCCAGAGAGACAGATCTCTTCGCACCGGACGACAACGACCTTCTGGCCATTGAGAAGTTCCTTCGCAATAATGGAGGCCAGTCGACCGAGCATGTGGTGGCGCGCATCCACCACCACCCTCCGTGCACAGATTCCTGAACCTGAAACCATTTTGGTTGGGTGCCGACGGCTGAGAGGAATGAGAATAAAGAAGAGATTGAGGGTTCAAGAACGGAGACAAAGAGGTATTACCGTATTAGGGTTTGACTCAAGTAGGGGGTTCAAGTCGGGACGGGTTAGGTCGGGTTGAGGTCAACCCTAACCCAACCCGAGATATTGAACCCCGGCCCTACTCTAACCAAACCCTCAATTTTTGGGCTGGGTTCGGGTTGGCCCGATTTTGCTATTTCCTTTTACCCAGTGCTCTCATTTCTAATGTTAAAAAAAAAAAAAAGAGGGGTTTTTATTGATTCCCAAAGAAAAGTAAGGCTCAGTTTGGAAAGAGTACAAATACAAATATGTACAGTGCAAATACATACAAAAATATAAGGTTTTGCACTATACATTTGCATTTGTACTCATTTCAAACTGACCCTAAGGGTTGCTTACCAAAAAAAATAAGGGTTCAAGTTAATTCAATTTTATCATTATTAGATATTATATATATATAAATGAACATAATTGTCATTCTAAAAATTTTGCCTTGAAGCTTGTGGCATACAATATACATTAGATAGATGAACATATACATGCATACAATATTTATACTAAAAATCATAAATGCCTACATATATTATATACATAAATATTTACATACATAAATGCATGTTTGTAGCATGGTTTTGAAAATTAGACTGGACTAGACAATTGGATTGGTTGACTAGGGAACCGGTCATGGATCCAAGTATGGGTTTAGATCTCAAAACCACCTGAATCGGCATTGATTTGGGTGATCGAACCATTTGACCCAGGAACCGGTGGTGAAAACAATTTCATTTTTGGTCCAATTTTTAAAACCATGGTTTGTAGAACATTTATACATACAGATATAAAATTGTGTGGGGTTCGGATTGAGTCGGGTTTGTCATAGCATCATCCCTATCTCAACCTAAAATTATATTAGGTTCATACTTTTCAACCCTAATCCTAACCTGAACTTCAACCCAATTTGACATTTTCAAGTTGGGTTTGAGCTAACTTGGCCTAAGATGCAGCCCTAGGTTTGAGTTCCTTTTTGCTACAATATGATTTAGTGAGCTTGCCAATGTTCCTCTCAAGGTCTTTTATGTGTTGTTGGGTAGTTTACTATAATAGAAACCTGCCTAGCAAAAAAAAAAATATCCTGCCTAGCATTTGTTATATCTGTGGTTGTCTTGGCCATGGATTCTTTAGGTGTAATGTTCAATCTCATTTACGATCCTAAAGTTTTGAAAGACAACCAATGAATAATTATGGGCGTTGGCTTTGAGGTAATATTGTTGTGAGACTAAAGTGGAGAAGACATGTTTTCAAGAATAAATGGAGGAAGACATTGTAGGCAAGAAACTAGTTAAGGTTCTATGAGTTAAGTAATAACAATATTAGTAAAATAAGATGGGAAGCTCTTCAAAGACAGATGGGCCATCAACAACTAAAGGGCATGGCAGTTCAATATCTAGAAGTCTAAATCTATACTACTATTAAAAGTGTGAACGAGACTATGGAACTTTTTTATTACTAAAATATCCTAATTTTTTAAATTTGGTCATTCTCTAATTGTATTGACAAAAATCTAATTTGAACAACCACATTTCTCATCATTCAAATCCCACTCATTAAGTCTTATATTTAAGATATTAACTCCCATTAACATTTATTGAATCCTCATTTTGACTAGAATACCCTTATTTTTTAATTTGCCCCCTCTTTAATTGTGAGGCACAAAATGTAATTTGAACTACTACATTTCTCCTTGTTCAATTCCCTCTCATTAAGCCTTATATCTAAGGTACTTACTCCCATTTTTCATTGAATCCTATATTAATTAACTGTATTAAAGAAAAGCAAGTGTGATAAATTATGATTATTTTCATCGATGATAGAGATAAAATACAAATTTAAAACCAACCAAAAAATGGAGTTGTTTTCTTGTTTTGTGGCAAATTAACAATTCAACCTTTTGGAACAAAATGTTCCAACCCATGATGTTATGCTTTAATAATAATAATAATAACAACAACAACAACAACAAATATTATATTATTAATTAAATAAAGATGAAAATACATAAAAGTATAAAAATACAAACAATTTTGTAGAAAACATTTGGACACTTCTCTAATATCATATATTCTTGATATTAAACAAAAATAAATGTGACAAATAAGAACAAATTTTATAGATATATAAATATAAAAAATATAAAAAGTTCTAGAAATTTTGGAAATATATTATTTACTATCATTATAATCATAAAAAATTGGAGAATTACAGCTCAACCCGGAATTGATGCTAATTCGCGGGCGAGCATTGGTGTATAGATTGGGGGTTTTTCACATCTTGAATGTTTATAGCTCTGCAGTGGAATTCGAAAATCTGCATTGGGCCTGTCTGTACTTTTCTATAAAAAAATTCCAACATGCAAGGCACGTTGTGAGCGTTAGAAAAACCAGCTTACTTGCTACTTGGGCTAGAAATGGAGTCTTCACCCATCAAGTAGATGAAAAGGAAGTGATGGGACCTCCGAGATTTACATCGGAAAGAATTTTTGATTTATTAGTGACTCCAAAGCCTGAGGCACCAACTAACTAGTCTAGGTAAGACTTGGATGGGAAAGGGAAGGGGTTAGGCACCCCTTTCCCAAGTCCAATAGGTGGGGCCCACATGGTGATCCAAACAATGTGATCGTAAATGCACAACTAATAACAAGCATAGTAGTGATGGGGAAAGTAACACACTGAAAATAAACTGACAAAGAATCTACCCTATTTAATTTATTTATTATATATTTTTTCTTTTTTTATCTTCTATAATTTCAATCCAAATCTGAGACCTACATCCTCCATCAACTCAAATGGATGTTCCCTTCCATACTCACAGATCAATCCCCTTTTGGACGTAGGGGCCTGAGCAAAATGGTGAAAGATTGCTCCCTCACCCATTTTCTATCAGAGCCCCCACCTTCGAACTCAGTGGAATGATCTAAAGAGAGGAAGTTCAAACCTCTCGAATCGATTCAGGCAGACATTTTAATTTGAGTACACCAGATCATCATTCAATTTAAACATCCATAAGGCACCATGTTTAATTTCATCAACAACATTGGTCATCAAATTGGAGGTTCAAATCAGAGTTAAAAAAAGATAGTAGCGATCTGATCTATAAGAGACAAGAGTTGATTAAATGATAATTTCATTACCAGATAGTTTCAAAAAAGGAACAAAATAAACTAAAACCAAATATGGAAATTACAAAAGAGTTTACTTGGGTTGTTTCATAGCCTGCAAAACCAAACTGATGTTGGCTCGGTTATGTTTTGGCTTGAGTTCAGCCGATGCTACAGAGGGAGATTTTAGAGGTTGCGACAGGGAGTCTGAACATTCGAAACTCCTGAACTGATCCTTGTAAACATAGTTCCACCACGATGCAACCACCGCCTGGTGAGTTTTGATTTGAGACCAGGAAGAAGGCACCTGTAGGCCACGGGTATCGGAGTGATCTTACATAGAACTGAAAACAGGGGATTCAATAAACAACTCTGTTCGAGGGGAAGAAGACGATCAATAATTCCTTCAGATCCGGCTACCGTCGACACCGTCGCTCGGGTTCTGATCCGCCACTACAATAGGGAAGAAGAAGAAGAAGAAGAAGAAGAAGAAGAAAGAGGGAGAGGGAGGCCGACTATGGGGATTAGAGAAGGTTGTCACCGCTATTGGGTCGTCATCGCTCTTATGTTGCTCGAAGGGAAAAGATGATGAATCTCTTATTAGCCCGAATGAGAGAGTTAGGTTTGTATTTATAATAGGGATAGTGGCAATTTTATAATTTTGAGCAAGTATGGGGCATTTTTGTAATTTTGGAAAAATGGCTTAAATCGGGTCTAGGGGATTGAATCGGGGTTCAGATCCGCCGCTACAACAAAGAAGAATAAGAAGAAGAAGAAGAAGAAGAAGAAAGAGGGAGAGGGAGGCTGGAGATGGGGATCGGAGAAGGTTGTCGCCACTATTGGGCCATCATCGCTCTTATGTGCTCGAAGGGAAAAGACGATGAATCTCTTATTAGCCCGAATGAGACAATTAGGTTTGTATTTATAATAGGGACAATGACAATTTTGTAATTTTGAGCAAGTATAAAACATTTTTGTAATTTTGGAAAAATTGGGTGAAACCGGGTCTAGGGGGTTGAGTCGAGGTTCTGGTCCAATGGTGGGTGGCTTTGATTTAAAAAAGAGGAGGGTTGAGATTGGTTCGACCACAAAGAGGGGTCTTCTGTTTGTGAGTTAGCAAGATTGGCTGAAATAAAATCTTTTTATATGGAAGGGTAAATGAAGGTGTTTTTGGCTGAAATTTCACAAGGTAGGGTTTTCGAATATTTTGAGTTGGTTGGTGGGGTCAGATTGGCCCAACTGTGCCTGGGTTGGGCAGACCTGAAAAGGGCTTGATTTGGTTAATTTGGGGCCTTGAAACAGAATCTTTGTATGATCGAGGGGTAAACAAGGTCTGTTTTGGATGAAATTTCCTAGGGTAGAATTTTTTGGGTAGTCTGAGGTGATTTGTAAGGTTAGATTGAGCCAACTGGGCCCGGATCGGATAGATCTGTAATCCGATCAATCTGAGACCTTGAAATGGAATTTTGGTAAGATTGAAGGGCAAATGGAGGTATTTTGGGCTGGGTTTTATAGGTGGGTATTTAGGGGTGTTCAAGATCTGATGATGAGGTTTGATCAGTCTTAAAGGGTCATGATCGTAGGAAATTGGGTCAACGGGATGTTTTAGAACAGAATCTTGGTTTGATAGAAGCGCAAGTGGGAGAATCTGGGGGTTTGAACTTTATGGGTAGGTGTTTTGATGTGTTCAGAGTTTAATGGTGTGGTTTGATCAGTTTGGATGTGTCAAGATCAAGGGAATCTAGGTTTTGAGTGTTTAGGTTAACGAGAGAGGTTGAAATGGAATTTTTACTTGATGAAAGGGTAAAAAAAGGAATCTTAAGCTGAAATTCCATGGGAAGATACTTCAGGAGGTCCTATGTCTGGTGGTTGTGTCTGATCTAATGGTTGAGGTGTAAGCGGATGTCGATCAGGGCCATCGGATCGGTATCAGAGAGGTTTAACGGTGGATTTGGAGGCTTTGGGCTTAAAGCTGAGATTTTTGGGTTTTTGAGTGTTTCAGAGAGATCGAGAGTATTTGTCGGGAATTTGGGGTGAATTGGAGGTTCAGGCGGTGGCCCGAGCAAAAATCGGATGCTGACACACGCGTACACTTACTAGTGTAGGTAATAATCATGAAGAGTTGTTAGGAACTATAAAGAGAATTCTAATGCAGTTGAGACAAGTTACTATGAGGAATGGGCCATCTTATTTTGGGTCTTGGTATTGGAATCCAATCTATAAGGGGTCTAAAGGGTCAAGCACAAATTCAAATGTCGGGTGGGGTTTGGTTATGGGTCATGACCTGAAGAAAAAAAAAGGCCTAAGAGAATTTTTTTTAGGAGTTTGAAACTTCTAAGTAGTTTATTCATGTACTTGTTCAAACTTCAGCTAGGGTTAAGATTTTATAAGGTCTAAGTGGTTTAGTTTCTTAGAAGGTTATTATTTAGGAAAATGAACCTATGGAGGAGGTGCTTGAGAAATAAGTTGAGTTTTCTTCTCGAAGTGAAGTTATAAGGATTCAAGATAAAGGATGAGTAGAATGGGTCATGCTTCAAACACTAAAAGGAATGATACTTAGGACCTACCCGTTGATCAAAAGTGTCAAGTATATTCAAACAACTTTCAAAACTAAGTTGATTTTTTTGGAAATGAGATTTCCATGTGTTCATTCAACATTTAATGTACTTATTTTATTTTCTCTTTATTAATAATAGTTATTCTTAAGGAATTCTTTCTAGAAATACTTTTCTCCATAACTATGAAGTCCATAAACAACATTGTGTGGCATCCAAATTATAAGTGAGACATATCATGGGAGATCTAGATAGCCCAGTTCCTTATAGACCTAAAATATCCAAACCAGGGTTGAGCTTAGACCTCACTTTAAGATTGTGCTTCTAAGATGGAGTGGTGAGATCTCAACCATTGCAATGAGAGTCAAGACTACCATGTGGGTGTAATCTAGGACATACACTAATTAGATTTAGTTAGAGATTGAGTCATGAAAAGATTTCGGTGTCACTATCAATTATATGAATTTCTCTTATGCAAAGTCCTTTTAGTCCTTAGACATGAGGAGTTTCAAGATTGTTGGGTTAATAACCAACCACTATAACATACTGTAAAAATGATTATTGATGACTTACTATTCACCCTAACTTATTGAGTAAAAGGATAGAGATTGAGAAAGGTTGTCATGGGACAAAGCAAATGTGCTTGTTTCCTTTGATCCTTTTGTTCTTGCCAACTTCCATTAGATAAAAGGAAAGGTTCTAGGATCTGATGTATCTTTATAGAGGAGGGGATGTTGACCTTATATATTTTGAAGATAACAAACTCATCAAGAGTACTAACATTTGTGAAAAGATAAGTGTGTAGCTATATCAAGTATTTTCTTAGATTGAACTAAGGAAAATTGTTGAGATCACTGATGACCTAAGGAAGATGAGTAGTTGTATCAAATGATGGAACATGCTCTCTCCAAGCAAGAAGAATGCTACCATGAAGAAGAAGAAGAAGACATCAAGTTTCAAAGCTTTTATTTATTTAGTCTAACCAAAACCTTAGAGACCAAAGGTTAAATGGCTAGACTTTCCATATACTTTAGACCAAGCTTTTAACTATGAAAATCCTATGTATCGAGGCCTAAAAAGTTGATCCTAGACCTTTGGGGTTGTCTATATAAAGTTTCTAAGGTTGGACATAGCCATTAGTTAACTGTCCATAAGGTAGTAATTAACTACCTGTGACAGTCAAGACTGCTGTCGCCAAGTAATTGACTACCCATGAGGTAGTAGTCGACTACCTATGGTAGCCAAGCCTGGTGTCACATTGACCTTGGTTAGTAGTCGATTTATGAAGGGTATTAAACTATGTTTATTAACCAAGAACTTGTCACTTTAAGTAGTCAACTACCAGAGAAAAAAAAAAGATTCTCTTATAAGTATTCGTTGCCTGCTTGAACTTAATAGTCATCTACCTACTCCTAACCATGGTTTCAAATGTCGCGACATTTTGCTAGTGTCGCTCAACATATGTTGGTATCGAGGCTCACCAACATGAAAATGGGTGGTAATATAAAAATTACATTATTTGGTCGACCATTCCTATAATTTAGAAATGTCAACCAAATTGGTCCAAAAAACCAAGAAGAAAGGCAGCTTTTCCTATTATGTCGATATGCATGTTGACTAACGTACAACAATAGAATAATGTTTTACATCAAATAGAAAAAAAGAGAGGCATTTCTGAAAAGCAAACTGCATGCCTACAATCATTCATACACAAATACATGCTTAAAAAAAGGAAGAACAAGGGGAAAGAAAGAAGACAAGATGCTTACAGACAAATAGAGAATCATCATACACCCATTGAAGCTTATAAGAAAGGAATAAGAGGAAAAAAGGCTTTCATAGAAGGGGTTTTTTATTTACAACTTTACATACCTGGAGGTTGGAACAGAGCTTGGTTTTGGATGTGAATCAGCAACCAGTTGGAGCCTTGGAGGCTGAATCGCTAGAGCAAGTGAGCAACAACCAACCAAAAATTGACTTTTCATCTTAGCCATTCTCAAATCTCAGGTAAGAGTTAGCAAACCCTCTTCAAGTTTCTGGCTTTCTGCAGCTTTGAAGGTTGAATGTAATATCTGATTGTTTCGTTGTGAAACTTGCAATCTCATTCTTCCGCTGGAAGTTCCGTTGCTGAGCTGCAGAGCGTCTTAGGCTCTCAACTTTACTCTCTCTTTCGTATGTAATTGTTATTTGTTAATGTTAGATGGTCTCCTTGTTAAGTAGCTTAAAAGTTTTACTATCATGCATGATGGTCTATGGAATGTCCATAGACCATCACAACAAATATTTC
The DNA here is from genome assembly GCF_000365185.1 of Nelumbo nucifera. Next base: position 223,828 of record NW_010729211.1, read on the forward strand.
ATTCAGTTCTAATGTTCTACGGTAGATGAAGGTCTATTGTAATATTGTAGACCTTCAAAAAAGATACCAAATGAAATGTTAATTTAATAATATAACATATTAGTATATTATTCCATTAAAAATTTATATTTAATATTTTAAAAAATATTTATAAAAAAATAACAAAAAATAAGAATAAAAGAATAAATTAATTATCTTATAATATAAAATATAAAATATTTTCAAGTAATATAATATTAACTACTTAGTATTTTTAAAATATTTATTACAAATCAGAAAATGTTTATTAAATTTTATAATAAATCATAAATTATTCTAAATTTAATATAAAAAATCAGAATAAATTTATTAAATTTTATACTAAATCATAATTTATTATAAATTTAGTATTAAAAATCAGAATAAATTCATTAAGTTTTCTAAGAAATTAGAATTTATTAGAATCTTAATACTAAAAGAAGGAGAATCAGTTTATTAAATTTATAATAAAATATAATGTATTATAACTTTAATATTTGAAAAATTAGAATAAATGTATTTTTATTTATTAGTGTAAAATAAATATATTAGAATTTATAATAAATCAGAACTAAAAATAAGAAAAAAATCAGATAGCCTTGTGAAAACATCAAAATGCATGATAAATCAGTATATAAGTTAAAACATATTGATGAGGGCGGATTTGGCCCTCCAATGATATTGTGACACRTGGCACCTCAGAACAACTAGGTGACATGCAGAACCACTTTGGCAACAACTTGCCTTAGCCAAGTTGATGGTGTCCCACCTGGCGACCTGGCACAGGCGCGACCTGGCCTTGGCACGAGCTGGTAGCCTGGCACTGGCGCGACCTAGCGGCCTAGCCCTAGCGTGAGCTGGCAGCCTGGCATAGGCACAAGCTGGTGGCCTGGCCCTGGCCTTGGCCCTGGCACGAGCTGGCAGTCTGGCCCAGGCGCCAACCTGGCGACTTGCAAGACATGCTCACCGACAAATTCGGCATGCATATCCTAACACTCCCACGATCCTTGGAAGTTGGCCCACGTGCCGAACGATCCGAAGGGTGGTCAACGTGCATGGCGGTTACCTCCAAGAATCTCGAACCACTTAGACGACCTCGCAGAAATCTCGGATGTGGTGCGTGAAGCCCACGCCAAACAATGCCTATATAAAGGCACCAACCCCAATGGCAAGGGGCAAGCGAGCAAGTAAGCAAGTAGGCATATCCTAGCTCTCATACTTTATGATTTTTTAGCTCGCAGTGTACTATGAGAGTACTGACTTAAGCATTGGAGCGACCTCGTCGGGCTAGCCACCCTGGGTCCTCTGACATTTGGTTCCTTGCAGGTCTCTAAAGACCAAGGAAGCTCATCAATGTAGCTCGTCACCAGGCAGCTTGGCACCTCCCAGGCAGCTCGACACCTGGTCAGCCCGACACCTCATCAAGTTAGCTCGGCACTAGGCACCTGGTCAGCCCAGCACCTCATTAAGGTAGCTCGGCACGAGGCAGCTCGCTACCAGATAGCTCACCACCAAGCAACTCATCAAGGTAGTTCACAACCAGGCAGTTCACCACCAGGGAGCTCACCACTAGGCAGTTCTCCACTAGGTAGCTCTCCACCAGACAACTCACCACTAGGGAGCTCAACTTCAGCCTCTGAGTCACGGGCCACTTGGGAGCGTACGCCACTGATGAGGTACTTAGCCAAAAAATTGATACATCACGAAAAATATGATACGTGACCAAAAACGGTTACATCATTTGGTGCTGTCTGTGGGAAATGCTACAAAAAGCTAAGTTCTCCTCCTCTAAAAAGCTAAGTCCTCTTCTTCCAGAAAGCTAAGTCCTCATTTCTTAGAAACTAAAAGCTCTCGCTTTATACTTTCCATTTTTTATAAACTCAAAGACTATGCAGGGAGCTAACAGACTAAGCAGCTCTACCAACTTTACTTTCAATCCAGATAAAACCTCATCAGTCCTCTTCGTGAGGTCCCCTCTACAAAGTTGAGCTCTTCATGTCTTCCGCAGGAGTTGGCGGCCAACGGACTACATGGGCGCCCTTGCTAGTCGAGCCTTCCAAGGCTCCCGTGTGAGCTAGCAACCTAAAGTTAGTAGTGCTGCCCGTGAAGGTCGAGCTCCAAGTATCTTCTTGTAGGGGTGGGTGACCGGCATTACGAGGCTGATGCAGTGCAATCATAGCTCTAAGGCGCCCACCTGGCGGCCAGGCGCGGCCTGGCAGCCTGGCACCTGTGCCGACCTAGCGCGACATTGCACGGGCGCCAACCTGGCAGCCTGGCCCAGGCGCGAACTGACGAATTGATAAAAGGCTTCCTCATCACATAAGACCTAGTCGCCTCTTCGGCATGGACAAAATCAAAGATCAAGGAGAGTGGACTACGAGTCGCTCCCAGAGCCTAAGGGCTAAAATACCACTTAAGACCCAGTCGCCTCTTTGGCATGGGAAAAATCAAGGAGCGGACTGCGAGTCGCTCCCAGAGCCTAAGGAATTGAATCGACGCTTACGAGCTCATTGAATTATTCATTCCGGGCCAAAAGGAAAAACCATTCCCTTCGCCGAGTTACTTTCAGCTCGGGAGTGGGGGGCAAATGATGAGGGTGGATTTGGCCCTCCAATGATATTGTGACACATGGCACCTTAGAACAACTAGGTGACACCCAGAACCACTTTGGCAACAACTTGCCTTGGCCAAGTTGATGGTGTCCCACCTGGCGGCCTAGCCCTGGCCTTGGCACGAGCTGGCAGCCTGACACTGGCACGACCTGGTGGCCTGGCCATGGTGCGAGCTGGCAGCCTTGGCACGGGCACGAGCTGGCGGCCTGACCCTGGCACGAGCTGGCAGCCTGGCCCAGGCGCGACCTGGCGGCCTGACACAGGCGCTGACCTGTTGACCTACAAAATGTGCTCACTGACAAATTCGGTATGCATATCCTAACACTCCCATGATCCTTGGAATTTGGCCCACGTGCCGAACAATCCGGAGGGTGGTCAACATGCATGGCGGTTACCTCCAGGAATCTCGAACCACTTAAACAACCTCACAAAAATCTCGGATGTGGTGCGTGAAGCCCACGCCAAACAATGCCTATATAAAGTTACCAACCCCAATGGAAAGGGGCAAGCGAGCAAATGGCTAGGCATATCCTAGCTCTCATACTTTATGATTTTTTAGCTCGCACTGTACTCTGAGAGTTCTGATTTAAGCATCGGAGCGACATCGCCGGGTTAGCCACCCCGGGTCTTCTGACATTTGGTTCCTTGTAGGTCTCTAAAGAGCAATGAAGCTTGTCAATCTAGCTTTTCACCAGGCAGCTCAACACCTGGTCAGCCCGACACCTCATCAAGGTAGCTCGACACTAGGCACCTAGTCAGCTCGCCACCAGATAGCTCACCAACAAGCAGCTCATCAAGGTAGTTCGCCACCAGGCAATTCACCACCAGGGAGCTCACCACCAGGAAGTTCGCCACTAGGTAGCTCGCCACCAGACAGCTCGCCACTAGGGAGCTCCACTTCAGCCTCTGAGTCACATGCCACTTGGGAGCATATGTCACTAATGAGGTACTTAGCCAAAAAATTTGATACATCACGAAAAAATTGATACGTGACCAGAAACGGTTACATCACATATTAAAATAAAATAGTATATTATTTAAACACATAACAATATACTACAAATATACATATATTTATATTATATAATATATATTTAAGAACACTAATACCCATTATGTTAATATAAATTATTCATATTGACACATATTTAAACTTAATATTTAAAATAAAATGTTCATAAAATTAAAGAAATAAAAACAAAAGAAAACTAGAATACAAAATAGGCATGCATATAAAACGTTTATTTATAGTAATAGAAGTATTAAATGCTTAACCTATAATTTAATTCTTACTATTCATTAAAATTAATAATAAATCAGAGTTAAAAAATTATTATAATAAATCAGAATTACACATAAACAAAAATAGGATAACTAACATTGTAACATGTCAAAATTCATAATAAATTAGTATATAAAATTAAAATTTATTAAAATGGATGAATATATTATTTAAACAAGTAAACAATTAAATTTATAATAAACTTATTAAAATTGATAATAAGCATATAAAAGTTAAAAACCTTAGTATAACCTTATAGATATGTCCAAATTCATAATAAATTTAGAAAATTGAAATATTTTATCTAAAAAAAGCTGTAGTGATTATTGCAAATGGTGTGTTTATCTATTGATAAAAATGTGTATAAACATAATAAATTTAGAAAAATAAAATATTTTGATAGTAAAATTCTGATTTCTTAGTATTAAGATTGTAATAAATTCTGATTTCTTATTAAACTTGATGAATTTATTCTGATTTTTAATACTAAACTTATAATAAATTATGACTTAGTATAAACTTTAATAAATTTATTCTGATTTTTTATATCAAATTTATGGGTAAAAAACCAAAACCACCCTTGAAATTTCTGACAATCATAAAAGCCTTCCCTTTAGTTTCACTTTAACAAAACCCTCCCCTGAATTTTTAAAGAATTCAACAAAAACCTCCCTTCCGTCACAAAATCCTCTCCTAAATTGTCCAAATAACCATTTTACCCTAGCCAAATTGGTAGCAGCACAAAAATCACTACCGTCCATCTCTCATCGTTAAATCTAACAACGTTGTTGTCGTCAACCACAGTTTGATCAAACAGTTCACCATTCCGAGACATGGACTCTGGTATTGGTGGTGACACATGCTTCGGTGCCTTGGGAGACTTGGCAACCATAGGCGCCAATGTTGGAGCTAGCATTGGCATTATCATTGGCGAAGCCTTGAATAACTCCTTGAGTAACAACACTTTGTCGATAGTGTAAATCGCTAGAGGATGTTGGTCTAGCAATGTCCTTGTTATCTTGGCTGTCATGATGTTCTCCAATTTTACCAACTCATGCATCGTTCTGAATTGTGGAATCATACTTATTGGCACAATCTATTGCCAACGTGATCACAACTCTGTTGTTCAACCTCAACATTTCCATGGAATGGTAAATAGGAATTCCGTGATACAACAACAACAAATTCTTCCCATCCGCTGTTAGGTTCTTTTATTTGGGCATGAAGTCCTTAAACACCTGGTCAGTGGGGCAGAACATCGTTAACCCTCCTTCAATGTTGTTGTCAAATGTCCGCTCAGCTTCGGAAGCCACTAGCATATCCGCGAAAACCTTACAACCTCACTTTGATATTAAAGATGTAAGGTTTAGCTGGTTGGGGCCCGGAGTGAGGGCTTCGTCTTCAGCGGATGCCATGACCTTGCCGTGGTTGGATTCGGCTCCAAAGCCAACCTTATTGCCTTTGAGATTGGTGATGTTGACAAAGCTAGAAGCGTTGGGGGCGGAGCCAGTGGCTAGTGGCTTGGAGCATGGTGGCAGTCAAGACCGTACCATTTGTCATTTGATGCTACTTCTATGCTCCAAAATAATCGAGGAGAACATGAAGGGATAGGACATTTTTTATAATTTGATGGTGTAAATGGAGAGGTGTTTGGATAGGAGGTTTGACATGCTGCCATTGTAGACTATGTAGACCGCAATGGTCTCGCGTTGGTTGATCTCTACGATGAGCTGAGTGACAGCTAAGTATTGATTGAAGATGGAGAATTTGGGGTACTTTGCTAGGATGCACATGATATTGTGTGCATCGCTGACCCCGACTAGGAGCAGGAGGAGAGAGGGTTATTGTTCCTGTGGCCATCGGGAAGAGCTGCATTATTTGAGTAGAATGAAAATACGGTAGCAGTTTCGGGTGTGTTGTTATCAATTTTGTTAGGCTAAAATGGGTATTTGGAAAAAATTGATGCACTGGTTTAACGTTTTCCATCTGGACTAGTGACGGAAGGGAGGTTTTATTGAATTTTTTAAAAAATCAGGGGAGGATTTTGTTAAAGTGAAACTGAAGGGGATATTTTTATGATTGTCAAAAACTTTAGGGGAGGTTTTTGTATTTTACCCTTAAATTTATAGTAATAGAAGTATTAAATGCTTAGCCTATAATTTAATTCTTACAATTGATTAAAATTTATAATAAATCAAAATTACACATAAACAACAATAGGATAACCAATAACCTTGTAACATGTCAAAACTCATAATAAATCAGTATATAAATTTAAAATTTATTAAAATGGATGAATATATTATTTAAATAAGTAAACAATTAAATTTATAATAAACTTATTAAAATTCATAATAAGCATATAAAAATTAAAAACCTTATTATAAACTTATAGATATGTCAAAATTCATAATAAATTTAGAAAATTGAAGTATTTTATCTAAAAAACTGTAGTAATTATTGCAAATGATGATGTTTATCTAAAAATAATGATATTTTAGTAAATATATAATCATAATAAATTTAGAAGAATGAAATATTTTGATAATAAAATTAATAAAATATGATTGTTTTGTTGTAATAAGCTAATAACTAATAATAAAACTTGTATTATGATGAGTACATGGTTTACCTACAATTTATGAAGTTTTATGCATGATTTTATGATGGCTTGTTTGAGTTTCACCCCATTTTTAATTTAATTTTAGGAAATATTTCAGGGAAACCAATTCAATAAAAAAAAGGCATAAAATAAGAAAAAAGAGCCAAAATTAAATTAATTTATCTCAGCCTAGCCAAGAGAGCAATAAAGGATCATTCGGCCCATGTACCCATGCTATACTCTTTGGTAGAACCCAAAGAGAGCCTAGCAAGAAAGCTAAATTCGGCCCAGCAAAGAGGAGGCCCATTTCAGCTCAAGAGCAATCTAGATTGTAACCCAAAACAACTCAAAATTCAGCTAAGTTGCAGCCCAAAGTGCAGCCCACAGGGAGCTAGGGGCAATAACTTCTAGAGGCTTCAAATGAAGAAAGGGGGGCAGCACTCTAGAAGGTTCAAGAAGAGAGAAGGGCAACCAATTTTAGAAGCTTTAAGAGAGGCCTCTAGACTTCTTGAAAGCCTATTTAAGGAGGTCTTTTGAAGGGGGGAAGGTGTTCAAACTCCTACAATAAAGACACAACAACAGTAGGCAAAGAGGGGTTAAGGTCATTAGTAGAAAAGTAAATATACTTGTACACAAGTACAAGTAGTTGCTGCCTTGCAATCATGCCACTCTTAACCTCATTTTTTTTTTCAGCAAATATACTCATTCCCTTGCTTGTCTCTCCTTTTTGTATACTTTTCTCTCAAATTTTTCTCTCGGCCTCACTCTTTCCACTTGCACTTTTCCTCTCGGTCTCATTTGCTCTCTTTGCTTTTGCTTGTTCACTTTCTTTCATTTTCTTTTGCTCTTGTTCACACTTTTGTTCTTCTCTCATTTTGCACTCTCTTGCTATCCTAATTTGATCTTCATAAGCTTGCAAAGGTTTGAGAGGGGTTAGTACAACAATTCGGTTATTCATTACAAAAGAATAACGGTTTTTATACCCATCATGTGTAACCTTCCTATCAAACTGCCACGGTCGACCAATAAATATATGACCAATATGCATTGGTGCCACATCACATAGAACAATATGCCCGAATCACCCTCGAATAGTGGCATGTCATCCCCTCTTGAGTTAGCACTTTCTATTTCTCAATTCTCTAACACAATCATAACTCTTTTGTTTGGGCATTGAGAAACAATATGCTCGAATCCTTGGCACCTAAAACACTTAACTTCACGTGACTTAGAAGAAGTTTTACTGTTGGTTTTACCCTTATGAACAACAACCGAATCCTTTTTCTTTGCTTCCTCTTTTGTTTTTGAGACAGCCTTGTTGTCCTTCCAATTAAGTTTCCATGAAGAACCAGATTTGGACCCTTTTGATTTGATTTGATTTACTTATCCGCTTTAATGAATTTGTGCAATAGCTCCTCCATCTCCACATAGTGTTGTAAATCCACCACGTCAACAATCTCATTGTTCAAGCAGCCAATAAATCTAGCCATTGTTGCTTCTCAGTTCTCCTCTATGTTTCCTCTAATCACGGCTATCTCCATCTCTTTGTAATAGTCCTCTACACTCATGGAACCTTGAACCAGTCCTTGCAACTTTCTATGCAAATCTCTATAGTAATGGCTAGGTATAAATCTCTTGCGCATTACCGATTTCATCTCTTCCCATGACCGAATTGGCCTCTCTGCATTCCTATGCCTATTAATCACCAATTGATCCCACCATATGCTTGCATAATTTGTGAACTCCACGGCTGCTAGTTTTACTTTCTTCTCCTCAGAGTAATCATGGCAATCAAATACGTGTTCAACCTTTCTTTCCCACTCCAAGTATAGTTCGAGATCATTCTTTCGTTGAAATGTCAGAATCTTCATCTTTATGCTGCCCAAATTGCTATCTCTCTTGGAAACAACCTTCTTGCCTCGTCTAGAACTTGATTTCTCCAAATCCAAATCATTTTCCTCTTCTTCCTCAAATACACGTCTTCTAGTGGACTTAGAAATAGATGGGGATTGAAAATCATCCAGCCTTGCATTTAACTTTCTAAATTGTTCATTAACAGCCCTTATGAATAATTTAATGTCAATCTCTTGTGGTTCTCCTTCAATACTCATGTTTATAACCTACAAAAACTCATTGGAAATAAAAGAAATTTTGTTCCTCACACGTGTTTTGCACTCAAATCAGATTGTTATCACTCGTGTTTCACACTATTTGACTCTTCTCGATGATGATTTCACCTCTTTTTTTTCACTCAAGCCAGCCCCCTTTATGTTCTTAGTAGGATCGAAATCGACAAATCTCAAGGAGTAATCGGTTAGATGCTGGCGTATCTCAAAATCAGAACTTTAAAAACTTAGTTGAGGCAAACGATAGAAATAAGGAAGGAAGAAAAAAATCAATTATAGGAGCCAAGAAGAATAAGAAAACTTCAAAATGAAGCAAAAGACATGCAAAAGAAATTACTAGAATACACAAAACAGCCTTGCACAAAATTAAATTAAATTAGACACAAGAATCCTTATTTGATAAAGATTAGTACTAATTAATATAGTAAGACAACTGTTTAAGGAAAAGAAATCCCAGCTCAAAAAAGGATTATACAGTTGGCTCTTGAATTAATCAACTAGTCAAACCCAAAAAGGAAAGGAGAACTCGTTATGACTTATAGGAATATGATCTTGCAATTCAAGAAATCCCATTTATGCTGGGAATCAGATCTGAAATCTAACTCCTCCTTTTTTTTCTTTTCGAATTGGATGTTCTTTTCTGTCTCTTTTTTTTTTCTTTTCTTCATTTTTTTTGCCAAACTAAACACACAAAACATAATTGATTCTATTCAAAAACACAAAGAAGTCGAATGGAAGAACTCAAAGAAACTATGCAATGACAACACAAGAAACACGCAAAGATCAAAGAAAAACACAAAACAAGGATAAATAACCTATTTCTAGAACCAAGGCTCTAATACCAAATGATAAGAACCAAGTAGACGACCTGCTCTAGAAACTCTTGAATCAAGTTGTTATGCACACCCAAAAGCTAAAAAACAAGTTGTAGTTGATCAGAGTAGAACCTTAAGGAAACTAAGTCCTTAAAGAATTCAATCTTGAAGACGCCACAAAGGTTTTGATAAGTCAAGATGTTGTATTCTACCAAGAACACAAGAAGACAAAATTAAGTTTGTTGAAAATACCTCTATATTATTGATGATATCTCGTTTACATAGTTGTAGCCTTTATATAGGAATGTAAAAATCATTATCTTATAAGGAAACTCTTAATCTTATAAGGAAACTCCTAACTAATGAAGATCCCTTTAATTTAGGAAAACAAATCTACCTTGAAATAGGAATCCTTCTAAAAGACTACAACTAATGACAACTAAGCATAGAAAAGTCAAAGTAAAACAAAACAAGACAACCAAGGGATCAGTGTTTAACCAAGGGTTATGATGAGAGAACAATGTGGGGGGAACGTTGTTTGACCAAAGGTGACACGATTTTCTACAAACTTCATTACTCTTAAAAGCATAAAAAAACATAGGCAAGGTCTGAGAAATTTATTTAACTCTTAAAAATGGGAAGAATGTGACCTTAGTAAGAAGCTTGAAGGTGGAACAATTGAGGAAGTAGTTTGTAGCAATTCATTTTGGGATTCTGTGCATATTGTGGTTAATATCTTGGAGCCTATATATATAAGGTTTTAAGAATGGTTGATGGTGATACATGGCCAACCAAGGGATCAGTGTTTGAGGCCATAAGACTTATGAAGGAATTTATCCGAGTCATTACAAGATCTTATCAAGGGTACTGAAAGATTATAAACAAAAGATAGACAAAATAACTTAAGCACCCCTTCATGAAACTAGTAAATAGTTTACTCTTGTCATTTTATTTATCTATTTTTATAATGATATAAAAGTTTATATTTTAATTTTTAAATGCATGTTATCTTAACCCAAAATATCAATACAAATATTTATTTGGGGGTCATGCAAATTTGTTGAAAGCATTACAAAATGTCATCGAAAGATTAGAATCAAATCCTAATGGTCAAGCTGATTGCATGAAAGAGGTAATACATGTAAATTGTGATAAATAAGTATATAAGCATATACATTAGTTATTATATTTTTAATATTACTATTATTATTATCAACTATTTATCAATTGTCACATACCTTGTCTTTGTAGGTGTTAAAAATTAGGGATAAAATTTGCCCATTTGGAAGACAATTAGAGTGATATCACATTGCCAATGTTCAATTAGAGTGTGTTTATTTGGTTTTTTAAATTAGACTTCATGAGTCTATTTATAATTATAGTTGAACAATTAAATTAATACAAAAAATTAATATTTACAGTTGAATGGTGGATGATGTATGGACTTGATGCTCCTACTTTGAGACGTATAGCTATACGTGTGTTATCTCAAATAGATATATCATCAAGATGTGAAAGAAATTGGAGAACGTTCTCTCTTATCCACACAAAACAACGGAACCGCTTATCATGAAAAGCTTAAAAAATTAGTTTTTGTCCACTACAACTTGAGGCTAAAGGCAAAACATCTTAAAGGTGATAAAGAAAAATAGATTTGTACTGATCATCTAGACCTTCTGGATGTATATATATGTTGAAGAAAATGAAGAGAATCCACTCTATGAATGGATAACGTTTCCTAAGCCTTTGCTAGATGAACCAAGTGGAATGCCAAATTCTTGRATAGTCAATGAGATGGGAATTAATGTCAATGATTTTATGGCATTTTAAAATCAAGGGCAACAACAAATTAAGGAAGAGGAATATGAAGATGAAGATGAAGATCAAGATTGGTCTGATAAATTTGTAACTCCAAGCAACACAAGAAGTGGAAGTGGTGATGATGATGATGATGATGGTGGCGATGGTGGTAAAGGTGATGATGGGGGTAGTACCCAAAAACATAACATGAATCAAAATCAAAGACATTTGAGCTTAAATATTGGAGGATCAAGGTTAGATCATGGTCAAGCTTCTCATGTTACAACTTCTACAAATGAATCGAGAAGGCAATATTAACAACGAAGGAAGAGAGTAGAAGCTAATTATGAGCAACCATTGTCAAAAAACTTAAGCTCAATGGAGATAGGAAATTCTTTTAGATTTTATAAGTGGGGTACTACTGATTTTACGTCATCATATTATAAATATTCCATTTTAAGTCAAGATAGCCAAACTCGATTACAAGCATTTGGGATTAGAACCCAACAAAATTATGATTATGGGTTCTTTGGACAAGCTCGTAGTGTGACTTCTTATGGTTATGGATATGGATATGAACATGGACATGGATATGGATATGAATAATACCCCCAAATAGGAGGTTTCCAAAGAATTGACAAAGAAAACAATCAATGCTTTATAGAAGATTATAGGAGGTGGTATTATCAAAATGTGATGAGTTGGCAACAACATTGCAAATCACCAGAATAATAGTATTATCACCCACCTAAGGGAGATGATGACCACCAACCACCTAGAAATTCTTTTTAGATATGATTTTAATTTGAGTTTTTATTTATGTAATAGATCATGTACTTCAACTATTAACACTTAACTCTTGAAGTTTGTAGGGTGATTTCATTTTTTTGTCATTTTATTATCAATCTTAGTATTTTGGCTTTATGTGATGGTTTGAATATGATGCTAAACCTTATTTTTATTTATATAATATATTATGCAATTTAGATGTTAATTATTTACTTTTGAAGTTTATAGTACAACTTCATCATTTATTAATTTATTACTGATCTTAGTTTCTTAGCTTTATATAATGGTTGTGAATAAGATAATAGTCTAGAAATATGAATTTATGCTTCTTTTATTATTTTACAAAATATCATTGCATATTTCCACATATTTCATAATATTTTCATAATGTCTCTAATTTTTACAATATTTCCCCTCGACATTTCTGACATTTCCAACATATGTCCTACATTTTGGTAAGGTTGAAACAATCAACTAATTTACGAAGAACAAAAAGTCTCTTAACTGTTTGAAGCCTCAATGGCTCTTTCCTCTTTTAGTAAGCCTTCATAATGTTGAAAACGAGCTCTAAAATATTTCTAAGAATGATTTAATCCCCTCCTAATAGCTCTATAATAGTCACAAGTTCTCTAAACATAATTCATACTATTTATACAAGAATTTGAAATTCAAATCTCACGGGAAGTGCATTGAACTATATTGTGAATAAATAAAAAGGGTGCATCAGTAAAAGAACAACTTAGTTTGAAGAGATTTAAGCTGAAAGAGTTTCATCCTTTGAGAGAAGCTTGAAAATGTTATTTATGCTATATTGATTCTCTCCAAGAATTATTAGTCTCTTTAAGTGCATAGCCCATAATTGTTTGTGATCATTCTTGCATTTGAATAGTTTCATGTGTATTTGCATATTCACCTAATACACACATTATCTATACTTATTTGTTTATCTTATCATTATACTTATATTTGATCAACTTGTGGTTTCTAGCTAATAGTTGTTGAATATTGAAAGATTGAACACTGTAAAGGTCGGGATAACATTTGTAAGTCTATCCGGTTGAAGTCTTATTGGCACCTAGGAAGTTCAACTATTGTAAAGGTCTTATTGGTACCAGGAAAATCCAATCATCGTAAAAATTTTGTTGGTAATTAGGAGGTCTAACTAGTATAAAGGTTTTGTTGGTATTCAAGAAGTGTAAATGATTTTGTGGAAATTCTTAGTTGGTGTGCTTGGAGAGAGGACATAGGCATAGCTTGGCCAAACCTCTACAAACATGTGGGTGATGTTTGATTAATTTTCACATTGTTCTTTAGATATCTTTTTTATATTAATTCTCCTTATTATTATACTTCTTATGCATCACTTGATATTATTGTTCTATAATACTCTTGTTTAACACTTAAGTTTAAAAGGCACTAGTTGGAAAGGAAATATCGTAAAACCCAATTCTCCCGCTCTTAGGTTAGGCTACTTAGGCAACAAGGGAAGCATTCAAATTGAAAATATGGTAGCTAAGAAATTCGAAGGAAAATTAACCAAATAGAGAGGGTAGGAGTTACCAAGTTAGCTGAACAAACTAAGAAATTTCAGGAGCAAGGGCTAATCTATCTAGTGATAATGGTAGAATGAGGAACAAAGAATAGGAACCCCATCAAATTCAAAAGACTTCAAATATGATGGTTTTGGTTTGACCAATAATATGGTTTGTTAGATGTTTGTAGACGACATTACAAACTTCAACTTGCTTGCTAAAATTGTAAATGATAAGAAACTAATGGGACCCAACTATATTGACCATAAATGTAGGCCGATGGATAGGGCATTGATGGTTTGACTCTAAAAGTCTAAGGAAACGGTTGTGGTTTGGAATAGGGGAAAATGGAAGGAATGAGAGAAAGCTGGCTGGACTTGCATGTAGTTTGCTTACATACCCTTCAGTGAGGGATTAGGCTAGATGTAGTTCGCTGGTGATGGATTTTCAACAATCAATGGTAGAGTTGGAGAGTTCTAAAAAAAGAGAGAGAATAAGGAGAAAATGACGATGGTTTTGAATAGAGGGTAGAGAGAACAAATGGGTTACCCCCCCTCCCCACAATACAAGTATTTGGGTACTATTTATAACACTTGTGGGTTACCAATCTTTTGGAAACTTCTAAATCTCTATTTTTTACTAATGTTACCTTTTAACATTCCAAAAAGTTCCCAGTCTTTAATTGCTGCCCACTTAATTAATTAATTAATTAATTGGGTTTATGATGGGTCAATCGGTCTACATACTTATATAAATAATTAAATATATTGCCACACATTAACCCAATACTTAAACCATGGGGAGAGCCCTTTGTTATGCAGAAAAATGGGTCAAGTGTTTTAGCTATTGTAATCAACCATTAGCCCCCATTTTGGGAGCAAAGTCAAAGAATCGAAGCTTTCAAAATTAATTTTATGTATTGAGATTGTTCCTAAGGAATTTTTAAGAAAGATCAACCCCCAAAATTTTGAAGAGATTTTAGAAAGATCAACCCCTAAATATATGAAGAATTTTAGAAAGATTAACCCCCAAAATTCTAAAAAGATTTTATAAAGATCAACCCCTAAATATCTGAATAAATTTTAGAAAATTTAGCCCCCAAAATTTTGAAGAGATTTTAGAAAGATTAGCCCCCAAAATTAAATTTGTTTGGTTAAGGTAATGTTCATATAAAGTTTAGTATAAAATTGGGGCAAGATTTTGTCTTGTGAGATCGAGTATTGCAAGGTAGGATTGAGAGTGAGGTAGACTTTAAAATAGAGGCACAAGTTCAATAGGCAAGACCGATTAATATGAATTTACAAGGGTGGGGTTGCAAGGTGAATTTACAAAGTAAGCTGGAATCACAAGGTTTGCATGATATATAAAAACTAGATTTGATTTAGTGTGAGTTTAAGCAAGATTGCTAGGCTGGGGCACAAGATTACTAACCAAGATTTTAACATGAGATTGTGTTGTTGTTTTCTATAAGTTTTGAGTTGTTTTATGTTTTTTGACATGATGGCACAATTGAGTATTGCAAGTTCTTCATTTGACAAAGTGTTTTGTGAATTATAACTTTGACATGCCCATGCTATTCCTAAGTGTGTTTTGACATACTTTGAGTTAGTTTGTCTATCATTTTGTACAAGCCCCCAAGCTTCAAGAGTTTTAGCAGCACCCAATGCTTTTAGGATAGTTAACCTCCAAGGGTTTTGGAAAAGACAACTCCTAGTAGGTGTAAAAATGAAGCTACTTGTGTGAGCAAATAGTGCGAGCTTATAAAATTTGAACTTATAGAATATATATTTTGCTAGTTTGCTAATACCAGTCATTAATATAGTTGATGTTAGGATCGAAGGTCTTACCCAAGAGGGGGGTGACTTGGGTATAGCTCTAAAGCTTTATTAGTTCAGGCTTAACACCTTCCCCCTAATCTGAAGCTACGCCTTCTTGAAGATGTTCATTGGGCTAAGATTTAATTGTTTCATGGCCAAACTTACTAGGGTTAATGCCCGAATTTCAAAAAAAACTTTAGACCAAACTCGAGAACTAGTTTCTTAGAACTTGAAAAATCCAATTCCCTAAGAATTGATCTAGTACTGTACTAGACCAGTTTTGAATACCAAAATAAAATTGGCTGTACCTAATACAGACTCCAAAATTGTAGCTCCTAAAATGGTTGTTCACGCCCAAAACTCAAACCCGAATTGGTCTCTTAACTGAAAATGGCACAGTTGAATCTGGAGTCAATTCTATAACAATCCTTCAATCGAATTTGATCTCCAACAAGTTGGGATTTATGCAGCTATGAGAACCACTTCAAATCTGTTTTCTTTTTGAAAAATACAATAGAGAATGATGGAAGAATAGTCGCTTCCTTGGCTGGTTCGAACTAAGGTTTATGGGAAGTGATGTGGGGTGACCCAATCCAACCCATTCAAGGCTGGGAGGCACAGTACACAAGCACCAGATTCGGGAATGAGATCCGCTACAGCAGGGGTTACCCTGCTCCCCTTGTATGGAGCCAATCACAGGGTACCCACGCGTCCCCGTAGAGCTCCCTGACTGCCTTCGTACGGCACCCATCTCAGGCGTTCATCTCTACCTACCTCCAGGCAGCTCAAGTATAAATAGGGGTGCCCCCCTCTAGGTAAGGGGATCGAATACAATATGCATATGGATTTGGAACTGATTTCAAAAGCTATACTCTAATTCCCCTCTTCGTACCCCGTACTAACTTGACCGTCGGAGACTCTGCTTTGGGTTCTCACCTGGGGCCTCCAACGTATTCTGCCTTGCAGCACCTCAGCCACCTACCTTCGGTTTCTACAGTATTCAGAGCCTTCTCCGCCTTGGCCTGCATACCTCGGCCTCAGCAGCAAGCTCTCCGAACCCTCAGAGCCTTTGGCTAGCTTTCAAAGTCTAGGGGCGAAATTACTTTGTTGTCCTCAGCCAACCTGAGCACCAACAATTGGCGCCACCTGTGGGAACATTGCTACGACGTTCCCTAAAAATAACTTTGACAAGCTAACAAGTCCCCAAGCTCCAATCAACCAACATGGTACGAAGAACAAGGAACACACAAAATCTTGTCACCAATGAACAACTCCAGGCCGTGCTCGACCACCTGGAGTACTTGACACAGCGAGTCGAGCTGAACTACCCTAGGATGATCGCCCTGCTGGGGAGTCCACACAGTCGGGCTGGCATGGGTCCACCAGCCAATCGGTCCCCAACCATGGCCACGCGCAGCGGACCGAGCCTTCTGAGTTTGGTAGCAGTCGTCCAGCTGGCCCACTCTCCTAGACCTCCAAACCTCCCAGTCGAAGGGAGGACAACTCCAGACCTCCTAGCTGAAGCGAGGAAGAACCCGAACAATCAAAGGATAGCCGCCAACCCTCCGAGCAGCATCACCAACGCCGAAGGGCCAAGCCGAGGGATGAAGGCAGACGCTGCGGTCGCCCCAGCACCCACTCCAGGGCCAAGGGCCAACATCGAGCCTCTTCCCCTCATGTCTTGGACCTCCGGGACGTCCTGAACAATCGCCACGCTAAGCGCGAAGCGTGCGGTCTCAACTCTGAGCACTAAGGAGTCCGTGCTGATCGCCATCATGCCCATGAAGACCGGGACAACGCACGGGCCATGCCTGACCCCATCTTCGCCGAACTCCAAGCTCTTGCAAGTTAAGGAGGGCCGAACTGATACCTCGGTCGGACAAAGCAATTAACTTGGGAGAATGGATGCCTTCTCCCTTGATATCGCCACTGAGCCTCTACCCCTGAACTTCAAGGCTCCCACCTTGGAGTTGTACGACGGGAACACAGACCCGGATGACCACTTGGAGAGCTTTAGGGCACTCATGATCCTGTATGGATACTTCGACGCCTTGACGTGCCGGACTTTCCAGGCGACCTTCAAGGGAGCCTCTAGGCGGTGGTTTTCCAGCCTCCCACCTCGATCTATCACCTCATGGGAGCAATTTTCCAGCATGTTTCTCTCCTGCTTCATTAGCAGCCGGCACCCCCCAAAAAGCGTCGTCTCGCTGATSACTATCAAGCAGAAGTGAGGAGAGTGTTTACGGTCATACATCGACTGCTTCAAAAAGGAAGAACTCGAGGTCCGTGACCTCGACCCCCTGGCCTCTATGCATGCCGCCATTAGAGGACTCCTCCCCGGCTCGACCCTCTAATGCTCCATTGCCAAAAGCCAGCCAAAGACGAAGCTGGAGTTCCTAGAAAGAGCCCAGAAGTACATTGCCATTGAAGAGGCTTTGGCTACGGACGCCCATGAGAGAGGCACAAAGCACCGGGATGGAGCCTCCAAGAAGAAGAGGAGGAACGAAGACTAGGGCTGCGGCAACAA
This sequence comes from Nelumbo nucifera, assembly GCF_000365185.1. The sequence goes on from NW_010729211.1 coordinate 241,748, forward strand.
CAACCACAACAGGAAGCCACCGGCCTCGGGCTTGGCTTACAACCAGTACACGCTACTCAACTCCACCCACACATAGATTCTGATGTAGATCGGGTAGGAGAAATTTATGAAGTGGCCAGAAAAGTTGAAGAAGAACCCCACCAAGGGAACCCCAAAAAATACTGCAAGTTCCACCGAGGTACCGACCACGACACCTAGGACTGCTATGATCTCAAAAACAAGATAGAGTCCCTCATTCGTCGGGGCCACCTAAAGCAGTACGTTAGAGGCGAGGCCGACACCTCGTCCTCCCAGCAATAGTAGCAGCAGCTCCAACAAGCAGCGGGCGTCATCGACGTCATAGCGGGAGGCACGACCTCGGGTGGAGCCTTAGCCTCGGCTCACAAAGCCTACGCCAAGCAGCTGAACATCCAAGGGCCGGCCCCCAAGAAGTAGAAGCAAGAACCCCTCTCCTTCATGGACGAGGACCTGAAGGGGGTAGCAGTCCCCCATGACGACGCATTGGTGGTCTTGACCATGATTGCAAACTTCGTAGTCAAAAGGATCCTTGTTGATAGTGGCTCCCTAGCTGACATCCTTTTCTACGAAACTTTTGAAAAGATGAAGATAGCTTTGGAGCGCTTCCAACCAGTAGACTAGTTGGCTTCTTCGGCAGCATCGTCAAACTAGAGGGCAAGATCTCCCTACCAATCACAGTAGGGATGGAGCCCCAGCAAGTAACAAGGATGACAGAGTTCCTGGTCATAAAGATCGGCTTAGCCTACAACGCCATAATGGGGAGACCAACTCTTCACGCGCTCCTGGTGGCCATCTCCTCCTATCACCTCACCTTGAAGTTCCCCAGCAAGCACAATGCCGGAGTTGTTCGTAGGGACCAGCATGCCGCCCGTCAGTGCTGAAGGGCAAGAATAAAGAAGCTCTACCACTAAAGGGGCTTGACCTCAGGGAGGAGCCAGCTAGCTGAGCCCAGCCGGCCGAGGACCTCGTCTCGATCCCCCTAGAGGAGGACAAGCCCAACAAGACAGTCATGTTGGGTCCAACCTTCCCCCCAAGAGTATCCAAACTGGTAAGTTTCCTCATATTCAATGTCGACATCTTTGTTTGTTCCACCATTGGCATGCCCAGAATTGACCCCTTGGTCATTACACACAAGCTGAGCGTGGACCCGATCTCTAGGCTAGTTTGGTAGAAGAAGAGGAACTTTGCACCGGAGTGTTGAAAAGCCATAGAGGAGGAAGTTGAAAAGTTACTCGACGCCGGCTTCATCCGAGAGGTACACTACCCTAACTGGTTGTCAAATGTGGTTATGGTAAAGAAAGCTAATGGGAAATGGCGGATCTATATTGATTTCACAAACCTTAATCGAGCCTGCCCCAAGGATAGTTTTCCTTTGCCGAGGATAGACCACCTCATTGACGCCACTACAGGGTACGAGCTACTTAGCTTCATGGATGCCTTCTCTGGATACAATTAGATAAAGATGCACGTAGATGATGAAGAGAAGACCTTGTTCATCACTGAACATGGCACATACTGCTATCATGTGATGCCTTTCGGCCTCAAGAATGCTGGGGCCACCTACTAGCATCTTATTAACAAGGTGTTCAAAGAGCAGATGGGGAGGAACGTCAAAGCCTATGTGGATGACGTGGTAGTGTAAAGCTTGAAGGCCGGGACCCACATCTCAGACCTAGCCGAGACCTCTGACATCTTGCGAAAGTATATGAAGCTCAACCCCAGCAAGTGTGCCTTCGGTGTCGCATCAGGAAAATTCCTAGGTTTCGTCATCACTCAGAGAGGCATTGAGGCTAATCCTGAGAAGATACAGGCCATACTAGACATGGCACTCCTGCGGACGTTGAAGGAGACCCAAAAACTCACCGGTCGAATAGTAGCCCTCAATCGCTTAATGTCAAAGTTAGCCGACCGCTGCCTACCCTTCTTCCATGCCATCAAGAAGCTGAAAGAGTTTCGATGGACGGAGGAGTGCCAGCGTGACTTTGATGAGCTCAAGGCGTACCTTACTTGGCCTCTTCTCCTCACCTGGCCGATCGAAGGGGAAACCCTGTACCTGTACCTCTCAGCTAGGAATGAAGCAGCTAGTTCAGTTCTCAGCAAGGATGATGGCATGCAAGAGCCAGTTTACTATGCCAGCAAGGTCCTCTGTGACGCCGAAACTAGGTACCCCGAGGTAGGCAAGTTGGCTTTCGCCCTCGTGGATTCAGCAAGAAAACTTCGGCCGTATTTCCAGGCTCACACTATAGTGGTCCTGACGAACCAACCCCTCAAGGCCATCGTTGCCAAACCCGAGACCTCGGGATGCCTGACGAAGTGGGCCATCGAGCTGTTTGAGTTTGACATCCAGTACCGGCTGAGGCCCGTGATCAAAGCACAAGCTCTGGCAGATTTCATAGTAGAATGCACATTCAGCCGAGCCCTTCGCTAGGCCCCAGAAAATCTTGAGGGGGATCATGTGGACAACGAGGCTCAACCTCGATGGAAGCTTTTTGTTGACAGCTCCTCCAATGCCAAAGGAAGTGGAGCGGGCCTCATCCTCCTCACCCCAGATGATGTTGTCCTGGAGTATGCGCTAATTTTCGACTTTCTAGCATCGAACAACAAAGCCGAGTACAAGGCCCTCTTCGCTGGTCTCCAGCTTGCTAGGGACCTTGGCTCCTCACATGTCGAAGCCTTTAGCGACTCTCAACTAGTGGTGAATCAGGTGAATGGCGAGTATGAGGCCAAAGAACAAAGCATGTCCAAGTACCTCACCAAAGTCCAAGATTTAGCCCGCCACTTCTAATGTTTCTCCTTGCAACGGGTCTCACGAGTCGATAATGCATGAGCTGATGCCCTCTCGAAGTTGGCAAGCACCCCGAGCGGTACCCCCGGCCGGGGCCGTACACGTCGAGAAGCTACTTCGGCCTTCCATTGAAGAAGTCCAAATACTTCCCATAGAGGCCAAACCTTCATGGATGGATCCCATTGTCAACTTCCTATCAACTGGACAGTTGCCCGAAGATGGAAATGAGGCAAAACGACTAAGATGACAGACAACCTATTATACCTTGCTGGAAGGGAAGCTGTACCAAAGATCTTTCACCTTGCCTTACCTCCGATGCCTTCATCTGGAGGAAGGCAATTATGTGCTACAAGAAATACATGAAGGCATCTACGGTAATCATCTCGGCAGTAGAGTCCTAGCCCCAAAAGCCCTAAGGCAGGGCTACTTCTAGCCCACTAGCACTCACCATTACTACTCCCATCAGTCGAATTGGAATTTTTCTCTCGGCGTCGGTAGTGGGGGGCAAGTGATGTGGGGTAACCCAATCCAGCCCATTCAAGGATGGGAGACCCAACCCACGAGCTTCAAATTCGGGAACGAGATCCGCTACAGTAGGGGTTACCCTGCTCCCCTCGTACATAGCCAATCGCTGGGCACCCATGCGTCCCCGCAGAGCTCATTGATTGCCCTCATACGACACCCATCTCAGGCGTTCATCTCCACTTACCTCCAGGCAGCTCAAGTATAAATAGGGGTGCCCCCCTCCAGGTAAGGGGATCAAATACAATCTGCATTTGGATTTGGAACTGGTTTCAAAAGCTGTACTCAATTCCCCTCTTCGTACCCCGTACTAACTTGACCGTCGGAGGCTCTGCTTTGGGTTTTCACCCAGGGCCTCTGACGTATTCTGCCTTGCAACATCTTGGCCACCTGCCTTCAGCTTCTATAATATTCGGAGCCCTCTCCACCTCGGCCTGCATAGTTTGACCTCAGTAGCAAGCTCATCGAACCCTCGAAGCCTTCGACCAGCCTTCAGAGTCTAGAGGCGAAATTACTTTGTTGTCCTCGGCCAACCCGAGCACCAACAAGAAGCAAAAAAGAAGAGAAAGAGTGCAAGAGAGTATGTAAAATAATATATTTTGACATTTCCCTCTTATCTCTCTATATAAACCTCTTTCCAAATGTAATTACGACTAATCTAAGTTTGATTTGGGTTAGGTCTCTAATTACATTAATAACATGGAAATCCAAACCCATAACCATACCATAATTGACCCATATCACATGACAACTTAAGTTGTCATATGACTAGTCAAAATAGTCTTACTAGCTAATAGGCTAAGGCCCATTTCTTTAAGTGGTTCATTAACACAACTGTTGCAAGCCTTATAGAAACACATGGGCTGAATTTACTGCAGAAAGGCAATGGACCCTTGAGCCAATCAAATTGGGCTTAGTATAAGCCCAACACTTAAGTCTAAATGACCTTTAGTTTTAGCCGTGCTATGAAGTCCAAGATAATGTATTGATATAAGATAAATCCTATCAAGTTTCAGCCCTATAATGGTCTATTGCCCTTAACCTCTTAGCTCTGTATAATCAAAACACTATTCATAGGGAAGTTCTTCCTTGATTGTAAAATACAATGTCACACCCTCTATTTAGATGGATTATGAGATTAAAACCTTTTGCAAACCCTTTTCATAATATAATATAATATAATATAATATAATATAATATAATATAATATAATATAATATAATATAATATAATATAATATAATATAATATAATATAAATATAAATATATTTTGCAAATAGATTTTAAAAAACAGTTGAAAACTATTGTCAATAGTTTTATGTTTCCATCAAAGAGAATGTAAACCTTAATATTCACTTTGTCTGACAAAGGAATTGAACCTAACACAGTGATCACCCACTCAAGTAATTTCCTAAACTTCTCTTACATACCCAAGTAGTTAACCTTAAGAGAATCTCACTGTTTAGAATATCAAAAGTAGCTTAATTCAAGACCTAATGTAATATCATTACTTAGTTTGGGGTTAAGTGCAACTTTCTAGTTTTGCCCATCTATCTCCAAGGTCCAAGGATTAATTGAAAATTAGTCAATGTTTATTATTTCTTACAAACACCTAATGACTATACTTTGAGTCTAACCCTAACAACTGAGATAAGCTGTTTCACCATTTCGGCAATACATCAATGTAAGCCTTATCAAGATAAACTCCCCAAGTTTATTTTATAGTCGAGAGCTTTCTAAACTTACACAAGACTCAAAAGTGATGAGTTTAAGGAGTAATTCATATAAACATACCAATTTGAACATAAACCAATAATGAACTAATTTTATTAATACATAAATCTCAATATACATCAATTTGATTGGTGTTAAGGGCCTATATAATCTCCCTCACTTGCATTGAGGTCCAATTTGATACAAGCCTTAGTCACATACTATCCACATGTTCCTCAAATTCTTTTTTTGTTAGTGGCTTAGTCAATGGGTCTACTACATTATCCATTGATGCTACCTTCTAAATCTGGATGTCTCTTCTCTTAACAATCTTCCGTAAGATATGGTATTTCCTCTTGATGCACTTAGATTTCGAATGGGCTCTTAGCTCTTTGGCTTGAGCAATGGCTCCAATATTATTACACAATAGTGGAATATGTGACATGTTAGAAGGTACAATTCCTAACTCTTAGACAAATTTCTTCATCTAAATTGCCTCCTTGACAATCTCATTTGCAGCAATGTACTCGACTCGGTAGTGGAATTTGCAATGGACCCTTATTTGCTATTTCTTCAAATGAAAATACAAAATACCAACATAAATATGCATCTGAATGTAGACTTTCTATCATTCAGATTTGACTAAAACTTGACCTTTATGCACCATATCATTTATTGTGAACTACCATCAAAAACAAAACAATAGTCTTTTGTTCTTTTTATGTACTTTAGTATATTTTCATAATTGTCTAATGCTCTTGCCATAAGTTGGATCGGTATCTACTCACAATGGCCTATGCAATGTCAGGCCAAGTGCACGACATGGTATACATGATGATCCCTATGGCAGACATAGGTAACCTTTCTCATGTTCTCTATTTCCTTAGGGGCCTTAGGTGACCTTCCTTCGGAGAAAGTGCTCCATGTCAATGTTGAATCTCTTGACGATCTTGCCAATGTAAGTTGATTGTGACAATCTAATCAATCGCTTTGATCTATCTCTATAGAGTCAAAGTCATAAGATATAAGTGTAGACACACCATTTTTGCGATCTTTTGTCTATTTACAACACTTCAAGCTTTAAGCATGCTTCAACCAACCTCTCAACCAACCCAAGGGAATTTTTAGAATTTTACAAAATTTTGGACATCTAGGTTAACAAATCCAACACCATAGGTATGTAAAACCTAAAATTCCAAGTTTGATGACACAAATATCTCCCAAACCTGACACTCTTTATCCCTTCATCTTAAGACCCGAAGCCAAAATTGATTTTGATCGTCTGATCGGGATCATTTTGATCATGAACCATATCTGAAATGAAATAAAAAATCCAATCCTACAAATGTATAGAGCTCAAAATTCCAATTCCAACAATACCAAGATCAACCAATTCCAACACCATAACCCCTCCATCTTGAGACCCAAAGCTAGACTCAATTTGAATCCTTCGTTCGAAATCTTCTTCACCACAACTTCGAACCTCTGGACCCACACTAATAGATCTTTCTCCTAGCCTTTAAAACCATATTTTAATTTAAAACCAACCAGCTAAGAAGTCTCCAATCAATCAAGCCAATCGCCTAAACTTGGAATATTCATTTTAGGCAAATTTATAAAATTTCCCACCTATTCTCTTGATTGATTGAGACAATCTTTTTCATGGATGGCTTGCCAACCCGTTTCTCACATTTAGTCTCCCTATAAAAATATTTTAAACCTCAGCCATTGATCTCCCCAAACTCAAATTTCAATAATCTATTTCCTTCTAGAATTTTCTTCAAAACTCTTTAAATACCTATGCTTTCTCACACAAAGACACACATTCTAATGGAGACAACTCCACATCTACTAGCCTAAAGAATCCATCCATCATGTCCAAGACAACCTTTCCTTTACTTCACTCACATCCAAAGCCTTAGAAAAAGTCCCTTCACTCTTCTCATATGTCCTTTAAGCCTTAGGACTACTCCACACCAGCCATGGTACTATTATAACACATATATTAGAACATTCTACCCTTACAAACCTCCATCACCTCTCTATGCCTCCATACGCAATGACAATCATCCTCGCACATCTCTAGAGTCACCCATATCAATTTTAAGTTAAGAAGCACCTTTGTGGTCATGTATGCATTCAAGACAAAGCAGTGGAAGCATTCTTGAAGCATAGATCCCATTGTAGAAAAGTTACATACATCTAACAATGTTTTTTCTCTCTTGGGCTACATAAACAATGCCCTTGACTTTCTAAGATGATAAAGGATTCATCTTAAAGTTGAGGCATTTCTTCAAGGAGCTGGAGGTCCCTAGGAAGTACTCAGCAAAGGCAGTACTTAAGGTTCGAATTGCTCATTGAAAATTCAAAAGTTGCTAAATACAACAATGAAGAAAGAGGGCCAAGCTGATTTCTACTTGTTGAATCCCTTCATTAGGTATGTTGTCTCTGGGTTTTTCTTAATCATATGCCTGTTATTAAGTACATTCTTTATTTCCTCTCTTTAGATATTTTCATTGTTTAACTCTAAGTAGTTTAGTAGGATTGGGCAATTGGCCATCCGAAGACGAACATGGCATAGTTAAATCTCTCAGTTTATATTTTATCATTTTGTTCATGTTTTTTTTTTTACTTTATAGCATTTAAATCATTAGGTATCCTTACCAATCCACCTGTCCTTTATTAAATCATTCTAATTTTATCATTGTCCAATAAGTTATTAGTTCAGCATTACCGTTAGTCTTTTCATTGAAAGTTTATTGCATGATTCCTCTTTAAAGCATTCATTATCCATATTCCTAGCATATGTGGCATATTCTTTCAAAATTAGTTTAGTCAAGTCACATCCCACTTGACACGATTAGGGTTTGCCTCATTCTCCTTTCAACATTTACCCAATGATACATCTTTTGTTTTGTTTTTCCTTTCAATTAATTCCTCTAATTAAGAAGATACCTATTTCGGATTAGTGTTAGTAATTAGTTATAGTATTAGTTAGCATCGTCCCAATAGGTCACTTAATCCAATTATATAGGCACTTGCTTCATTAGTCCTGCATTAGAAACAAAGTGTCCCTTGTATTATTGTATTAAAAAATTTCATAGATATTTCTAGATTGTCACTTTAGACCTCTTCATCTATTAGTCATTCAATCAACATATTTGCATTTGTGTAGCATAGCTGTGAGTCTAATTTTAGAAAGGCACGATCCCCAATAGGTTAATCTTTAGCATGTTTAATTATTTGTTTTTAACTAGGCAGCTCTAAATCCCTAGGCCCCTTTTGGCTAATTGGCTACTTTCTTGTCTACAGATGTTCAACTAACTGGTTTATCATTTCCTGTTTGTAAATCTAGTTTATTTAGTAATGTAATCCATTAGTTATTTGAACATTTTTTCATTCATCCATCTTTTAGGCTAATTTACTTGTTGCTTAAATTTATTTCATTTGCTCACTTTGATAGTTTATTGTTAGATTTCTTTTGGGTAATTCTCATATCTTAGTTTTTGTGTTTTGACAAGTGTATGCACATGTATATCCTTTGTTTAAATAAAATTTTAAGCCCAAATTTTTTAAATTTTCCATGGAACATTGGTGAAGTAGATGTTGGTTTATAGTCGGGTGCATGTGGAGTGCTTAGCACCTTCCCACACCGTACCTAGGTCCCTGGACCCCAATAATCTGTATTCCAATTGGGCCAATGAGTCACTAAGAAAAAACCTTTGTTTTTCTTGAAAAATCCTAGGTTTTCTTAAATTCTCAATTCCCAAAAATTTAAGTGGCAACTCCATCGCCTCCCTCCGGTTCGGGTAGCCACAATAGAAATCCTATCCAAGATCTTTCATTGAGAATTACTATGAGAGGCACACTTTCACTGTTGATAACATTTCTGAATCATTACTAATGAGTAGAATGCCATCTACATAAAGTACTAGGAATGCAACATTGTCTCCCATTGTTTTGTTATAAACACAGGGTTCATTCAAATTTTACTCAAAAGCACACTATTTGATAGTTAAGTCAAACTGGATGTTCTAACTTCTTAAAGCTTACTTTAATCTATATATGTTTTTGTTGATATTATACACCATGTGTTTCCGACCTTTGGCAACAAAGCCTTCTGGTTGGTGCATATAGATATCTTCAATAAAATCTCCATTCAGGAATGCAACCTTGACATCCATCCATATTTTATAATCATAGTCTTCAACTATAGCTAATACTATTCTAATGGACTTTAACATGGACAAGGGCGAGAATATTTCCTCATAGTCGATTCCTTCTTTTTGAGTATAACATTTTGTAACAAATTAAGTTTTGTAGGTCTCAACTTTTCCATCAGGGTCTTTCTCTCTTGAAGATTCACTTGTAAGCAATTACTTTTACCCTTATAAGAGTCCAAGATTTGTTGGTGTTTATTGAGTTTATCTCAGTTTTCATGGCATTCACCCACTTTAGGGGGTCTATGTGAAACATAGCTTTCATATAAGTCAGGGGATCTTCCTCATTATTGACAGTTTTCATCAAGTAACTTTCTTGATCATAACCATATCGAATAAGAGGTCTAGACATCTGCGTAGATCTTATAGGTTGGGTGTTAGTATTTAGAGCTTGTAGGACATCTCCCACTACATTTGAGCTTTCCTCATCAAGAACAATTTCCTAATGATAATTGTTTCGAATGTAGTTCTTTTCTAAGAAATGGGTAGTTCAACTAACAAACACTTTTTGTTCACTTGGATCGTAGAAGAGATACCCCATAGAGTCCTTGGGTAGCCTGTAAGTAGTTAATGACTAGTTTTGGATTCTAATTTGTCTGCAATTATCCTTTTGACATGTGCTGGACAACTCCATATTTTAAAGTGTCTAGAGCTTGGTTTCTTACTAGCTCATAACTCATATGGAGTCTTGGGAATTGACTTGGTTGGAACCTAATTCAGCATGTAAATTGCAGCCTCTAGTGTGTGTCACCAAAAGGATATAGGTGGCTATGAGTGGATGGGGAGTGATTGGACCATATCTAATAAAGTATGATTTTTTTTCTCTCTGACACCATTTAGTTATGGCATAGAAAGAAGAGACAATTGTTATATAATATCATTATCCTATAAGTAATCCCTAAATTCGTCAAAGTGATACTCTTCACCTCGATCTGATCGAAGTGCTTTGATTGGTTTCCTTAATTGCTTCTCAGATTCATGTTGAATTCTTTGAACTTTCAAATGATTCATACTTAGTCTCATTAGATGCATATACACATACTGTGAATACTCATCGATAAAAGTTATAAAATACAAATGTGAATAACATGTCCTAACATTCAAGGGATCACATATATTTGTATGTATTAGGTCAAGTGTGCCATTACTTTTTTAGTCTTAGTAGTGAATAATTATTTTATCATCTTGACTTATAGGCAAAGTTCACAAGTTGGTAGATCTTATACTATGAGGAAATCCAAAGGACCATGCTTAATCAATCTTTTGATACGTCCTATGTTTATGTGATCAAGTCGGTAATACCACAAGTTGGTAGGATCAACGATTTCTCATGTTCCTTTTATAGGGATGTAATCCGAAGTTGTCTCAGTCACATTTGTTTCTAGAGAAGGGTGGAGCATATAGAAACCATTCTCAAGTTCTTCATAGGCAAGGAATTTATTATTCAATTTGATTGTAATACTTTTGGTAAGTAAAATAGAATAACCATCCTTACATAACTTAGAAAAATATAAATCAAATTTCTCCTAAGCTAAAGAACATAAAAACAATATTTAAGTGTAATAACTTATTCCTAAAAACTAAAATTGTTGTTCTATGGGGTGATCATTGTGATAGGATTAGCCCATTTGTTGGACAAAGTAAATATCGAGTTTACACTCTTTCTAATGGAAACCTAAAATTACCGATAGTAGATTTTGACTTATTTTTAAAATCATCTTGTAAAATGTATTTATATTTATAATATATTATTTTATGAAAAATGTTTACAAAAGGTTTTAGTCCCATGATCCATTTGAGTAGAGAGTGTGACATTGCATTTGGCAATTAGGGAAGATGTCCATCTCTATAAGAAATATTTGGTCATTTAGGGTTGAGAGGTTAAAAGCAAAAGGCTATTAAAGGGCTGAAACCTAATGGGATTTTTCTTACGTTAATCCATTATCCTTGGGCTTCATAGGGTGGCTAAAACCAAAGATCCCTTAAACTTAAGTATTGGGCCCATACTAAGCCTAATTCGATTGGCTTAAGACTTTATTGGATTTACTCAAGGAATTCAACCCATGTGCTTTCTTACATGGACCAAACCCATATGTACTAATATAAGACCTTTGTGGGTCCCATGCCATACATTAATTAAGCCCAATAAGACTTGCAATAGTTATGTTAATGAACCACTTATGTAATGGGCCTTATCCCATCAGCTAGTTGGACTAGTAAGTTGTCATGTGCATGGGTCGAATATGGATATGGGTTTGGGTATGGATCTGCCTAATAATTAATGTAATTAAAGGCCTAACCAAATCAAATTTGGATAGTCCTAATTACAATAGGATCAATTTACCTTAATTACAATCAAATTTGGGTATGGGCCTTTCTCTCTACTTTTTTGTAACCCATAAACCCTAGTTTGACCTACCCATTGAGAAACAATTTTTCTCTTGTTCTCTATGTTACTTGTTGCAAAACATTAGAGAAATTAAGTAGTTAACAACTATAAATATCCAAGCAAGTTGGAAGTGTAAATTAGCTAAATACTAGTTGCAAGATTGTCCTCACTAGGCAAACTATGCCATCTTTAGTTGGGTGCGAACCACCCACTCTAGGAACTGCACATTGTAGACTCCATATCAGGAACCACACATTGTAGACTCCATATTGGGAACTGCACATTGTAGACTCCATATTAGGAATACTCATTGTTTTATTTGAAATCAAATCTGATTTGATCCAGTACTAGATTGATCTTAAGAGAATTCGATTTTCCATGAATAAGAGAGTTCTATTATCAATGTTTGAACTAAAAAAATTTTGAAATTTGGCAACTAAACCCTAGCTTGGTTATACCCCGATATAACAGTCCAAACAACATGTTGGAGGTCTTTTACTAAACATAGTAACGATTCAAAATATCTCCAACATCATGAAAGGTTTGATAAAGATAGCAATAACTATTTAAGCTTCCAAACGATCAAATTTCTTTGAAGTAGTCGACCAAGATTTTTAAAAGGCTAAAGGCATATAATATCCATAAAATAAAAGTTTATAAATTGATAAAAATAACATATAATATACCAAATTGGAATGATATAAGGTATAGATATCCATTAAATAAAAAATTTATAAACAATAAGTTTTAGCATTTAAAACAATAAGTTTTAGCATTTAAGCATTAAATAAAATAATAACTAATCAACTAACAATTACAAACATTGTACATTTTATGTTTCAAAATGCAAATTTCTCAAATAATTCAAATGGCCAATTTAGAAGAAAAGAAACACATCATGAAGAATCATCCATATAATTGGATATTAGATATATGGTCATTCAAAAGTTTAGAAGAAAGAAATCAATTTAGTTAATTTGATTTATGCAAAAAGAATCAATAAAAAATCCATTATGAAAAAAAATGAGAAAAATAACAAACTTGGGATGCTATTTATATGCATCAAAAAACCAAGGAAACTATGATAAACAAGTGTACGGAAGACCAAGTTTATCTACATGCAAGATGAGAGGAATATGAAAAGATAAGCTATCAACAAAATAAGTAATCACAAGCAAAGTTCACCAGCACATCAGCAGGTTGATTTCCTTCTCTGTCAAATAATCAACAATATTGTTTTGCCAATACCCAATATAACGAGGAGGAGCCAATTCACCTTTCAAAATTCTGATGAGAGATTGAGAATCCATGGAGTTTCTGTTAATCCCAAGGAACAAGCTAAGGCTAGTCCCTCTTTGAGAGCCAACGCCTCAGCTTGCAAATTGTTCATCAAACCAAAGTAGGCAGAGAAACCGACAATAAAGCATTCCTGATCATCTCAGATTACTCCACCTCCACCCCTAGTACCCGGGTTACCACGGCAAGCCCCATCCATATTAAGTTTGAATGAGTCGTGAGAAGGGGGTGAGACATACACAAGATGGGATTTCCTGGATTTGATGTCACGAATTTGAACACCTAAGCAACATAAGGACAACTGTTGAGAACCAGTTATGTTTTCGTCATATTCCTTTGGACCTAGAATCTAAACTAACCATTGCCAAACACAATCTATAATAAATTGGGAGCAAGCAAATTTCGAGTCCCATCTCCGCCTATTCCTCACTTTTCAAATTTCCCAGACAAGGAGAAGAGGATAGAGAGCAACTACAAAAAGGTAGTGGTGTAAAACGGGTCATGCCGCCCACCCCAGGGATAACTTGGGGGGTCGGCCTAGCATGGCCCACAGCCCAAGCCCGTGCGGGCCTGTGCTGTGTCATGCCGTGTCATGAGCCTAGGTCAGGTCGGGCCAGGCTGCAGGTCATGTCGTGGGCCTGGGCTGTACCGGGCTGGGCCTTGGGCTGGGCTGAACCAGGCCAGACTGGGTTTTTTACCTTTTTTTTTGCTTTTTTGGTTTTCTTTTGATTTTATTTTATTACTTCTTTGCTAAGTAAAAGTGTAAAACTAAAATGTTTGACTTTCCTTTGGGCTTTGGCAACTATTTGAAAAAATAAGAAAATGGAATAAATTAATAAAATTAAAACAAAATTTGCAATAATTTGAAAAAATGTTATACAACTATTGTTCATGACTTTCATCATCTACTTCAGGTGAAATATCAGGTGTAGTGTCATGCCCTCCTTTGTCTTGTTATTTGTCTTCAGTATCCAACCAATCTTTATAGCAGATGCACATCTCTATACTTTCATCATTCATATAGCTTCTCTTGTCATCCAACACCCTAGTACCTATACTAAAACAAGACTCTGATGGAACTATAGACACTAGAGGGGTTAGTAGATCATGTAACATGGCGGCGAGAATTGGATAATATTTTGAATGTTCACTCCACTAGGCTAAAATATCAAAATTATTTGTAGTCTCACTTAAAGTAGACGAATTTGCTTGTAAATAAAAATTAAGTTCAGTAAATATACTTGTTGTTGAAGTAGTAGATTTCTGCCTTCTACTTATTAAATAATTTTTTTTTCTCTTATACTACCGGGCTCAAGTTCATAAGTAGAAGATGCAACTGTACAACTTGTAGAATTATTTCATATTACTTCAGTTTCATATAAATTGTACATTTCAAATAATAAGCTATTAATTTATTGTTTTTTATTATCAATTTCAATATTCATATTTTCACAATATGTTTCAAGTAAAATATCTAAACCATCTTTCCTAATCTTAGGATCTAATATTGTAGCTAAGCAATAAAGAGGAGAAATGTTCTCCCAATATTTTTTAAAATTATTTTCCATTATTTCAACAATACTTTTAAATTGTGCATTATTTCTATTTTTTGCAAAACAATCACTAATCACCATTAATTATTGATAAGGTAAATTACAACTAATTGAATACTAAATACCTGATAATTCATTAGTTGCATCATAAAAATGTTTTAAAAAATCTCTTATACAAATTGCCATTTTCCCGTCTTCCTCCAATACAAAATCATTAGGCTTTTTTGCATTATAAAAATCAGTAAGAATTTGTTTATGAGAAATACAACTTCTAACATAGCATAGGTAGAATTCCGTTTATGTTTAACATCTAATATAAAATGTTTATATTTTAAACCATAATTTTGACATAAATATTTAAATTCTTGTTTTCTTGCTCTAGAACTTTTAATACATATAATACAATTTCTAATTTTAGAAATATGAGTAGAAATAATATTTAAAGCATCCTGAATACATACATTTAAGATGTGACATGCACATTTGATATGAAATAATTTACCATTTAAACATAGTTTTAATTAAGATTTTAAAATATTTATTGCTAGATCATTATTACTAGCATTATCAAAACTAATAGAAAATAATTTATTCTCAATTCCATAACCATGTAAAGTATTTAAAATGCTTCAGCAATAGCTGGGCTAGTATGTAGCCATTCAAGCCTAGTAAAGCTTAAAATTCTTTTATTTAAAAGACAAATTTTCATCAATAAAATGACCAGTTACACAAATATAAATTATGTTAAATTTATAAGTTCAAACATAAAAAATAATTGCAACTTTAGAATTAAGATTTGATAACATATAAATTAAAATTTTCTTATATGAATAAAAAAATTTTAAAGCATAAGATCCAATAGTATTATTAGAAACTTTTTCATATTGTGGCTTTATAGAATTACGTAACATTTTTCAATTTTAGTATCTTCAGCTAACAAAAATGGTTTTTTAGTATGTACAATGTATTTCTCTAATTCTTGCCTCATTTTTTCTTGAGAATATTTAAATGTACCAAAACCTCCCACCCAATTTGTGTTTGTGGTGTTTTTCTCTTCTTCTTCTTCTTCTTCATGGGTGAGCAAATGTTTGCTCAAATGGCCATTACCACCCTTATTGCAATAGCTAAAGTCTTTCCTACATTTTTGGAAAATAACTCATTTTCCCTCCCCCTCAACATCCCCTACTTTAAATATTTTCCAAATCGGCTAATCAACTTAGAGGTCCTCTTTTTCTTTCCCCTAGTATCAGTATTAAGGGTAGAAGTTCCATCAATATCAATAGCATCTATATCGGTGCTAACACTATCATGATGTGATTGAATATCGTCGACATTGAACATGTTGGGGAATTAATTTCGGGAGGAGCCAACCATTTTTTTAAATTCTAAAAAAATAAAAATTAATTTAATTGGACTTACCCAGATTGCCAGTTCAGAATCCCAACTTGATTTCAATGGTTGAAGCTTTTCAACTCCAAGAGTCCAAACCTCCCAAATTGCTAACTTGAGATACTTGAGCTGGTTGAGCAAGCATTCTTCTTGTTGAAACTTCAATAAAGTTGAGAATTGGAGAATCGGTCAATCAAAGTTCAGATCACTTCAGACTTCAGAGAATGTTTGAGAGAAGAGATTAAGAGAATTATTGAATTGGTGTGATGAGAATGGTGGAGGATAGGGCTATTTATAGGAATTAAAAATAATTCAATTACCTAAAATACCCTAGCAACTAGTCATTTTTTAGTTGTTGGGAGGGGTATTTTGGTCAATATAAAGTTATTGATCACTTTACCCAAAATGCCCCCCCTAAACTAGCTGTTATACAGCTGTTGGGGGGCATTTGTGTTATTTTTTTCTCCCCTCATAACCAAAATGCTTAAATACCCCCGTAGTTGTTTTAGCTCTTGGGGGGGGGGGTCCCCAACGGCTAGTTCTCGGGCGGGTCAAGTGCAGCCTGCTATGGGCCAGCAGGCCATGCCGTGTCGGCCCGTGGACTCTGAAACCCAGGTCCAGCATGACATAAACCTTTGTGCTGGGTTTGGCACGGCCCGCATGCCGTCGTGCCGTGCCGTGCTGGGCCGTGGGCGGCACGGCCTGACTTACACCTCTACAAAACAGTACTGATTTCCACCACCCTTGGCCAATCCCAACCATCTTTGAAACCTAGAGTTGATGTTGTCTGAATCAAAGTTTTCTATACTGAAAGCAACAACAAATTGATTCCATACCTTTGTAGTAAGGGCACCACGTACAAACAAATGATCAATGGTCTCAATATAGGGATGTTTGCAACAACTGCACTTAGAGCAAAAAGGAATTCCAACCCGTTGAACTTCAACATCAACTCCAACCTTTCTTCTAAAAATCTTCTAGCTAAAGGAACTTATTTTTATTGGAACCATGCTCATCCATAACCCCTTAAAAATAGGGTTGGAGTTCCCCCTTTGCCTAACAAATTCCTAATCTTATTTGGAAGCCAAACCAATTTATCATTTTTGTTTGGTAGCCAAATACCAGAGGCAATAATATCATTAACCACTTCACTAGGGAGCAAAGATACTGCCCCCAACAAATCCCAAGTACCATCCATCGAAATGATATCCTTTATCTTTGAAGTGGGGCTAATCTGCATTGGGTCATTAATGCGATTAATCAAAGGATCCCCATCCCCGTCCACCCAATTATCTAACTAGAAAAGAACATTAGCTAAACCAATCCGCCATTTTAGAGTATTTCATTGAAGTGTTAAGCATCCAAAAACTAGGCACATTAGAACATGTTGCATCACGTCGAAGCTGCATTAGCAAGGGTAACACCATGACCTTGAAATTTTGCTCTAAAATACCTCCACAAGCCTTTAAGTCTAAAGGCTTTTGATATATCATCCAAGCACCGAATATCAAGGCCCCCTTCAGAAATAGGGCGATAAATATCCTTCCCGCTCACCAAATGATACTTTCCTTCCTGATTGGATCCACACCATACAAAGTTAGCTAAAATGAAATTAATCCAATTAATCATCCCTTTTGGAACCTTTGTGGCTGCTAAGATGTGTATGGGGACATGTCTAAGGAGAACTAGCTTTCCTCCATTGGAGAGGATTTTGCTTTTCCAACCATTTAGTCGGGAATTTAATTTATCAAATAGGGGTTCTAAGAGAAATAAAGGGGAAATCTTTTCGAGAAAAACCAGTTACATGAGAAATAATTTGAATCCTTGAGGTAATAGCCTTATTGGAAGTGAGAAAACAGCTCTTGTGAGCTTTCACAAGCTGCCCAGAAGCCTCTTCATAGTCTTGAATCACCCTCATAAGTGCTTGTGAGCTTTCACAAGTTACCCCTAGTGAAGATGATTGCATCATCAACATACAAGGAATGTGTAATGGGATGATACCCCCTTCGGCTTGAATAAACATCACACTCCAATCTCCTTAAGTTTCTACTGAAAGCCTCTTCATTTAGAATAAACAAATAGGGAGCAAGAGGGTCACCTTGTCGGAGACCGTAGGTGGACTGGAAGAAACCACAGGTAATCCCATTCACAAGGACAGGTCAGTATCTTTCTGATTAAGATAATCCAATTAGGATCAAGGCTGAATTTTGAGAGCACCTTCTCAACAAAACACCATTTCATCCAATCGTAAGCCCTAGCCATGTCAAGCTTTTAAGAATGCCATTGCCTCTAGTGACTTTTTTATCAATATCAAGAGGAAGTTCCTAAACCAAAGCAATGTTATCCATTATACTTCTGCCATGAACAAAGGCACCTTGTTCCTCTGATATCAACAAGGGGAGAAAACTAGTAATGCGTCTAGTGAAGATTTTTGTAATCATTTTGTAACAAAAATACCTATATTAATCAGTTGAAAATCAACAAAGCTTCATGGGGAGCTGCATTTCGGAATCAAGGTAATAAAAGAGGCCATGAAACTTCTAGGGAGATTTCCCCCCTGAAAAAAGTGATGGATGGAATTACAAACATCACCCTTAATAACATCCTAGCAACTGTAATAAAAATGACCCGTGAAACCATCAGGGCCTAGAGCACTGTCTTAGTCCATACCCCAAACAGTATCATGTATCTCTTGGTCATTGGGCAAACTGAAGATAGGCATTCATTTCTGTGGTAACAAGACAAGGAATATAGCCCAATATGGCATTATTAACTGAAACGGGTTGACAAGTCAAGACTGCTTTGAAGTGGCTCATTGCTTCGGTTTTGATTTAATCTGGATCCTCCAACAAACATTGAGATCTTCTAACTTTCACAGAGAGGTGAAAACAATTTGGTATTTCTTTCATCATCTATAAGCCACTTAATTCTGGATTTTTGTCTCCAAAAAATTTCCCCTCATTTAAAGAATTCATGGAGATTAATCTTACATTCCTGTAGGTACAGGTGGGAACTTGCAAAATTCTCTTCAAGATGATGAGCTTCAATATGAAGCGTAAGAACTTCGGCCAATTTGACATTTTGATGGACATTTCCATAGGCACTAGAATTCCAATTTTTTAAGTCAGATCTAAATCTTTGTATTATAAATAAGCACCAGAGAGGGGAGGCAACAATGGGCTAATAATCCCAAGATTTTTTCAAAAAATTGACAAAGTTGTCATGCCGAGTCTACATCTGCTGAAAATCTGAACGGCCTAGCTCCTTGAATGTTATTTTCAATAATAAAAAGAATGAGAGGAGCATGATCAAACCAAGTCCTATTCAAATGTTGAGCACCTCTAACTGGGAAAATTACATCCATAAGGAATCAACCATAATCCAGTCCAAATGAGCCCAAACACAATCGATACCTTATTGTTACTCTAGGTAAAATGGCTACCAGTAAAACCAATATCAAATAGAGTTAAACTATTAACAACATCATTGAATTCAAACATGGATAATAAATCTAGGTCCTTACTCCTAATTTTCTCATCCACATAAAGAATAACATTGAAATCTCTAGCTACCATCCATGAAACATTAACCCCTGAGGAAAGCATAGTCAATTCCTACTAGAGAAATCTTCTTTCTACCCTATCACATTTTGCATACACAACAGAGAGCAAAAAACTATCCCCAATATTAAGAGTAACTATCACAGATAACATTTGCCTAAATTCACCAGTCCCGAGCTTGAATTCTTTTCCTAACTAAATCCAAAGAGAATTTAGTAGCCATAGGTTCAACAAAAGCCGAAACCCCAACCTGAATGTAGATTAATTAACCGTTTAATCCTATGAATAGAATGGGGATTATTTAATCCCCAGACATTCCAAAAAAGACCATTCATGGATTAACAGAAAGGTAAGGACATACCTTGTTGTGATTGTGATCTAGTTTCCATTCAATGGGAAGTAGCTTCCTTATTTTGGACTTTTTTTCCTTTCTTCCACACAACAGGTTGAAAACCATTATCCTCTTTAGCAGCAGAATTTCCTCCACTTTTAGATAAATAACATGAAGGCAAAAGGTTCTAAAATATCTATAGTGCACATTGGCATATCGTCTAAAAGTTTCCTGCTCGAATAAAGCTTATCAAGCTTCTCTTTATCTTTCTTTAATCCCTCCACTATAATCTTGGTTTCAAATTTTTTCGCTTTCCTTTCTGAATCACCTAAACCTGGTTCAAGGTTTTTAAGATTCACCAAAGTACAATAATCTTTGGAACCAAATTTAATAAAAACATTTTCCTGCTCTAAGGTACAATCTGAATTCAAGCAATTCAACTCCATAATCAGAGTTTCAATCGGCCTTCCTAAGCTTAAAATCTAAACAACATTGTCAATGGGGTCCTCTGTCGAATAATTGATAGGCGCTAAATCAGAGTCAAGCTCAAGCTGATTTCCAGTCTTTCTAAACTTAGATGAGATCACCTTAGGGAGAAGTTTCACTTGATCTTTCACCTTCGAACCATCTTGAATCAATTTTCTCAGATTTTTTGTTCTTCAACCAACATTCCTCCTCACTGTGCCCTTGCTTATAGTTGTATGTAGTACTTAAGAAGCTCTTCATAAACAATCTTTTGCTAGAAGCCCTCCTTTCCAAGGCCAACCCACACACAAGATGGGAAATCTTTTAGCAAATCAACCTCAACCAAAACCCTTGCCGAAGTAGTATGAATCGGCCGTTTGGTTGCATAATCAATTTTCAAAACACAACCAGCCACTTGGACAATAGATTTGAAGTAGTTTTCATTATAAAGATTAATTGAAAGCTGGGGAAAATTCACCCAAATAGGAATAGTTGATGATTCCCAACCGAGTTCCATTCCTAGGGGTCCATTTGAGCAATCTAAAGAGATAATCTTTAATCTAGAAGGTTTTTTTCAACCAAACTTTGATGAAGTCCTCCTCTAAATTGAACCTGATATGAATATGTCAAGAATCAATTGCAGTCACTGCAACGTCTATTTATGGGTGGCCTACCATAAACACACTTTCCAACAAGTGCAAAACAATGGGGAAAGAGAGACCTTTCAATTTTCTCATCTGTAAATAGCACTTCTGGTTCCCCTCATTGAAGAGAAGGGGATTTGATAGCAATATCAATAGTTAGGGGGATCATGGGACGAAGGGAATGGGGAAGAAGAAGCAGTAGAAATGATTGAAGTGAAGGAATGTTTTCCTCCAAGGGGATCACCTGGGTTTTCCACAACAGTCAACTCCACCCAAATAAGGCATTCCTATACTTCAACAGTCATAGTTAGTCGACTATGCATTTTGAGTTAATCAACTATGTTTTACAGTCAGGCATTTCTTGCCTTCACTATCACAGTTCAATTTCACATTTTGGGTTAGTTGACTATGTCTCATAGTTAGGCATATAATGTGTTATTGATAGCCCAAGACTAAACCTTGGAAATATTTATCCAAAAAGGAACTCTTCCCCTTAGCTTTCAATATTGATTTTTTAAGATTCTAAACAGTTGTTTAAGTCTAGGAAAGCCTAGGAACCAAATCCATTCTAACCGTTGTTCTCTAAAGTTGACTGGACTAAGTTAACAAATTACATTAAGAACCTAGAGATATGACTCTTTTGAACATAGTTTGATATAGTCTTACTCCCTGTTGAGTTGTAGCAATGAACTTCTTGAGTGGCTCCAAAGCCTTTGAATACTTTTTTGTAGTCTTTCCATGCTTGAATTTGCTTGGAGCATCCTCATTTGAGAGATTGGAGATGGCATTGGAAAATGAATCAAGCAATGCTTTCACATCTTCATCTTTATTACCAAGTTTGCTTATCACGATTATAGCTCAAAAAAGCTTTCTTAAGTTAGTTGCATACTTAGTGTGAGATTCAAAAAGTTCATGGCCAGCTCAAAGAAGAAGCAGTCACCACCCATTTTATTAAGGAAAGGGGCCCTCATTTTCAGCTTTGAAAAATGGATTTATCTTTGAAATAGTGACTCCATTTTCTATGAGAAAGGCACTCTACCTAGAAATTTTGGATTTAGATTTATTATTCGTTGTATCAGGGCTATTCTTTTATCTTTTTTTATTTTTCATTTTTCTTGTCTTTTTCTTCTTTTTTATTTGATTTTTTTAATTTTTACCATTTATTATATTTTTTTTTTACTTTTTATTATTTTATTATTTATTACTTTCAAATTTTTATGAGATTTCCTTGTGGTCTTTATTCCAATTTGCTAAAAAATCATTCTTTTTATTTTTTATTATCTTTTGGAGAATCTCCCTTATTCTCTTACTCTTACTTTTCTCTCATTTTTCATTGATTTTTTATTATTTCTTATGTCATAATTTATTGTTGTCCTTTTTTTTTACTTTTCATGTGTTTATTATTGCTATTCACTTTATTTAATTTTTATTTTTTATTTACTTTATTTTGTTTACTTTTGAATTTTTGATTTGATTTATTCTTTTTATTTTTATTTATTTTTGGGTTTTGATCTTTTATGTCATTACACTATGCAGGTTCCACATCTTATTTTTAATTTTCTCTCTCTTCTTCTTTCTCTCTTTTCTTTTTTCTTCATCATTCGTTTTATATTTTTATATATTTTTTGATATTTTTTATTTTTTATTTTGATTTATTATTATTTTTACCAGCTAGTTATTATTTTTTATTATCTTTTTTGGATTGTAATTCTTGTTTGATTTGATTTTGTTTTTTATTTTTGATTTTAGCTTTCCTTGTCTTCTAATTAATTATCCAAATAAAATAAGGTTTACCATTCCCCTTTAAATAAATTTTTGCTTACCTTTTCTTTTTTTTTCTTATTATTTTTTGTCTCTCTTTTATTCTTTCTTCAACTATCCCTTTGATTTTTGTATTTTTAATTTATTTTCTCTTCTTGTTTTCTCTTTCTTTATTTTTTTAGATTATTTATTTATTTGTTTTCATTATTTTTTAATTTTTATTCCTTAATCTAGTCTATTTTTTTTTTGTTTGATTCTCTTCTTTTTTATTTGTGCTATGATTAATTTTCCTTAATTATCCAAAAGAAACATTGTAAACTTTTCTTATTTAAATGACTTCATTTTTTCTTCTTTTTCTCTTTTTGTTCTTTTATCTCCTTTTGCATTTTTATCACTTTTTATGTTTTATATTTTGTTATTTTTATTTATTTTTATTTTATTTTATTAATTTTTTACTATTTAGTTATTATCACTTTTGGTTTTTTTAATTCTTGTTTTCTTTTATTTGTGTTATGATTAGATTTTCCTATCTTTCAAAAGAAACATGGTTCATCCTTCCCATTTTGTTTCTTTCATGTTCTTTTTGTTTCTTTTCTTTCATTTCCTTTCCTTTTTTGTATTTTTTTTTCTGATTTTTGAATTTCTTATTTTATTATTTTTTTCATATATTTATTTTTTATTTATTATGAAAGTTTATATTATAAATTTTTATTTTTAGGTTTTTCAGAATTTTTTTATTTTATTATTATTTTTTACTTTTTGCTTTTTTTACATTTTTATATATTTTTATTTTTTTCTTTTTCTTTTTCTTTTTCTCCATTATTTTTTTTATTTTTTTCTCTCTTTGGATTTTTGGGTTTATTATTTTATTTCTTGAGTTGTTATTTGATTTTTTTTAATTTTTTGGAGTTTTGATTAATTTATATTTGTTGTTTCTTTTTCTATGTTTTTCTCTTTTCCTTTTTCTTTTCAAAAAATTCCCTTTAATTTGTTTTTTTTTCTCTTTTTTCAATTTTTTTTTTTGGATTTGAATTTTTTCCCTATTTTTTATGTGCATTTGTGGTATTATTTCTTTTTATTTATATTATTTTTCCTTCTTTTTTTATTCTTTTGACGTTTTTATTTTTAATTTTATGTTTTTTTTTTACTTTATAAATATCTTACTTTATTGTTTTATTTTTGTTTTAGTTTTATTGGACTCTTGACTTTTTTTTATTTTTTGTTTTTATTGTTTTTTGATTTTATCTTATTATTTTACTTGGATCCCACGCAAGGCATGAAAGTAAACTAACCTAAGGTATCTAACACCCTAGCAAACTAGGCTAACATGTGGAGTGATGCATGAGGGGAGGGTTTGGCACCTAGACTCAATGGCTCCAACAAGGTTGTCGGCATTCAAACCTCCACCCATTGGACAAATTAGCTTCTCAGGTTGGTGGTTGGTTGAGAACCTTGAACGAGGCCAATAGGTACTTAGATCCCATGTCTTAGGCTTCTAGCCCTCTCCTATAAGATGATAGGTGTGTTTGATAAATCTGAAATATGAAATCTGAAAAGTTAAAAAGATATTAAAAGTGTCTGAAATCTAAAAAGAGACATAGTTGCATTTTGACTTTTTAGTGGCTTTGGATAAAGAAGGTTGTTTGTGTTGGATCAAACCTTTAACATCTGAAATTCATTGATTTTACTACTTTACCCCTAAAATAAGCTATTTGGTAATTTTGAGTTCAATTTGCATTATTTCATAAAAAATTTATTAAATTCAAAATAATACTAAAAAATGTGAGTAAATTATAATAGTAAAAATTAGTTTATTAAAATAAGAATAAAATAAAAAAATACATATCAATTTATAAATTAAAAATAAATTATTATGAGTTAAAAATAATAATGAAAATAGTAATAAAGACCATGAAGCAAAAAAAAATTTAATATTATCAAATTAATATCTTAAAACTATTAAAATATTTAACTATTAATAAAAATAAAACAATTAATAATTAATGCAAATATAATTTATAAAAAATAAAAAACTTATTAAAATAAGATTAAAATTAGAAAGAACCATTGCTGTTGTTGAGAGTTGTAGCGGTGGTGGCGGGAAGGCAGGAGAGAGAGAGAGAGAGAGAGAGAGAGAGAGAGAGAGAGAGATAGATAGAGAGAGAGAGAGAGATAGATAGATAGATAGATAGAGAGAGAGAGAGAGAGAGAGAGAGAGGTAATGGAGTAGGGGTATTTTCCAACTTTAGGCCACGTTTGAAACGCGTCTGAGCGCATTAAGTGACAAGCCTGGGTCTTACAATTTCAGATTTAAAAAAAAAAAACTTTCATATCATATTTCAGATGCAACACCAAATAAGCATTGTGTCCATAAAGCATATATTTCAAACTTCAGAGGTCTAAAAAGTKTTATCAAACGCCACCTAAATCTAATGCGGGATGATGTGTGCAAAGTGTGAACAAGCATGTAAGCAATTATAGAAATAAAGCAATAAATAGTTATCTAATAATCATCAGGAAATAAGTACTTATTATTATAACAAAGGAAAATAATATAGAAGCATACATATATACAAAAATTAACAATCAAACCAAATGGGCCCCATGTGGGCCCCATATATGGTCCAAGAACTACCCCAGTGGAAACAACTCACTTGGGATGATTTGGAGTTGCCACCCATTAGTTATGTGAAATGGAGGTGATGGGACCTCCATGATCTACATTAGAAAGCATGTCTGGCTTAATAGTGACTCCAAAACCCAAGACAATGGTCCAACCAGTCTAGGTAAGACTTGGATGGAAGAGGGAAGGGGTTAGGCATCCCTCTTTTGGATCTAATAGATGAGGCCCACATGATACCTCAAACAAGCATAAACACAAAATGCAAATATTTAATCCATAAAAAACTAACTTAAAAAAAAACAAATCAACATAAAAGAAAATCCTCCCTAGTTTTTATATATATATTTTTTATTTTTTATTATTTTTTATCTTAACTTTTTTTATCTTTTTTTCGATTTTCTTTATTATATATTATATATTTTTTATTTTTGACTTATATTTTTATTATTTTTTACTTTTATCAATTATTTCTTATTTTTTAGTCATTTTCTCATGAAGCTTGATTTATATATTTATTCATTAATTATTCCCTAACCTGCTCTTTCTTTTTTCACTTTTCTTAACTGGTCAGTTTCCCTTAACTACTAAGCATCAGTACCCTTCATTTCAGACTTTTACTTCCTTTACGTCCTTTATTATTATTATTATTATTATTATTATTATTATTATTATTATTATTATTATTATTATTATTATTATTATTATTACTACTACTACTACTACTACTACCACTACTACTACTACTACTACTACTACTACTGCTGCTAACACTATTAATTAATTATTTATTGATTTATATCTCACTTTGTAGCTGCTTTGCCCTTTGTAATTGACATCCCTCCCTTTTATGAAGCACCCCTACTCTTCTATCTCCTTCCTCTTTCATTGATTTTTTTATCATTTCTTTATTGTTGCATTAAACAAACAAACTCCAAGAAAAAGAGCATAATCAGAATGAAACAAACCAGAAAACCTTGAAGAAAACATGTCTTAAATTCATCAATCATTAACAAAAAGGTAAATTTCTTAAACTACCCTTATGGTTAACTAATTGACTAAGTGTACCCTTACTGTTTGAAAATTGACTAATGTTGCCCCTACTATTTCTGACAATTGACTAACTTTACCCTTACTGTTAAGGTCCATTAGTATTCCATCAAAACTCATTCGTACGTGATATATATTTTTTTAAAACGCAATTTTACCTTTCACCTTTCTCCCCCTCTTTCTCTCTCTCCCCTTCTTTTTCAACAATACGAGGATTATCGGAGGAGGTAATGGCTGAGGAGACAATGGCTTTGTTGTACAGGTGGCAAGAGATGGGTCTGCTGCGATGGCGGACACCAGAGTCCAAACTACCACAATTGCATCTCTCTTTGAATTTGCAATTATTGGAGGAGTTCCAATGGACAAATGATTTGGAAGTGGACTCTGGGGTTTCTGACTAGGCACCGGAGGTTCCAACGGTGAAGGTTGGCAATGGCGGTTCCAGTTTCTTTTATTCTCTCCCTTCTCTTTTCCCTCTTTTCCCTCTTTCATTCTCATTGTTGTTGCCGCTGCCGCTTCTAGTACCAACACCAGTCTTGGTGGAAATGAAACAGACCGGCTGGCCTTGCTAGTCTTTAAGGGTCGAATAACACAGGATCCTCTAGGGGTTGCTTGCTTGGGTGCTTTGGATTGGTCGGTTGCTTCACCTTCTTTAGATCACAGCTTTAGTTCTCTGGTTTTAGTCTTTGATGAAATGGCTGACTTCATTTTTTGGAGGATTCTGCTGTGGAACTGAATCTCTCTCCAGAGGATGACGACAATCTGACTCAATGAACAAACTCTACTTCCGAAGAAGAAAGCCCACCTCTGGAGCTAGAATCTGAAGAGCATGAAGTGGAATTGAGGAGTATGGAATTTCGATTGTTTTATAACTTGAGGTAAGGGAACACCACTATATTTTTGCATTTAGTTCTCCAATTTTCTGCGACTTTTTTATCTCCAGGTACTGTTATGACTGCATGTGGGAAGGAATTTGAATTTCATGTTGAAAGGTTTAGAAGCGGAGTTTTGACATTAACAACTCTGCAACGACATCTCAAAGACGGGGAAGGTGGGGTTCCTCAAAAGGGGTCAGGGTGTACTTTGCACTGGGTTGTTCAACCCCTTGATATGATGAAGCTTATACCCAATTAGCAACTCTACACTAGGTCAAGTAAAATTCATCACCATTTGGGGTGAGGGGAAGACTTGTTCCTCAAGAGGATCTGAATTCGTCAGTTGGGTTGAACAGCGATGGCTTTGCTCGACAACCCCTTTGCACCCAGTTAACAACTTTGCACTGGGTTACCCATATTTTCCCAACTCCAAATGTGTCCCCATAAATGTGGTTAGGGTTTTGATTTCATGTTTCTTTGTTTTATTTGAAGAAGAATAAAGGGTAAAATAGTCTTTTTCATCGTTATGTAAACGGGTGTTAACGATAAGAGAGGTATTAGTCAATTGTCAGAAATAGTAGGGAGTGTTAGTCAATTTTCAAACAGTAAGGATACACTTAGTCAATTAGCTAAACCATAAGGATAGTTTAAGAAATTTACCCTTAACAAAATAAAAAGAAAGTAAACAAATGTTGTCGACAATACCTAGAGAAGAAGAAAGAAAAACTATTTCAAGCAAAGAAAAAAGGAACTAAAACTAATAAGAGTCTATCTCTACAGACTCGGATTGAATCTATGCAATAATTAGAAGAAAGGGTAAAGAGAAACATGGTCGGACCGGGTTGATGAGGAGAGCTTACTGGAGCTAGTTTGGCAAAACCAAAACTAGCTCTGTTGACTCTCCTTGCCTTCCTCAAATCCCAATTATATCAATGGTAAAAAAATAAAAAAAATAAAAAAACTGATGAAATCACAATGAATAATAAGAATCATAAAAGATAAAACACAAAGGAAGCAACAATAGATCTTACCTGGTAGGATTTTGATGTAGGCACTTTAGCCAGGCCTTTGGCGCATTGACAYGTGGTCGAGCTCGGAGCTGGTTAGCGTGGGACCAATGGCGCGACCACACGCGGTGATGCTCGGATGGCCACCAGCCTAGGGCTAAGATCGCATCCAGACCGTTTGCAGCATCCGCCATCAGGCAACCTCAAGTATAAATACGGCAGCATTCCCCCAAGGTAAGAGATCCACAACTTGTATTCCCAGTTCTAGCTTTCCAGCTTCTAGGTGACCTCGTCCGCCCTCTTTGCCCCACCCTACTAACTTGACCATCGGAGTCCCCGCCTCGATCTAGCACCCGGGGCCTCTAATGCTCCCTTCTTCGCAAGTCCTTGGCCTCGGCCCTCCTCAGACCCCACCAGCCCTTGGCCTTGGCCCTCCTTGAACTCAGCTAACCTCGGACACAACAACTCTCAAATCCTTCTAGCCAACTCATCCAGGAGGCAAAGTGAATGTATTGTGTTGTCCTCAACCCATTCTGAGCATCAACAAATTTCGACCTGGCTTTGGTCGATGCAACAAGGGATTTAGCTTACTTCTTCCTAGGAATGCTAATCTTCAAATGGTGATGACAATCAGAGAATGCATCTTGGTTATGTTCGGTCTGAGAATGACAATCAAACGGGGGGAGTTTCAGCTGAGMCTTTGTCACGGGTTGCTCGTCTGTGAAAGGCAATGGTTACCAGAGGTTGTAACTAAGAGATTTCTAGGGGAGATCTTCTAGGCTGGAGTTTCACCAAAGCAGAGTGAGAATAAGTGAGAAGCTTCGCCATTGCAACTGGTTCGAGTTAGGGGGGAATCGAAAGAAAATCACCATTGAGGATTCACGAAGGGGAAAATAGAGGGAATGGAATGAGATCAGGGGAGTGAGGTTGCTGTTGTTAAGAATTGCAGCGGCGACTATAGGGGAGGGATAAAGAGTTGGGTGGCCAAGAGAGGATGATAGAGAGATAAATAGAGTGAGAAAATGAAAAAGAATCGGAGAAGAGGGACTACCAAAGATTTAACAACGCCGTTGTCTTGTTCGGTTCACCACTGTGCGTAGAGAGGAAGGGGAGAATGAATGATAGGTTTTTCAAATTAGGTYGAATGAGAACACAAGTAAGTTTTCATAATAGGGTTAAGGGTAGTTTTGTAAATTCGGGAAGTCTATGGGCATTTTTATAATTTTGGGAAATTTTGGTCAATGCGATCTAAGGAGGGATTAAACTAGGATTTTGGTTTAATGATATGGATTTTGAGTCAAGAAATGGAAGYTAGAGATGGATTTGAGTATATACAATGGCTTAGTGTATGTAAGTCAATGAGGTTGGCTGAAATGGAATCTTTTTAGATTAGTAGGCAAACAGTTGTGTTTTAGATGAAATTTGGCAGGGTGAGGTTTATGAGCATTCTAAGTGAAATGGTGGAATCAGATAGGCTCAATTGGGCCAACATCAGGCAGATTTGGAGGGTGAGTGATTTGGTCAATCTAGAACTTTGAAATGAAATCTTTAAGTAATAGAGGGAAAATGAAGGAATCTTTGGTTGAAATTTGGTAGGATGGGGTTTTTGAGCATTCTAGACCGATTAGTGGGATTAGATTAGCCCAAGTGGGCCTGGATTAGGCATATATAAAAAGGGCTTTATTTGGYTAATTTACAGTTTTGAAATGGAATCTTGGTGCGGTGAACGGGTAAACAAGGGTAGTTTTGGGTGAAATTTTGTAGGTGAGGGTTTTAGGGTGTCAAAGCTCTAATGGTAACGTCTGACTAGTTCAGGAGTGTCAAAATCATGAAAACTTAGGTCARCGAAGGGATCCAAAATAAAATCTTTTCTTGATGAAAGGACAATGAGAGGAATTCTAGGTTGAAACTTTATAGGTAGGTACCTTGGTGTGTCCAAAGTTCAATGATGTGGTCTAATTGGTTCATAGGTGTTAGGATCAAGGGGATCTAGGTTGCGGATGTCTAGGCTAAGTATAGGATATGAAACAAAATCTTGGTTTGATGAAGGGATAAACGAAGGAATCTTGAGTTGAAATTTTATGTGTAGGTATTTTAGGAGGTCCTAGGTCTAATGGTGATGTCTGATGTAGTGTTCAATGTGTAGATGGGGGTTAATTAGGGCCACGAAATTGGTATCAGGCATATTTAATGGTGAATTTGGGGGTTTATGCAACAGATTGGGCAAAAATTGGGTGTTGACAAGTATTATTGTCTTTAGTTAAGAATTACTCTTGGCAATTACATCGATTATATGTGAATAACACCTTTTTGAATGGATATCTACATGAAGAGGTGTTTATGGCCTCATCAAATTATGACTTTCCTGGGAAAGTGTGCAAATTGAAGAATGCTTTCTATGGGTTGAAGTAGTTTCCACGTGCCTAGTTTGAAAGACCATGCAAAGCCATGGATGTTGTGGAGTACACTCAAAGTAGTGTTGATCATAGCTGTCAACAGGTCGATTCTGGGTCGAAACCAGGTATAACCGGTCTCGGAACCAATAAGAGAACTTATGAAACTGGAATCGACCCAGACCCTATAGGGTCTGTAATTTTGGACCCAGAACCAAACCGATTGGTTTTAGGACAATTGGGTACAACTCGATGGACCTAATTATGATATGCATGCTAGTAATACCCCTGATAAAAATGCAATAAAATCCTTGTAAAAACCTAAAATGCAATGAAAACCTTGCTAAAAGAGAATAAAAAGAACTGCTAAAAAGGCAATAGATACAACATGCTAAAAACATGTTATAATAAAGCAATTAAAACCTTGTTAAAAATGCAATAAAACCTGCTAAAAGATAATCATAATAAACCATTAAACCTATTATAATAACAACAAACATATTATAATCATAATAATAGCAAATCTATTATAATAATAACAAACTTGCTATTAAGTAAAACCTATTAATAACAATAAAAATATGCTAAAAAAAACAATAATAATCTTGCTAAAAGAGTTCTTAAGCCATTAATGATCAAATCTAGATATGAGCTCAAAGTTCTCAATATCTTCCAAGCTAAAGTCAAATTCTAAGTGTCTTAAACGATTTAACAAGTTTTCAAAACCACTCATAAAATTCCAATAAATTTACAAATTACAACTTATTTAACAATAAATCCAATAACAAGTCTAAGTTCAATTTTGAATTCTCCAATTCTTCATTAGTACAAGAACCATCACAAGTGACAAGTAATCTTCAAATGCAATCTCCCAAACTAATCTTCTTGTCCATCTAATCCTATAAAAAATCAAGGATATATTCACTTAAATTCATAGAAAAATATATGGTTTAATTTATTGAGCCATTGTCAAATTCTTACCATTTTCTAATAACTAACCAAACCCCATCAGATCTTGTTTTTCATTGGTGAAAGCATTTTCTGATACATACATTGTAAAAAAAAGTAGCATGTTAAAAAAATAAAGTAAGAAATAACATTTTTTTACTTACTCATATCTAAATCCGATAATCAATCTTGTCCATATATTAGAGCTTCAACAATATCTAGAAGAAGGCAACTATGTCTTGAATCACTTACTTTACCACCTGTAGAGAATGTTGACTCTGGTGCAACTGTGGAAATTGGAATTGTTAATATATCATGTGCCATCTTAGAAAGTATTAGAAGCTTTGGACTATTCACTTACCACCAATTTAAGATATTGAAATCTTGATTTCTAGGAAAAAGTGAATTATCCAAATATTGATCCAAATCTGATTTTTCGTGTTGCCTATTGTCAGCATCCGATTTTTGCTCAATTCATGGCTTGAACCCTTAATTTACCCTAAACGGCCGATCAAACCATTCCAATCACTCCAAAATGCCAAAAAAATCCAAAGAACCCGAATTTCAACTAAAAAACCCTCAAATCCACTGCTAAATCTATTCGTTACCAATATGATGGCCTCAACCAACACCCATCTGCACCTTAATTCTCATATCAGATGCTGCCATTAAACCCTAGACAACCCAAAATACCTACCCACAAAATTTCATATCAAGATTCCTCCATTTACCCACTCATTAAAGCAAATGTTCCATTCCGAGCCATCTCACTGGCCCAAAACCCACAACCTAGATCTCTTCAATTTTAACACATCTGAACCGATCAGACCGCACCATTAAACTTCAGACATACCATAACACCTGCCCTTAATGTTTTAGCCCAAGATTCCCCCATTTACCCTTTCATCAAACCAAGATTCTATTTTGGATAATACCATTGATCCTTCTTCCTACAATCTTGACCCCCTTGAATCAATCAGACATTACCACAAGGTCCTAAATACTCTAAAATACCCAATGGTAAAATTTCAGCCCGAAATACCTTTGTTTACCTCTCCATTACACCTACATTCTATTTCTAAGCCCGAGATTAATCAAACCATTACCCTTCCAGATCTGCCCAATCCGGGCCCATTTGGGCCAATCCAACCTCACCAATCAACCCAAAATGTACAAACACCCCATCCTGCCAAATTTCAACCCAAAATACCCCTATTTGACCGCTCATCCAAAAAGTTTTTTTTTTTTCCAGCCAATCCTATCAGCCCGCATATACAAAATTGCCCTATGCACTTAGACCTATCTGAATCCTTCACATTTTGACCCAAAATCTCAGCCATCCATATAGAATCTCGATTTAACCCCAAATTTTCCAAAATTTCCAAAATACCCCCCTTAGAACCCTAAAATTACCAAAATACCCCTCAGAACCCCAAAATTACGCCAAATATGATTGAATCCACTGCTCATCGTCTTCCTCATGATCACAAGAGAACCTCTTTCCCTCTTTGATCGTCTCCTCTCCCATTCACTCTCTCTCTCTCTCTCTCTCTCTCTCTCTTTCCATCTCCCTCTCCTTCTTCTTTCCATCGTTCTCTCCCTCTCTCCTTATCTTATCAGCCCAACCAATCACTGCACTCTCTCTCTCTCTCTCTCTCTCTCTCTCTCACTCTCTCTCCCTTGTCATTGTCCTTGGAATCGAACCTCCACTACAACTCCTAGCAGCGGTGGTATCTTCGTTCCGAGCTCGCTCTACATTCATCTCCGAACCGCCACTAGGGTTAGTAGGTTCTTCCTCCTTGCAAATTAATATCGATGTGTTTTGAATGAAAATAGCTGAAATGAACAACAATTGGTTCGTAGGTTCTTGTTTATTAGAAATCATTGTTGCTGGTTGTTAATTTGTCTTATTAGGTGTTTCCATAATAATTAGATGATTAAGTATGCATTAGCTTCCCTTATCATGGATTAATTGTTGATTAGTTTCCTTTTTACCTTTTTATTTGGGATCTTAGTTTATATCACTTGAATTAATTTCAGTAATCCTTACTCTTGCCCATTAATGTCATATCATAATCTAATATAGGTTATTAGATATTTGTGATCACCTATTATTGAACTTTACTTCATTTCCATTTAGGATAATGTGAAAAATTCTTATGTTGTTATGACCAGTGGTAATTGAATAATTATCTTTTTTTATTTTGTTTTATGTCATTATGTTCTTTCCATTTGACATAATAGATTCTCTTAATTTTTTCTTTGTTTTAATTAAACTTTTTTTTAATCTAGGTTATCGTGTTTGCTTCACTTTGGTTAATGCATCATTAGTTATGTGAAATAATGATATCTCATATTGAAGTCAATTTTATTAGGTCATTCTCTATTATATGGTTATGTGCAAGGATTAAGGTATCGATACGATACTCCTAATACGGGGTGTATCTATGATCATGGATATAGGATACGCTACGATTGGATATGTATCCTTTGAGTTGTGCGTATCGGTAGATATGCCTCTATATCAAGTCGTATCACACCGTATCGATGGATACGGTCCAATACACACCGATACAGAGGCGTATCCATGTCTAGTTTGACAAAATTGTACTTTGAGTACTTTTGGATAGTTTTTCATCTTTAATACAAGTTAAAAATAGTATTATGAAAACTGAAATAAATAATTTAAGATTTGATTTTTCCAAAAAAACTAAAAATTATAAAAATAATATATTTCGTCTACCTTAGATGATTTATATATTTTATTTTGCACATAATTATATGTTAAAAATGAAAACATATTTTTTATTTGAAAAAATAGTTATTATATAAAAATACTAAATAAATAAATTTTCCCAACAAAATTAATGGAAAATAGAAAATTATAATTATAAAAATTGAAATGAATAATTTAAGATTTAATTTTCCCAAAAGATTTAATAAAACTGAAAATTAAGTMTAATTTATTGTATCTACCTTAAATGATTTATTTGTTTTATTTTATAATTATGTGTAAATTAAAAACATTATATGTTAAAAATGAAAACATATTTATTATTTTAAAAAATAGTTGTTATTTAAATAAAATACTAAATTAATAAATATTCCAAAAACTAATAAAATTGAAAATTATAATTATAAAATTGAAAGAATGATAATTATTGTACAATGTTTGAATTTTCTAGAGTCCCGATTTTGTTTATTGTAATATTTCTCTTCATATAACCTATTGAAGTATGCATTTCTCATGTCTTTATATCTTATTCATAGATAATTCAACTTTTGGTTTAGTATTATTAATGTATTTATGTGATTTGTATGCATTTCACTACCGTATTCAAGCGTTTCTATATCTTCCATTCGTATCCATGCGTTTCCAAAGCATATCTGTATCCGTATCTGACTTATCCGATACGATACTCGATACCGATACTTTGATCCTTGGTTATGCGATTCTCATCTTTTTTTCTTATTTCAACAATGCTCATTATCTTTTCATAATTGTCATTCTTTCAAATCATATAGTAGTTAATTTTACTTTTGCTTGTTTGAGATCCCATGTGAGCTCCACCTATTAGACTCGGGAGAGGGGTGCCTAACCCCTTCCCTCTTCCATCTGAGTTTACCCAAACTAACTTAGCTGGTGCCTTGGGCTTTGGAGTCAGTAATAAATCAAAAACACTTTTTGATGTAAATCCCGGGGTCCCATCACCTCCATTTCCTTAAATGATGGGTGGCAACTCCAATTTCAGCCCAAGTGAGCTGTTTTCCAACGTTCACACTTGTCATCATCAAGACATTCATTCTCACACCAACTATCAAAAAATCTGAATGTTTTATCATTTTCTCCACTTCCATTTCCATCTCCAGATGAATTAGTATAGGAACCATTCTCTCTAACATTTGAAGGACTATTACAACCCACAAGTGAATTTATGTTATTAGCTTCATATTTAGAAAAAAGATCAACCAATGCATGTTGAACCTTGTCAATGTAATAAGAAGCACTATCACCATAAATTTGAGTGTAATAAACTTCACCAATCTCATTTTAAACCATGGGTCAAGAATTAAGGCAATAGTTAATATCAAACTGTACTCATGCTAGTATTTATCAAATTTTGCCTTCATTTCATTTGCCTCCTTATTTCAACATGATCACTCTTGACCCACTCAAGCAACCTTAAGTGAATTTCACAGGTATCTACAAAATAAAGATTTGCTGTTGGATATTTAGAACCTGAGAATTTATTAGTGGCATCATAAAAAATCTTCAAGCATTTTTTAACAACTGTTGCCATTTCCCACTCCTCATCAGATGGATTTGTTTTAAAATCATGATCCAATTGCTACAAATGGAAAAAAGCCTTCTTGAGTGCCAAATCATACTCCAACATAAGATATGTGGAGTTCCACCTATTTCCCACATCAAGGGATACACTTTTACAACCCTATAATTTTACTTGATTAATTGCACTTTGAAACTTTTGATCGCTTGAAGGATATGAATTCACATACTTGATAGAATCCCTAATTTTTTGGAGCACATGTCTAATGATTTTCAGACCATCTTGAACAATGAGATTTAAAATATGACTTGGACATCGAACATGAAAAAAATCCCCAAACAATAGAAGCAAATGTTGATCAACACGAAGACTCTTAATCTGCCTAATCATTGTATCATTTGTAGATGCATTGTCAACTATAATGCTAGCCAACTTCTTGTCAATATTCCACTCCATCATCTTATCCATTATTACCCTATTGAGAGTTTGTATATCATGAGGAGCTGCAACTTGCACAAAAGAAATAATCTTCTTATGCAATATCCATGCATCATCAATGAAATTAGTAGTAATACAACGATAACCAATGTTTTGGTTCTCTGCTGTCCACATATCAGTAGTGAGACCAATTCTAGAAGAAAGGGCATAAAAAAAAGTTGTAAAGTTTTTCTTTGTCATTTTGGTACACTGCCATAATGTCGGCCCTAATTGTATTATGAGAAATCAATCTAAACAATTGTTGAAGATTGCTATAAAATTTATGAAAATATGCATGCTCAACCTTATTGAAAAGCTATTCATGCTTCATGTTCATTTCTGCAAGATCTCTACAACTTCTTTCTTGATCAAATTTAAAACCTTGCAATCTTGTTTTTTTATCTGTGCCCATAGTTACTATTAAATTTTTTTGACTTGAATCCTTACACTTCTTCCAAACACAATGATTCAAACGTTTCCTCAAGTGACTAGTACTATTGCTACTATAACCATTATGTTTTTTTTTTTTTTTTTTTCTTTTTTACAATGATTACAACTAGCAACTACTTCACCGGATGCATTCTTGCTAATTGAAAAGTCATTCCAGACAATTGATATTCTCTTCCTACTACTACTTGTACTTGTGGTTTCATTGTCATTTGATTGAGTGGCTTGTATTGATGGAGAACCTTTAATAGAAGGTTCATTTGATCTAATTTCAGCAATGCTAATGCAACTTGCAATTAAATAAAAAGGCCTATATATGCCAACCAATGAAACCAGATATTATATTTCTAATTAACCAATATTAATTATTGTAAAAAATAAAACAAATAAATAAGAACAATAAACTAGTACACAATTCCTTCTCTCATAGCAAACTTGAGTACAATAGGTTGTAAACTATATATTACATTTCTAACTAACCATTTTTTTTGTTTTATTCTCTCTCTCTCTCTCTCTCTTACACACACATAGAAATAGCAGATAGCCTTGTAGTTTTTAAAGGAACTAGCTCTGGTTTTGGGTAATCTATCAAACTCTCTTAATCATGGTTATAGGGTAATTGGTTAAAGGAACTACTGAGAATGAGAAGGATGGAAGATCCAATATGTCTCAAGTCTTGTTGAAACCACATTACTCTTTCATTCTTTCTTGTAGATAGTGGGGCACAAATATGTGCACAAAATTTATTTAATCTTTGCATTAATTATTGGTTTGGTGAATATTAAATAATGTAGGGTAAGTTATGTAGGACCAATGGATGAACACATTCTGATGATTTTCAGGAAAGAGATGGGACCATAGTGGGGCACAAAAATCCAATCCAACGATGGGAATATGCTCTGTCTTATATCTCTTATATTAACTTTACAGAATAGTTGAGTTTGAATTGTAGAAGTTTGAAATCGTGATGAAGCAGCTATCAAGGACCAATTGTTATTAGATGATGAAGTAGAATGGATTAATTAATTGTTGAAGCTTCAGCTAAACAAAAAGTTGCTCAAACGTCATGCTATGCTTGGCTAAAGCAGTAGAATCAAGATGAGAAATTTTGGTGGTTAAATGAGAAGAGAAAGACCATAGTCATCAGAAAACTTTCTTTCAAATGAGAAGAGAAAAACTTCAGACTTCAGTCTTCAGAAACGAAAGGGGTTAAGGGGCAGCATTTTGGTAGGGTTTTGAAAGAAACCCCACCGAAATGACACTTTTAGCCCCATGTAAGATGTCTCTATATATATTTAATAGTATGCATATATATTATTATATATAGGGTCGGATTGGGTCCAAATCGGTTCGGGACAAGGTGGACCTGGTTTTGATCTGATAGTAATAAGGCAATTCTTTTTAAGAACCAAAACCGATCCATCAAGACAAGTTCTGGAACTAAAACCGGTCCAATCGGTCCAGGTCCATCAGATCTAACTCGACCCATTGACAGCCCTACCTTTTCATAAGAAGATAGGGGAGAAGATTATAACCCTCATAGTATATGTTGAAGGAACGGTGGTGACAAGAAATGATTCTGAAGAAAAAAGGAGGTTGAAGGTAGGGGTGAATAACCGAACCGAATTTTCGGTTTCGGTTTTTAATTTCGATTATTTAATATTCGGTTTTGGGTATGGTAATTTGAGATTCGGTTAACCGAAATAACCGAAATTATAAGAATATATTAGTTTATTAAGGTCCGCCAAAACCCTAGAAGCTAAAACCCAAAACCATATTGATTGACGACTGTTTAGTTGGACACTTGGACCTCTAAAGAGACTGTAGTATATTGGGGAATAAGCTTAACTAATACACCTATAGAACATAATCATAGCTTGTAGGAATCAAAAAGGAAGGACTATCTAGATAAGGAAAGATATAAGAGGTTGGTAAGCAAATTGATATACCATTCTCTCACAAGACCAGATATTGCTTACACCATCCATATGGTATGTTGGTTTACTCATGCTTCTAAAGTTCTTCATATGAGGGCAGATGAGAGAAACCTCAACTATTTGAAGACATGTCCAAGGAAATGTTCACTATTCAAAAAACATGATAAGCTTTAAATTAAAGCCTTAGTCGATGCTGATTAGGCAGGTTTCATTTCATTGGAAATAGGAAATCTACTTCAAGCTATTGTACCTTTGATGGACATCTTGTCACTTGGAGGAGTAAGAGGTAGAATGTGGTTGCCAGGTTGAGTGCAGAAGTAGAGTATCAAGCTAAGCTCTTGGTGTAGCAAAGCTGTTATGACCATCGATTCTTATGTTTGTCTTCTCAAGCTTTGTATTCCTTACACTCTTTTAGAATAACAATTGACAGATGTTCTCACTAAGGGGATGATTTCAGTAAAGTTTCATGGAATCATGTATAACAAACATCTATGCTCAACTTGAAGGGGAGTATTGAGATGCCTAATCTCACATGGGCTTGGGCCTAATTATGTTTAGTTCTTAGTGTTTTGTCTTGTGTTTTATTACATATTCTTCTTTTTAGCTATTGGGCTTAAGTTATGAGGCCCATAAGTGTCTTTAAGTGATGAATCGGCTTATATCACTAATCAGGGGTTTTATTGTAATTTTATATAATCTTAAACACCTTCTTAATAAAAAAAAATTGGGGCCAACCAGGAGAGATTATTCTGCCACTCCATTTTGTCTCTCTTCTTCCTTTTTCATTGGTTTGCATCTCTGGAAATATACGGAAATAGATAAAAATGCAAAAATACAAAAAAACCATGGATTCAATATTATATATTCATTAAACAAAAATAATTACAGTAAATGAACATTATTACTTTTAATGATTAAAATGGAAAAAATGTACAAAAAAAGGGATTTAATATCTAATATGTGGCCCACTGACCAGGTTAAATGGTTAAACAATTCAAATGGATGGATCACYAGGTCTTGGCTAAGTTAATTTTCGTTGACTAAATGGACCCGAACTGTGTGTGTTTTAAGTTTTAAAATTTAAAGAAAATTATATATGAGACTACTTAAAATTGGCCACAACCATTTCAGTGTCTTTTTTTAATTAGGGAAGTGAATTTAATCATATATTCATATGGGGTGCTTTAAGGGTGCAACCTGGATTGGGTTGGGAATGCATTAAGTTTTCAATGGGCCTGAACCTTAACCCAGCCCGTTTGTAGTTGATTTGGATTTTATGACAATTCCTTTTTATTTTAGTACCATCGATGTCAAATTGTCAATGCATCAAGAACTTGTTCCAAATCAACCTATAAGGCTCCATTTTGTTCACAGGAATAGGGGTCTGGAATTGGAATTGGAATGGGCTATTTCGATTCTAATTATTTGATTGGGTAGAATTAGAATCCCATCAGGGAATGGCTATTCTCTGCCCCTCCCTTGGGAATGAAACCTCATTCCTACTGATTCCAATTTTCATCTCCATTCCTGTCTGAACAAAACAGACTATGGGAATAGATCATTCCAATTCCGATTCCCGAAGATTTTGATTCCGATTCTGACTGCAAATCAAACGGACCCTAAGATCTGTTATTGTAAATCTAGAACCCATAGGAGTGGCTGATGACCCAATAGCTGAGATGGTCATTCAGGATCAAACCCATGTAATGCAGGCTCTTCATAGTAAGGTCAGTGGACCTCATTTGCACACCCTGGGCCTTTTTAAATTTTGGCAAATCCTCAGTCCAGGCCCACCCCAGTTGCATCCTTAAAAACCGACTTAATTATTGATTGGGATTATTGGGTCTGGTCCATCAAGGTCCGTTTGGTTTGCAGGAATAGGGGTCTAGAATCAGAATTGGAATGGGTTACTTCGATTCCAACTGTTTAGTTGGGCAGAATTGGAATTCCATTTCCATTCCCATTGAAATGGCATTCCCCTATTTGAGGGAATGCCCATTACCTGCCCCTTCTCCCCTGGGAATGAAATCTCATTCCTGCTGATTTCAATTCCTATTCCCATTTTTGTCCGAACCAAACAGACTATGGGAATAGATCATTCCGATTTCGATTCCGGCTGTGAACCAAACGGAACCTGATTATAATTGATAGCTCTGCTATTAACCTGTAATTTGACAATAATCCTACTTAAATTGACACATTTTGACATGAAAAATATGATAATATGACAAGTACACCATCTATGACAAAGACATACTTGATTAGGGTATCTTTGTGGAGTATGGGGAGATGTTCTAGATATGTGGCTGGATGCTGTGCTCTCAATGTGTTTTATTTTGCTTTCAGCAAATCTGATCTGGGCTCTTTTTAGCAAATGGAATTAACCCAGCAATTGTATTTTCATTTTTACTTGGGCCATGATCCAAATCCTGACCCATATGAGGAACTTTTTCTCCTTGTTGAAAGAGCATACTTGTTATCTGTTTTCCCTTGTTCTTAAACAAAATGGTAACTTGAAATCTTTTGCCCTTGTTGAGCAAAATGGTAACTTGAAATCTTTTGCCCTTGTTATCCGTTTATTTTGTTCTTGAGCAAAATGGTAACTTGAAAGATGAAGAAAGATTCAAAGTATTGACATGTATCGACCCGTATTGACCAGTATATATCATTCTGGGATCCCACCGATACGCCCCTACAGTGGATGTATCGGGGGTCTGACCGGTTCAGGGGGTGAAGGAGCCCTAAACCGGCCCCCTGAACCAGTTGCGAAAAAAAAAAAAAAAAAAAACAAAATAGTTCTACCGACGTATCGAGCGTATCAATATATGAAGCCCTATGGCCTTGCACATGCTTTAAGCAAAAAACTTTTAGGGAGCATTTCTTGTAAAGTCACCAATAGTTCTATTGGTTTGCCATTTTCTGTATCTTCCCTATGAAAAGCTGATGGTCCATAAGAGTTGAGACGTGGCTATGCAAATAGCTTAAGAAATGGGCGAGTGGGATTGCTCAGACAAGTTCCAGTAGCCACAACCACAGGTTCAAATTCAGAGTTTGACATTGGAAGTCTCTTTCAATAATTGGAAAGGCTACTCTACTGCCTTGTGAAGCTGGGACCTTTGAGTTTGAGAAGATGTTTACAGAGCTGGATGGACCACTCCTTCCTTTTTCTTCCCTCAGTTCCACGTCTCAATTGGATAGCCAGATATGGGGTGGTTAGTTGCAGTTCTACTTGTACCCATCCATTCCACAAATCAAATGACATTCTTGGTTCACATGTAATGTCATAAATAGGTCACAAGTTAGAGAGAGAGATTTAAGGATTAGAAAATGACAACCATGTTTACAATAGAAAAAGATGGGAATGATGGAGAAATTAACCAGAAAGGAAAAAAAGAAAAGAGAAGTTTAGAAATGCTTTTAGATTTTTTGTGCATTTCTCACCTTTCTTTTTGTTAATTGGCACCAAGGTTTTTAAAACCGATCTGGATAACTGGTTAGGGGTTTAGTTCCTGGGTCAAATGGTCCAACCGTTCATTTCGAACTTGGCCTGTTTTGACAAAAAAAATAAAAAATTAAAAACGGTCAAAACCGTTAAATGATTCGAATGGTTCAATCGCTCAGATCAACGGTTTGTTGACCAAATCAACATTTTTAGACAAAAATCCGGTTTTGGTGAAAAATGGAATCGATCACTTGACTGATTCCCGGTTTTGAAAACCATGATTGGCACGGATAATCCAAACCCTTTAGGACCTGTTTGAGAGAGCTGAAGCTTTGATTTAGCTGTTCTGAAGAAGCTAAAAGAAGCTTCAATGGAAAGCCCTATTTCTTGTTAGAAGAGAGCTATTTTTGGACTTTATGGGGTTTTCACTTTTCACCAAATGGACTGGGCGGGTGAGCTCCACTTCATAAAACCAGAAGCCACTTAATTTTCCTTAATCAGATTAGTCTTTTGGCTTAAAAAAAATAAAATAAAATAGAGTAAAAGTAGTCCCCATTCTACGGGTCCTATAACCCACTTAAAAGATAATAAGTCTCACCTTATATAAAAGTAGTCTCATTACTTGGCGCAAGTATGAGAATGTGGGTTTGAGTTTGAGAGTAATTATTTTGTGCAAAAAAATAAAATAAAATGCCAAAGGTTCAAGTCATATTCAATCCACCCCTACCAAGATCCAGATAGTTGGGATCAACATTGGGTAATGGCTCTCTTTATCCAGTTTAATGTTGATTAGGAGTAATTTGGTCTTCCGAATTGTTTTGTGACACGTGCTTTCTAACTGACACCTTGGCACTGAGTAAACAGATCACCTCGACAGGTCGGCTAGTAGCTCCCCGCTAGGGCTGACTTAAGGTACCTCGGCTTGGCCGACCTGAAGGACCTCTAAGCAAGGAGTGACCTACCTCAGGGACTGGCCAAGCTAAGAAAGGTATTATCGGCGACCTACAAGGCATGCCTGCTGACTTGTCACATAGATCAGTCACCAGACCAAGTTCTCAAAAGAATTAATGAGTCGACCTTTAGGCTGACCTACCCACATCACGTGCATCAAAGTCAATTAGACGAACCTTAGCCCTCTACCTAGATTACATAACCGACGTCATTACTCTCTCACGACTTAACGTAAATGATTCTTCGAGAGTCAGGGACCTGTTACAGAAGGTCTCAAACCATTTGCACATATATAAATGTCTTATTTCCACTTCAAGAGGTACACACGATTAAGCTCTCACACTCTCTATTTTCCTAAGAATCTCTAAGAACTCTTTATTGACTTAAGCATCGGATACCCACCCCGGGCACTCTAACTCTTTCTCATACAGAATCATATAACTCGGCCACCGACAAGGGAAACTTTCGATTTAGCATCCAAATCATCTGCCATGTGAGAACTGCCAGATCGCACACTATCAAATGTGTAGATAGTTTTCCTCTCTCTTTGTCTGATTTAAACGGTACTTATTAATCTGCAAAGTTGGTAACATTCAATAAGCTAGGATATAGAAGAACATTACTAATAAATAAATAAATAAATATTCTTTTTTTTTTAAACAAAATAAACAAATGATCATAAGATATCCTTAACCAATTAATCGGTCAAGCCAAACAGCAATCAGAAATCAGAACCCATCTTTTAAAGATATACCGTATTGTCATATTTATATTATTTCTGAATTCTAACCAGGCAATGTTTTCTTTAATTATGTGCAGAAAATTTAAATACGATTAATTTTGTAATGATCAAATTCAAATAAAACATTGTAAAATATGATTAACCCAACAACTTCCGAGACATGGCAAATATTCTAATTCTTTTACTTGTTTTAGCAACTTGTGCCAACTTATTCACCTGTACTTCCTATATCTTCCGGGTTCGAATATGATATGGAAAAAATATGATATACGAAAAATAATTGATCAATCATAAACATGATAGTGAATAAGGTGTTATTTATCAAAATTCATGGGTGGGTTTTCATTCATCAAAACTCTTTTCATATTATATTTTTCCTGCATCATAAATTTTTTCATATCTTAAAGAAAAATGAAAGAGGTTGAATGTTTCCTCCGACCTTCACTGACCAAGTATCGACATGTATCGGCCCGTATTGGCCAATATGTATCGTTTTGGGACCCCTGCGATACACCCCTATAGTGGGTGTATCAGGGGCCTGATCGGTTCAAGGGGTGGAGGAGACCTAAACTGGCCCCCTTGAACCGGTTTCAAAAAAAAAAAAAAGTAAAAAAAGGGTAACCACTTTTTCAAGATCAAAACTCAAATAATATATATAAACTTAGCCAAATTATCCTCTCACAAATGTAGAGTTTTTCCTATTAGGTTTCCCCGTCTTTCCTTTCCTTTCCCTACCTTTTCCTTCAAATCAAACATAACCATAGAGAAGAGATCTAAATGACCCAAAAATTGTACACGTAATAGCATTTGGAGGGATAATTCAAAATATTGATACAAATCGTATTGTATATATATTGATTTTCAGGGTTATTGATACATGAAATACATCATCAAAGCTGAAGGGGTTAAATATTTGATGATGATGTTGCTAATGATAGCAACAACGGTAGTTAGGGAACTTTCGAGGTGAATTGGTTGGGGGTCCCACCTACGAGTATAAAAAAATGTCAAGCCCTAGGGTGTGGTGTTAAGGGAAGAGACTCCAACGATTAAGTTAGCCAAAATGATAAGAAAGCTGAGGTATCAAGGTTAGGAGTTCTAGAGAGTTAAGAGAGGCACCTATGGTTAGG
Organism: Nelumbo nucifera; assembly: GCF_000365185.1. The sequence goes on from NW_010729211.1 coordinate 286,702, forward strand.
GGTGTCAACAGTATTCGAAAATCTGATTTTGAATTTGAGATTCGACATAATCAAATCAGATTCGGATAGTTTGAATATCTAACCGATTGAATTTGGATGCGACCTGATTCGATTCAATAAATATTCGAATTCAACCAATTATTTAATTCTTATATATAATATATAAAATATCTAAATGTCTAATATAATTTATATATAATAATTAAATTATATGAATAATTTATATATTTGTAATTTTATATAAATAAAATATTTATTAATTACATAAAATAATTAATTAATGGAGTGGAATCGAATCAAATCGAATCGAATATTCAAATATTTAATCAGATTCGAATTCAAATATTAATTTTCAAAATCCATTAGATATCAAATCGAATTCAGATATCAAATTTTCTAATCAGATTCGAATTCGATCCGTTTACACCCCTACCTAACCTATGGCTCCTTCTCCCAATTTATAAGCGAGACTCCATTAATGGTGGCACTATAAGCATTTTGTAATGGCTCTCACGCTGAGTCGTGGTAATTAATGATTGGCTTGATTAGGGCTGGAACCATATTACATGCATTTAATGCGCTTGAGAGCTTGATTGTAGTGGTGGTCGCAATGCCTTAGTGCAAGACCTCTCTTGCCAGGGATGAAAAGACAAGGTTGCCCTCTGAAGTGGCCATGTGTTAGGAATAGATTGATGCAGATAATCTTTGCCATATTAGATGGTCCCCACTTCTAAGGCCAAGGTTAAGGTGAGTGTTGGAAAAATGGGGTCACTATAACTTTGGAGGAGAATCTCTGAGGCGCGTCTGAAGACACTGTCTTTAGAACGTTATTTGCCCCCATTCAGTTTTACTGAGTTTGCTGTTGGGTTATAGGCAAATCTGTTCCCGGGATACAACAGTGCCTTGGGTGATAATCTACAACCAGCAAAGTTGAAGAATCTCCGAAGAAACCTTCTGTGAGACTGTAGCAGATTGGACTGAGAGAGAGAGAGAGAAAGTGGATTTCGAAAATGTGTATTTTTGAAGTTTGATTCATGCTCCTTAAATAGTTTATGAAGATGTATGAAGAAAAGGTAGGTGCTAGTTCAAAGAAGGCACCTTGAACAATCACAATTTCAAACATTGTGACTATTTAAAAAGTAGTTAACAATTAATGATTGTTAACTTTGAATTGTGCCTCTTGATCACACTTGATCGAATTGTGCCGTTGATATCATTGCGTTGCACACATGCGTGCGTGCGCGTTGCGCGGTATCAAACCCCCACACTCTCCTCTACTATTTCTAAGGAGTGTAAATCAACTCCTATTAAAATACTGAAAACAAAGCTTATAATTTTTCAATGTGGGACAAGTTCAAAACTAGGTTTTATAAGAGAAAAGTTAATTTTTTAACCAAGTGTGCAGGTGCAATTTTTCATGTAATTGACCAATCAAACCCATTGAATTTAATCTCTTTTGAGATTAAAATCCGATAGTGAGGGCAAAGAGTCTATTTTCGGGTCAACCTCGAGACCGGATCTGTTCCTCACACAGGGTGCCTCATACCGACCTCATACGTATATCCTACCATGCATTGAGAACATCTCCCATACTTATAAGTTATTATTCATGGGAGATGTTTCTAATGAACGTGGATGTGCCTGTGAAGCGCGCATGTGTGAGGTGCAGATCCAGTTCCGTCAACCTCGGGCAAAGTGAAGTGTAGAGGCTAAGAGGGGTTTAGTTGCTCCGTGCAAAGTCCTTGTGGTTCGTAAGTCAACAAATAAGACGTTTCCAAATCGTCAAGCCTAAAACATTAAATGCCACTTCAAGAATCGACGTGTTTGATAGGGTGCTGTTTCAGCTTTGGAGGGAGCCCATCAATACGGGAAGTTGAAACAATGCAATCATGGCCATGCACACAGGGTTAATCCTAGCCATTGAATATTTTATAAAAAGGGGAGGGCGAGAGGCCAAAAGTCTCTATTGGGACCCATTGCCTCACCCAAGAGGTGACGGGATCTTCTCCTCACAAATGGGCACCTCACAACAACCGTGCATTGGGAACTAAATAATAACAAATAAGTATGGGAGATATTCCCAATGCATGATAGGATGTTCGTGTGAGGAGCAAATCCGGTCTCACCCAAGAGGAGGGTGAATTGGGTAGAGCTCTAGAACTTTGATTGTACTGGAATTTAATTCAAATTCACAAACTATTAAACAATTACACTCAACACCCTTCACCTCAAACTAAACCTAAACATTTTCACAAATAATATGCAGTAGAAGGTTAAAGGCTTAGTCAGATAGGTTCAATAGTTAATCATGATGATAAACTTAAATTAACCAAACTGTTGAACTAAAGAACCTACAAGGTCACAACTACAAAACAAACAAACAATATAGTCTCAAGGGTTGTATGGGTTAGTAGTCACCAATTAAGCATAATAATAATATATAAGATTGTTAACAAGAAGTTAGTAATTGAAAACAAATTAATCATTTAAGAACTACAGCCTATTGTTAGGTCAGTGGTTCTATGGTTAAATAAACAATATGCATAGTAAATATGAATAACTATAGAAAGATAAAGGAGCAGCTAAAATATAAATAAACATAATAGTAAATGGGAGTTGCACCAAGTGGTGTATGCCTTAGTAGCTATAGAGAGAGGGCCAATCACTTATAAGCAAGTAGTAGAGAGAAAGGACCTACTATACAGGATAGTTGAGATATGGACTGAAATGTAAGTGATGTTAGAATGTAAATAGATAATAAATGTGAACAACAATGAAATCAATGTAAATTAGTTATTAATGTTAATGCAATTAGTATTGCACAAAAAAAAATAAAGTACAAACTTAAAAAGAAAATAAGCAAACAAGAAGTCACATAGAGAATTTTATAGAGGTGTCATCTACCTCAAATCACCACTGAGGATTTCCACTAACTAAATAGACTTCCCTAGCAACAACCAAGACTTTACAACTAGTTTCTAGAGTATAAACAATTATAGCTCAAACTACTCACTTGCTACAGTGTTTACAGATGCTTAACTCAAGGAGGACCTTTCCAAATGGCTAACATGATCTCAAAGTTTTCTCAACAAGGTTCACCTCTAAATCCAATTAAGCTCAAGGATCTCCTCCAGAAGACTATACCTCTAGCTTTCTCTCTTTGAAAAATAATTATATACAATATGTACAAGATATGCAAAAGTTGTTTTTCTTAAGCTTGATTAAAAGATTGCTCTTGCTTCTCTTGTCTTAAAATCAAATTGAGAACCTTTATTTATAGAGGATTGAGAGCAAATGACCATTTTCTAGCCGTTAGGGGAATTTTAACTCTATAGGAAATGATTCAAATTTCCTCCAATTCAATATAAGGCTTTCTAGAATTAATAGTGGCCATTGGAGCCCTTAAATGGTCAAGTTTCTTCATGATAGCATTGTTCTGATAGTTTACTACAATACAAAGGGAGCAATCTTTTTTCCCCTCTAGCCGACTGGTTCCTCCATATCAGTCCACCGGTAAGCTTGTGAGCTTAGTTAATCTGAGTTGTTGGCACATGCTTACTGAGTAGTCAATGCATTTTCTCAAACTAGGAATTTGTATGCCTCAATTGTCACAGTTAGTCGACACTTGAAATTGGAGTAGTTGATTACTTCTTATAGTCCTTGCTATTCATGCCTCGATTGTCACAATTACTCACACATTAATTTATAGTTGACTACTTCTCATAGTTAGGTCTAATTTTCCTAATAGACCTAAACTAGAAGAAACCTTGGCATGTTTTGCCTAGAGGTTTGGAAACTATTCCTTTGGCTCTCAAAGATGTTTTCCTGACTTTTATAACTTGGTCAAGCTTAGAAAAGCCAAGAAACCAAACTAAAAGAATTATGGTTTCTAAGGATGGCTGAATTTTGTCTTATTGAGCATCAATGAAGTTCATCATGCATCTAATTTACATCAAGATTCTAGAAAATATAAAAACAATTAACTATAGATTGATGTATAAATCTAGACTCCTTGAAGACTTGTTGTAGCAGATTAATCTTCAATTGCTCCAAAGCCTTTAAGTTCATGGATATTCTTGATGCATGATTTCTCGAAGCTTACTTTACTAGAGAGGTTGGCGATAGTGTAAAATCTTATTGAGCATCAATGAAGTGCATCGTGCATCTAATTTACATCAAGGTTCTAGAAAATATAAAAACAATCAACTATAGATTGATGTATAAATGTAGACTCCTTGAAGACTTGTTGTAGGAGATTAATCTTCAATAGCTCCAAAGCCTTTAAGTTCATGGATATTCTTGATGCTTGATTTCTCGAAGCTTACTTTACTAGAGAGGTTGGCGATAGTGTAAAATCTTATTGAAGCATATCTAGCTACTCAACACAACTCCCATGTGATCATATTTTGAGCATTATAACCTTTTATATTGTTTAAGCACAAAAAAAGCATACTAAAGATGTTGTACACTTAAATACACCATTAGAACTTTCAATGTGTTTGTTATCATCAAAAYGCATAGGGTCAACAATCTCCCCCTTTTTTATAATAACAAACCATTGATGAAAATAACAATAAAATAGTTAAGCTCAATATGAGAGTACTACACTCATGGATCATGTTACATGAAACAATTAAGCACAATGATGCACATAGCAAATCTAGCTTAGTCAACAAGACATTTTAAAATAGCTCTTAATAAAAGCAAATAATCAAATGACTAACCAATATCCGCAATCAATGACTATTCAAATAGATAAATACTAATGAGCACAATAATAGTCAATACATAACAATTTGCTAAATGGTTTCAATTCAACATATATACCATTTTCTCCCCCTAAATCATAAAGGGGATTCTTTGAATATTTACCCCTTAAACAATGTCATCTCTCTACTTTTCATTCAATTTTCTCTTGGAACCATTACTTGGATCAACATTTTCCTTGAATCATTATGGAAAACCCATTCAAATCATTATAGGATTTTTTTTTTGTACAACTCCCCCTGAGTTGTAGCATATACATGTATTTGGAGGTAAAGCTAAAATCCCTCAATTTTCATTCATTTGGAAGGTGAGATGACAGCCTCCCTTTCACATTGGGTTGCTTTCATGTGAGGTAGCTGGAATTCTTCCATTTTCACATAATGGGAATTAACACACTAAAATCCCCCTTTACATATAACTAGGAGTTAAAACACTCAAATCTCTCTTTGCATATATTTGGAAGGTTAATTGAAATCCTACAATTTTATATCAAAGTTGTTAAGGCAACACCTAGACGACTATGCGGTTTTCATGGGTCACCTCACCCAAAACACTAGATGATTTTCTTGTTAGGCACTCACCTAGATAATTAGGCACACACCTAGGTGACTATGCGGACACCTAACTGCAAGACGAGCATTTAGATTTCTATTCAGATTGTTGGCCCACACATATTATATAATTTTTTATTGGTTACTTTTATCTTATTAGAATACACCCTGTTACATGTCATAAGTTTTTATTATAAGAATTATAATATAAATCAAAACTACAAACTATGAAAGTTTTTGGTTTTTGTCTAGGGTTTGTGCTCTAATGTTTGAACCGATTAGAGAAAAGAAGATTGGGAAGCCTCCATTGTTTCAGTCTAAGTCGTACAAGCATCTCCAAGTAAGTCAAACCAAATGTTCTTAAACAGTCCAAACATTCTTCTTCTTAAATAGTCCAAGTCATCTTATTAATCCTATACTTTATTTTCTTATTTTTTAGAAATGTTTTTTTTTTGGGGGATTGAAACAGGGGCTCCGTCTACTTATTTCTTCTTCTTAAATAGGTGTGTGCTCCATCTTTCTAAACATTTTCTAGTAATTGTTCCATTCATTTTAATAATTGTTTTTTAGAACAAAACAAGTGCTCTACCCCCTTATTCTTCTCCATTTTTTATTGCTGCATTCCACCATTTCTCATTTTGCTACAGTTCTTCTTCTTCTTCTTCTTCTCATGTTTGATCATCATCTCACATCCCAACTAGAAACATTCTCATCATAAAAAATATATATAAACAATTTAAACTCAAGTAAGATGCAAATCATATATCATTTATCAAATATGAATTGGACCATTCATTCAGTGATATAGGCTTTTGTTTACCTGATCTTGTCAGGAAGGGAATGCCTTGACCTTCTTGAGCATTCACATGTGCTCTTAGACATAATATGCTTTGGGGATTTAGTATTTGTATCTCCCCTTTTGTCAAATGCCTTTCTAAAATCATGGCATCATTCTTTTTCTCTCTTGGGCATCATATCACTTGGGTGATGCATTCATCATGTATCCCAACAAAAAATAGAAATGTGCTAAGTTCTCATAACTCAACTTTAACAAGCATCTTTTGGCTTGTTTTGGGAAATGTATTGCATCAATTCCCCTTCTTTTTCCCTTAATTTTACATGTTGAAATCCCCAATTCTCACAATTTCTAAGAAAGAGAAAGAGAGTCTTGCATTCATAAACAAATATGCCAAATCTAACATCATTGGTTGTGACAAGATAATTTTGATTATGTAATTTGAGAGAATGCTTGTATTTTAATCCCCTTATTCCTCGTAATCTATTTGGGAAATTAATATTTCTTTTCCACTTCTTCCATAGATATTTATTATCAAAAATTAATGCATGGAAGGAAATATGGTTGATTTTAAAAAGTCCAATTGTTTGGCTAAAACAAGCTCTTCTAGCTTGTTCTTCGTAAATATGGTTGATTTTAATTCCCCATATGCCTTTGGTGCTTTTAGGCAATAGTGAGTTATCATTATAATTTGTCAACACAATGTCTATTCATACGACAACAATGAAATTTCTTTAAATTCTTTGTTTTTAGGGTATGGAGTGTTACCACTCGTAGTGCTCACAATCACTATTATTATTTGGCCATTCATCACTATCAAATTTTCTCATAAGAAGCATTTCTTCTTCCACCTCCACATCTTGATTTGATGCACTTGGTTGTGAAGCAGGAATCAAACTATTGAGAGTGAGCCTATTGAAATCGATTCTCAGTGTTGTAGTTTTCCTAAGAATAGGTATCCATGAAAAGAAATCACATCCATTCTGATTTGTAGGTTTTGCATTAATCCAAAATATTTTACCTCTACATATCTCTTGTTTAGATGCTATTACTCTACACACTCCTTTCCCACATGGACATATTTTTAATTTGTCTCACCAAAGCAAGAATCTACAACCAAAGATAATGTTGTGATAGAAGGGACAAGCAAAATACCATCTCCATGACTTTTAGGTTTTCCATTTTGACTTTGAATAAAGATACACTATTCTTGTCCACATGGATAAACTATTCAGACTTTTGAGGGGACAGACATTTTTATGTTGTGAATCACCTTAATCAACTCTTTAAACAAACAAGAGTCTACCTAGTTGACCAACATCCCAAGTGGTCGGCTGATAGGAGTGATAGGCAGTTGAAATCTGCATTATTCTCATAAAATTTAAAGAGAATCGATTTCTTAATTCACTATATCATTTTTTACATTCTGAGAACTTTGACTAATTCATATGTAGATTTAATAAGATCATACAAACTATGAAGCAAACTCTCTCTCATGCACTAACTTCTGAGTTGCTACTCGCTTGAATGTAATATCTCCACTTATGATAGGGATCTTTAGAATAGAGTAGGTAGTGATCTTTCATGCTTTCTTTCTTGGGATGAAGTACTTTTTCATTGTTTGTCATTACTTCCGTTAGAGTTTGTGGTTGATTGGATGACTCTCCAACTAGATGGAGGTTTTGGAAGATTAGGTGAATCATTTCCAGATCTAGTATGTAGCTAAAGTAACCACATCCTCCTTCATGTATACTATAGATGCCTATTCCACATGGACACCAAATGAATTCATTTATCCAATAGTAGAACTCCTAACTCCTTTTGCAATTTACAATGGGACAATACATAAACCACCTTTCTTTCTCATCTTGTTGAGATGACATATTCCCTCACCATAGGGATGTAGAACTCTAATGCTTGGGTGGTTAGCCAAAAGCTTGTTCTTGCTAAGGATGTTTTCAATGCAAGGAGGATGGCCATAATTATAGTGAAACTGATCATGGGTATTTGTTCCCTGTAGAATTTGAAGACTTTTAGCCWATTCTTTGATTTATAATCCTACTTACTGTAGTCTATTTGCTCAAGGTTCGTTTTTAGACTTTTAATGCTTTCACATAGAGGGAAATGTTTTTCTAGATTAAATATGACTAGACAATAAGGTACCAATCCTAATCAACTTTAGCATTTTTCCTAACAAAACTTTGACACTCACTTAGTAGCTAAAGGTTTGACTCATAGCATTATCTAATGGGTTTGGGATAGGTCAAAGACATTTGAAACAATTCCACTACTTTTTTTCTTAAAATTTGCCCATCTACCTAACTTGAAGACATTTTTGAACTTGGCTCAAGAATATCTTATATAGGTCTCTCTTCTCCTAGTGGACTTTACTTTTACCCTTGACATCTATCTATCTCTTGGTTTCGTTTTTAATAAAAACACAATCAATGAGATAGGTTTTAGAGTTTCCTATTTAAGAGCATTTTCCTTTGTTGAAGAGAGGCTTTCATTTAATGAATATCCAACTGATGTAATCTCATACCAGTGTTCTTTGGATGAAATTCCAACACCTTCTGTTTCCATAGTTGAATTTCAGAGCATGAAGGAGTCACTTCCTCCCATAAGATTTCTAAGCATGAGTCACTTTGATAGATATCACATGTTCTTGTATACATGGCCTTCCATAAGATTTTTGAACATGAAGGATCTTAAGTGAATGAACTTTGATTCTCTCGATATTTTTCCTCATAAATGGGCTCAGTTACCTTCTCCATTTTGATCCTTTCATGCAAATGCACTAAATGTTGCCATATTTCTCAAGCAGATGTGCATGAGGTGATTGTTGTGGATTTTGTGTAGATTATGAGTTAATTTTATTGATTATTTGTTTAGATAAGTAGTGGGGACCATGGCACACTTGTTGGGACCCCTTGGAGTCTTTATGAGTGTGTTTTTTAAGTTCTTTATTGAGTTTTTGTGTTTAACCACCATATAAGGGAATACTTATGATTTTAATTGTTTTTTACTATGAGAGGGGGCGGCCAAATATGATTGCTCCCTCATTCTTTACTCTATTGTTTTTTCTCTTCTCACAAAATCTCTTCCTTTCTTCATCTTTTCCTACAATTTTTTACTTCTATAGATTTCTACTTGGTATCAAAGTAGGTTTTGAGCCTTTTTTGTGCTCCCATTATGCAACCATATATCAGTTGACTGCATGATAAGTTAGAGGACTGATTGAAGACCTAAAAAGTGCCCAAATTTTGGATTTTTTTTGTGGATCTAGAACCCCTTGTGAAAGATCTAGGGTTGATCACCAAAATTAGGAAGAACTGGAAAAGAGGGAAAGTTCTTGATTGTAGTAGGACTCTTCAATTTTGACATGCGAAGGGGAATCTAGATTTCTTAGATTTCTTGGTGAATTTTGAAGGAGGTGGTTCAAGTTCCAGTGATTTCTGAGGTTTCTAGAGGGAGCAATAGCCTTTTCTCTTCTTTCTACCTACTTCCATGGAGATAGGAACCTTGGTGGGAGGAGGTTTCTGAGTAATAGAAGAGCAGTTGAAGTCTCTAAAGGATATAAATTCATTTTATTTATCACCTATAATTGTTTTTCTAATTTATTCTATGATTTATGAAGGGTTGGAGCACTAAGCAGAGTTCAACCAATGACATGGGATTAGGTGGAGGATTGGGTGAATCAAGATTCAAAGAATCTTTTGGACCTGGGATTATTACTACAGTTAAGTTAGATGGTACAATCAACCAATATGGCTATTGCATCTCATAGGAAACCGAGATACCTTACTAAGGATGAGAAGAAACCCAATATAGATTCCTTTTGATAGGTATTGGAACTCTTGGTTGTGTAATTCAATGTTACCACATATTGGTAAGATTTTTTTGTGGGAAAATACATGAAAAGGAGATTTGGGATGGAGTGATTGAGACCTATTCCTAAAAATAGAATGTGGCTAGAGACTATCAGTTAAGGAATCATTTGATTAATACAAAACCGGGAGATAGGCCTCTTGCTATGTATTTCTCCATGTTGAAAACACTTTTGTGGGAGATAGATCACTTAGAGAGTATGAAGGATGCAACAACTTATTAGAAGTTGGTATAGAAGAATAGGATCTTTAAGTTCTTGTCTAGGTTGAACCCTAAATTTGATATTTCTAGGCAATACATCMTTTCTAGAAAGAGTGTGACTCTTTCTAAAGCTTATGCCTTTGTGTCTGGAGAGGAGAGTAGGAGGAATGTCATATTGAGACAACTTGGAGTTGACCATTCGGCTATGGTTAGTACAATTAAACCTAAGCTAAATGGAGACAAGGGGATTATCGAGATCAAGAAAGGAGGATAATAAAAACTTAGTATGTGACTACTACAAGAAGCCTAAGCATACCATAGACACCTGTTGAAAGCTCTATCCACATCTCATACCAACTTGGGTGAAGAGGAAGAAGGGAAATACAAATGTGGCAATTATTGGAGACTTTCCATAACCTCTTACCTAAGCCGATTTAGAATCCATTGCAATAACAGCATTCATAACTAAACTGAAAAAGTTTGGACATTTTTGAGTAAGAATAATTCAATTGGTTCTAGTTCTTCATATAGGCAATAGAGTGCAGGCACCAATCACACTACTTTTCTCATACAAGTAATTCACATGCAGTTGTACATTATGCCTCCACCTCAGGTAAGGAGGGGCCTCCCTACATTGCAAACTTTGGAGCATATGAGCACAAGACTAGTATGTATACCCTTTTCAATTCTTATCAGTTGCACTCTAGTAGAGATAACGTCTCTATAGCATATGGTACTTATGTTCCCATTGCTGGGAAGGGGACATTTAGGGTGACTAATGGAATTACATTGTCCTCTATCTTACATGTTCCTAATCTTCATATTAAGTCTCTTTCTATGAGTAGTTAGACAAACAATTTGGATTGCTTAGTGACTTTTCTTCCTGAAAATTGTGTCTTGCAAGATCTAGAGTCAAATAGGACAATTGGGAGTGGTCATTAGGTGAATGGAGCCTACCTTCTAGATAAACTTCTAAGACATCAGAGCCATCATGTTAATAGTAGTAGTAATGGGTTAGAGTTAGTGGGTTAGATTATGCTATGGCATAATCATTTAGGTAATCTTTCTTTCAATTCTTTGAGATGTTTGTTTCCAAAGTTTTTGAGTCTGTTTAGTCATCTAGTCTAGAGTGTGAGAGTTATCAATTGGGAAAGCATTATGAACATTCTTTTAAACCAATTAAAAAAAGAAGTTCTTCTCCTTTTGATATTGTTCACACTAATGTATGGGGATTTTATCATATTTCTTCCATGGGTAGTTACCGGTATTTTCTTTTGTTTGTGGATGATTATCTGATGAGATCTCATGATGAGATACTTATTTTAGTACGATAGTTCTATCAGATGGTTCTCACACAATTTGGATCAAAGACTAAGATTTTCATTTCAAGTAATGCCAAAGAATATTTTGAGAATGATTTGGTTACGTACTTTTTGGGGCATGGGGTGATTCATTAGAGTAGTTATGCTTATACACCGCAACAGAATAGAGTAGTAGAGATGAAAAACAAACACATAATGGAGGTGACAAGAAGTGTTATGGTGTATGCTTTAGTTCCTATTCGGTTTTGGGGCGATATAGTTCTCTTGGGTATGYTTCACGCATATTAAGATTCAAGGTTCCATTCAGCCTTTTATTTCCAGATGAGAAGATATTTCATATACCTTTGATAGTTTTGGGGTGTGTCTATTTTGTTCATATTCTTGATCCTTATTATAGGAAGCTAGATCCAAAGGCCAAGAAACGTGTTTCTCTTGAGTATGCTTAAAACCAGAAAGGGTATTGTTGTTATAATCCAATGTTGGGGAGTAAATTTGTTGCAATGGATGTTACCTTTTTTGAATCTGCATTCTTTTTCTATGGCAGTTCACCTCAAGGAGAATGTTTTAAGGGGAAGAGCTCATAATTTGGTTCTTCCTATTCCTCCATCTAGTCCATCATCTCCATAATCAATTCTACCTGTTGCTCCACCATCAGCTACAGTACCACTGCTTGACCTACTATAGCCTTTTTCACAGTTCTTTTAGTTCCAATGCAAGAGGGTTGACTATGCACATGCTCTAGAAGAAGAACCTGCACCACTCTCTATCGATTACTCCGAGATTCTTGGTTCAGATGATACAGTTCTAGGTATTTCACTTTAGCTTGTTATTTCCTCTGATCCTATTAATGATTTTTTTTTTGTACATAACACTAATGTTGTAGCTAATCTTGATCTTTCCATTGCACTCTACAAGGGAAAGAGGAAGTGTACAACCCATTGCATTTCACACCATCTCTCCTATAGTGCCCTATCACCTTCATACCATGGCTTAGTTTCTTCACTAGATTTTGTGTCTATACCCAAGAATGTTAGAGAGATTCTCTCCAAACTTGACTGGAGAACTATGATAGAAGAGATGAAGGTTTTGCTTAAGAATCAAACATGGGAGATAGTTTATCTTCCTATAGAAAAGGAGACATTTGGACGTAGATGGGTGTTCACTATGAGGTATAGGGATGATGGAAGCATTGAGAGGTACAAGGAAAGGTTGATTGCAAAAGGGTAATACTCAGACCTATGGTATAGATTATTTGGAGATCTTTGCACCAGTGGCTAAGATGAGATCAATTAGAATTCTCTTGTCTCTACTAGCTGCTTATTCATGGCTACTCTTCCAACTTTATGTTAAAAATGCTTTCCTTAATGGTGATTTGAAAGATGAGGAATATATGGACCTTCCAACCAGTTTCTATGAGAATGTTGGTGAGGGGAAAGCCTGTAGGTTGAAGAAATCATTATATGGTTTAAAGCAATCACCTAGGACATGGTTCAACAACTTTTGGGAAGCATTGATCCATTTTGGATGCACACAAATCAAGTTATATCACACTTTCTTTATGAAGAGGATAGAATCACTGGTGTCAATACTAATTGTATATGTGGATAACATAGCTATTATAAGAAATGATCAAAGGGAGATTAATGCACTCAAGAAGTCACTGTAGCAAGAATTTAAGATTAAGGATCTAGGGGAACTAAAATATTTTCTAGGGATTGAAATTTCAAGATCCAAGAATGGGATATTCATCTCTCAAAGGATGTATTGGACCTATTGCAGGAAACTAGAAAGCTAGGAGTTACATCATCTGATACTCCTATTGATCCAAACCACATGATTAATGCTTCAGATGGAAAGTTGGTTAAGGATGTGGAGAGATATCAAAGGATGGTGGGTTAGCTACTATACCTATGCATGGAATGCCTTGACATTTCCTATGTTGTGAGTGTTGTAAGTCAGTATATGATGTTTCTCGGATTCAACACTAGAAAGTCATTGATAGGATACTTGCATACCTAAAGAAACATCCAAGCAAAAGAATTTTATTCTCAAATCATGGGAATTTGAAGTTGCATCCTATACAAATGCAGATTGGGCATAATATCTAGATGATGGAAGATCTACATTAGGGGTATGCACTTTTGTGGGAGGAAATCTAGTCTCATTGAAAAGTAAAAAGCAGTCAGTGGTGGCAAAGTCAAGTTCAAAAGCCAAATATAGATCTATGGCCCATGGTGTCTTAGAATTACTTTGCGTTAAATCCTTGCTGAGTGAGATTGGGATAGATACAGAGGAGTCCATGATGTTATATTGTGATAATCATATTGCAATCAACATTGCCCACAATCCAATTTAGCATGGCAGGACCAAACACATCGAAGTTGATAGACACTTCACAAGAGAAAGGGTAATATCCAGAGAAGTCCGTCTATCATATGTCTCCTCTGAGTTACAGTTAGCCGATGTCTTCACCAAATGGGTTGCAAAGAACAAGTTTGAACATGACCTACGCAAGTTGGGAATGTGTGACATTTACTCCCAACTTGAGGGGCAATATTGAGGATTTTGTGTATATTTATGAGTTAATTTTATTGATTATTTGTTTAGAAATGTAGTGGAGACCACAACACACTTGTTGGGACCCTTTGGAGTTTTTTCAAGTTTGCTTTTTAAGTTCTTTATTGAGATTTTGTCTTTAACCTCCAAGGCATACTTGTCATTACACTTGTATTTTACTTTAAGTATAAATAATAATGAGAGGGGGCAGCTAGATCTAATTGCTCTCTCATTCTTTTCTCTATTCTTTCTCTTCTTCTTTTCTCTTCTCATAAAATCTCTTCATTTCTTAATCTTTTTCTACAATTTTTATTTTGTAACCTTGCCAAGTTGATCTTGGTCTAAACTATTCTTAAGGAGGTCCATTTCTCTTTCATTTTCCCTATCTCCAATAGATGAACCTTTCTCTATGGTTTTCCAAAGATTATATTCCATGGAGATAAGGTAGATTCTCATCTTATCCTTCTTATAGGTAAAACCATTACTACCATAAAAAATAAGATGATGGAATATTGAATATCCCTCAACAAATTGTGCATTAATTTTTAGAAGCTTAATATTTAGTAAATCATTCTTCAATAGCTTTAAAGCCTTTAAGTTCATGGATAGCCTTGATGCTTGATTTTCTAGAGATTCCTTTGCTAAAGAAAGTTTGATGATGGTGTAGAAACTTATTAAAGAATAGGCAACTACTCAACACAGCTTCCACTTGATCACATGTAGCAATCTAGCTTTTTACCATTTAAGCATAGAGAAGCTTACTAAAGATGTTGTACACTTAGACACACCATTAGTACTCTTAATGTGCTTGTTATCACCAAAACACACAAGTCAACAATCTAACCATTTGCTTCATGTGTTACTTGAGTGGACGTCGGGCCAGCTTACCTCGGCTCCATTTTAATGTTCATCTTTCGAAGTTCTCATGCCCCCTACTCCTTGGCAAGTTTCTTCATCCTTACTCATGTTTTCAAGGTTAGATTAGGAGTTATGTGATCTCCTATATAAGGATACCACCATTAGCATTCGATCCTCTTCTAGTAAGTTAAGGTCAGAGACTGTGAGCTTAGGTTGACCTTTGGAGGTAGAGGTCATTGAGAGTAGATCCATGGTAACCCAAGCTAAGAGGTATGAGGCCACCGGCTTGGCATCCAAAGAGAAGGAGGTTATTAGAGAACAAGTACACCCTGTAAAGTACAAATATGTTTCACTTAGGGAGGGTAGATCCAAGCTAGACTGCATTTATGGCCCATAAACTTAGGTAGGATTTATTAACAATACTTTGTCTCAAATCAGCTCCAGGCTAGACTTCAACTTTACATCCGTTGGTCCCTGAAATCCTAAATTATTATGGGATCACCATCAATCATATGGCCATGGATGCCATCATGGTCAGGGACAGGGCCATCTCTGTAGCCCACTAGCGAGGTATGCAATTAAGCCTCAATTTGTTTAGGATCCTTCTCAATCTTAGAATCACCACTCGACTAAGGGATGGGGGTACTTCATGGTCCAATCTGAGGAAAAGATTTTGAATGGGTACCATTCTTCAGTCAATGGTTGGAAGACCCATTACTTTTCATATCACGTGCTAAGGGTTGCCCTTGAGGACAAAATGGGGAAAGCCTAATCTCTGTTTCAAGAAAGAAGCTCTAACACTTAATGACAAGGAGAAGAAGTGAAGAACTTGTTAAGCCAAGTTCAAGTAAAAAAAAGGGTTCCATGGACCAATTCCTTACTGAGGGAGCCTTGGTGAGGGCTAGGCTTAGTCTAGCCAACCTCAGAAGATCCATGTCCGTGTTTAGGCCTATCAACAATACCTGAAAATAAAAGGCCCAATTCAGCATTCAACCTAATTATCTCATATAAGATTTGGATTTTGCAATCTGCATCCAACTAATAATCAAATTAGATTCAGATTTGAGTCCATCTGATCCGATTTCAAATCTGAATAAAATTTTATTATAATATTTATTAATTTTAAATATATAAATTTTAGATAATTATATTTAAAATATAAAAAATATATATTGTTATACATTATATTACATATGAGTTTATATATAATAAATTCATTATGTTATATTTACATTAATTTCTTATAGAAAAGTTGAAAAGTAATTAACCTTTTTTGGTATATTAAAAGATAAATGCAAAGTCGCATTAAATCTGAATATGATCCAAATCTGATTCGTTTACAACCCTGTCCTTGATTGCTTTCTTACTTTTCAAAAGATGATTGGTACTTACTTTGGCTCATACCAAGAGGTGTCATCGATAAGGTGATTAATCCCTTACAACATTAGCTAACCAATCAGGGTAGTATTCCTCTTGGATGAATTCTACTTTGAGTAACTTGTCAACTTCATCACTGATTATTCCCACCACTTCAATGTAAGTTCCTCTTCTTTTGCTGAACTAGCTTATGGCTAGGGTCCATTCTTAACTTATGGATCATAACCGAGGGGTCACTCCTAGCATATCAATAGCAGACCAAGAAAATATATTAGTATTGGATTTAAGGAAACTTACTAGTTTGGAGCATAAACCTTTTGGAAAAAGGAACCCAATTAGTACAATCTTCTTGGGCTTAGCCTCATCTAAGGGCATGGTGATAAGATCATCTACTGGTTGGTGTTGGCTAGCTAGTTTTCAACTTGTCTTTGAGGTTGAGCATGAAAGTGGCCACATAACATTGTCGGGCGGGGTGTTGATCACCCCTTACTACTCTCATGGCATGGTCTGTTAGAAATTTCAATACTAATTGGTATAATGATACCACACCCTTTATTAAGTGTAGAGTAGGTCCGATGATAATGGCGTTGTACAGCGAGCTGACCTTAATGACCAAGAACTCGGTTATTAAAGTGATATGACGAGGCTTTCTACCCATCGTGATTGTGAGGGTTATCATATCCTCCAACTTGATGGATGCCCCGAAGGAACCAACTAAAGGCACGTTAGTAAGCTGAAGTCGATTTAGGGTTAACATCACTACTCAATGGCATCATAGAAGAGGATTTCAACCAAAGAGTCATTATTGATAAGTATCCTCTTCACCTCATACTTGGATATCATTATAGAGACAACCCACACATTGTGCATACAATCTTGAGATCATTATGACAACCACTTGCCAATCCTTATAAAAAAAATAATGGTTTCCTCTAACTTGCCTTCATTTATGGATTGTGTATTATTTGGAGTTGTTAGGCGTAGGACTTTCTAGCGGAAGAACACTCTCACCCTGTTATTGATCCACCTACTATCACATTAATGAGACTAGTGTTAGTAACCTAATTTTGCTCAATCCCTTTACACTACCTCCTTAGACCCTCTTTTAAGACCCCAAAACTTGAAAATGTAACTAGACAAACCTAACACTTGTCAAAATCCCCTTTCTATGTAAACCACATAAATAAACTTAAAAATTAACAAGAACCTTGAAATCAACATCTAATACTACATAGGCTTTAATATCCCAATCAGACATGATACCTAGACTTAGGAAACTATAACTTAGTTACACATTAAGTTTCATGACCAAACATCGAAGATCCACTGTCATCACACTGACTTCCGCTCTAATGCTCCCGATTAACTAATCCATTCATCTAATTTCAGCCTTAAATTCTTCTATTTCCTTCCAAAATAAGCAAGGTTCCATTTTAAGCCTCCTTTTAATAAACCATAAGCTAAAACCTTGATATGAACCAAATACTTCAATCCACATCCCTAATTATATATATGTCTCTTCCATCAAATTCAATACATCCAAAAATGCCTACCCACCAAATTTTATTCCAAAATTCACTCGTTTGGCCCACCATTAAGCTAAAATTATGTTTCAGTAAATCTCATTGACCAGAGCACACCATCCATAGATCTCCATCATCCAAACCTTAATTGACTAATCAAACCTCAGCACTATGCATAGAGACCCAAACAAACCCTTGCACGTCAAATTTTACAACTTAATTCATCTGTTTGACCATTAAACTACATTAATAGTTGACCAATATATTTTAATGCACCAAATTTAATTGCTCCTTCATCTGTCCCAACTTGAGACCTCAAGAAAGTGCCCTATACTTGATCTATTAAAACATCTTGACTAATAAAATTAAGCCTAGTAGACTAAGACACCAAAAAAACCCAAAGATACCTACTAAAAGTTAAGAGAAGACAAAATAACATTTATTAGTAGGTTAAATTTACATTTTATGCCATTGAGAGCCCCAAATACGAGATTGCAATGATAGACACGTCCTAAACTCTCATTGGGCACAAAATTAGTGAAAATCAACCCCAAATCGAGGAAAAATGTTGCACCAAGATGGAAATGTTGATTGTAAACCTTTTCCTTTGAAAATCGTTAGCCTTTTTATGAAAATACTCTCTTGAAATGTAAGTTTTGTTTGGTTAAAAGTTTCAAACCTATTTTCCCCCTTACCTTTATAAATAGAGACCCAACTCAAGCCCAGAGAGAGAGAGAGAGAGAGAGACTAAAAGCAGTCCTAGCCCTTATAGAGGTCTCATTTGCAAGAAACCTCCAAGTCTTTAAGCCCTAAACTTCAAATTCACCACACCATGTTTTAGATTTGAGATTTGCAACAAATATCCAAGCCTTTGACAACTTCAGACTTCTCTTCACCTTGAATGATCGACTAGAAGCAAACCACAACTTCAAAATCTTGTTCAAGCACCCTTTTGATTGAGTTCAACTGTTAGAATTTCATTGACAATGTTACATACAAGAGGTAAGCCTCTCACTTTGTCTTTCTATTAGTCAAGTTTGTAGTTCTAGAGTTTATTTTGGTTGTAGGTTGCTTGAAGTGCCTAAAGACCGATATCATATCATCAAACCAGTTTTAGAAGTTGGAATAATTTTTCACAAATTTTGGTAATCATTAGCAATCTTTCTTCTGGTTTTTATTGGAATTTAAGCCTAAAGAACTTTCATATTAATTGCTATAGCAACTTGGAAAAAGGGGTACCTAACACCTTCCCTCTCCTAATTCATATAAATCCAAATCTCTTGGTTGAGTGCTTTTTTCGTGGAAAATAGAGTCAC
Source organism: Nelumbo nucifera (assembly GCF_000365185.1). Next base: position 305,857 of record NW_010729211.1, read on the forward strand.
TATTTTGAAAACAAAATCATTATTCCAAAGTAGAAATGAGGGTTCATCTCCTCTAAAAAAATGGATGACAACTTCTTTGAGTTGGYCATGAGTTTCTTGGAGCTCACAACCAGCTAGGGGTCTATTAGCTAAGTGGTTAATTGCCCAGAATGATTAGTCTTTTTTGGACAAAGTCCATCAAGTACCCTTTCCTTGTGAGAGTTTTTGCATCATTTTGGAGTAAACAACAGTTGTTTGTATCATGGCTGACACTATGGTGGTACTTACAGTACTTGTCTTGGTTGCCATTTCTTGGCATTCTTTTTCATCTTTTCCAGCCATCAAACATATTTTTGCTTCTCGATCTACATGAGGAYGTGGCTTTAGGAGACGTTGAGTGGATTGTAGCTCTTATATGATGATAGAGACTATTTAGACAACTTATCATTCTTATTTTGTGAGCTATCAAACCTTGACTTGTCTCTGTCCTTCCTCTTCCTATCAATTTGGTAATCATCTATTGAGCATTTTCTAGCTTAGGCCTCTTTAGTGTTTATATATTTCTTCACCTGAGATAGGAAATCTACCATGGCTTAAGGTGGTTTCTTGGCAAGAGCAAAACTAAAGGCTGATGAGTTCAAGTTGTTTAAGACTGCTACAACAGTAATGGCTGAGTTAAGGTCCTTAACCTCTTGGGTATTAGCATTAAAACACTGAATATAATTCTAAAGTGATTTGTCTAAATTCTATTCAATTTCCATTAGGCTAGTTGAGATCTTCTAGCAATGTATGCTACTTATATAATGTGAAAGGAAGAGGACAAAAAACTAGTTCGAGGAATAGATGGACTATGGGGGAAAGTCCCAAGAACCATTATCGTTCTTTCTTTTTCAATGTGGCTTGGAAGGCCCAACACATTGCATCGGAGAACCCATGGAGCAACATGATAGCCTGAAAGATTTTAATGTGGTCTTCAAAGTTAGTGGTGGCATCATAAGTCTCTAGGTTAGGAGCCTTAATGTTTGGGGGCAGGGGTACCAATATGATCTCATCGGCGAAGGAATCCATCATACTTGCTTGGTCGTTCTAATTGGAGGAGGCATCCATCTTGCATGCTTTACTTCTTTGATCTCGAAGCAAATGGTGTCGAGCTCAGTATTCAAGTCATCAAATTTCTTCTCATAGATGCTTTGTGGGGTGTTTCTTGTGGGTGTCTCCCAGACCCATGAAGGCCTTGGGTCATTTTGGGAGTGTTACAATGCTATAGGGATCTCTCCCCTTTGGGAGAAATGATTATTGAGGTGGTCGCATAGACCTAACACTGGGACCAATGGGGTAGGTCCATGCTTCTTAGATGGTGTATACCCTTAGTTCCAATCAGATTAATGAACATACACATTTATGAATAATATGAGTACATTATTTTCTCATGATCACATTTAGTATGTTTCTATGAATTACTTCTTAAATTTGACACTTATGAGACTCATGTTAGTTTATAGTGTTCTTAACCATTGGATAGACTTGGGGAGTTTATCCTAACAAGCCTAACACTAGTGTATTGCTGAATTAGTAGAGAAACTTGTCTTAACTACTAAAGTTAGACCTCAAGCACAGCCAGTGGGTGTTTGAAGGAATCGTTGAACTTGCACTGATTTCCAGTTATGCCCGGGACCTTGAAGATAGATGGGAAAAACTAGAAAATTGCACTTAACCCTAAACTTGATTATGATACTACACGAGGTTTTGGACTAAATTGTCTTTAATGATCTAACTAGTGAGATCCATCATGGGTCAAATATCTAAGCAAGTTGGATCGGTTTAGAAAATTACCTATGTGAGTGATCATAGTAACAGGACCAACCCCTTTATCAAACAAAGTGAATATTAGGCTTTACACTCTCTGATGGAAACCTAAATTGTTGGCAGTAGATTTCAATTGTATTTGAAATCTGATTTACAAAATGTATTTATATGCTATATTATTATTTTATGAAAATGTTTGCATAAGGTTTTAATACCAAGATCCATCTGAGAAGAGAGTGTAACACTACATTTTGTAGTCAGGGAAGATGTCTTTCCTTGTAAGTAGTGTTTTAATCCTCAAATTTGAAATTTTAAAATTACTAAGAAACCGGTTCCCGGGTTGGGTTAGAAAAATTTTAAAATTTGGCCAACCACTAAAACCGGGTGAGTCACGACTAATCTGACTTCTAACTCAACCAACAGTGCTTGCCTCCATCTTAGTGATTTTCAGCAACAAGGTCCCAACTACTATCTAGGTGTCCTTGGTGCTTGGAAGCGTGACAACTGGTAAGGCAATCAGTGTTTGTGTAAGAATAGAGGTGGCTTCTAAATTGTTTATTGTTTTTCTACCTTGGAATTGACGACATTCTTGAAGCAACTCCTAAGGCATTGGGTCAAGGATGGTGAGTTAACATTCCTTCGGTCAAGGTCAACATTGGAGTCAATAGGTCAGTCATCTTGATGTTAGTTGCCCATTGGTTTTTTGTAATAAGGAACTTCATTAGTGAGGAGAGCAACAAACTCCATCATTTGTTGGAATTGCACCTAGGTGAAATGAGCCTAAGGTGAAGGTAGGGAATTGTGTCTAAAGGGTGAACAATTTCCTAACCTAGAGTTGCCAGTATGTACATCTTGTTGGTTGGCCATTGTGACTTGGTTATTTGTTATTTCCACAAACGGCACCAATTGATGTTACCAAAGATGGCAATGAGGGTAATTAGAGAACTTCCAACATGAATTGGCCGAGGGTTCCACCTGTAAGCACAAAAATATGTCAAAGGCCCCAGGGTGTTATCCTAGGGGCAGAAATTTAGCCAAGGTGACAAGAAAGATGAGGTACCAAGGTAAAAGCGAGAGCAAGAGTAGGAGTGCTAGAAAGATGGCATAGGGATTGTGGCTTCAAAGCCGCATTATTTTTTGGAAATAAAGAAGTGTTTGACAATTTAGTCAAATAAGGCAGGAAAAGAATAAATACATGTGAAAGTTAGTACCTTCGTATATAGCGGGAAATTAAAATCAAAACAAGAAGTTAACCTCTTATAGAGGAGATGGAAGACTTCTAAATGTAATTTAGTTGGTTCTTCCATCTTGTAAATTTATTAATGGGAAAATTTATGATACCAGAAAGACATGGTACCAAAATAGCTTTGACCAATTAAAGCACCCTTGTGAATTGTGATGAATACCACCTGATTGGTTACCTCTTTTATGATGCTAGTTGATTGGATGTACATTTTTTTGGTATCATAGTCAAATCCTTTATTAATAACTAACCAAAATGAACCCCGATTTGCTCTTCATAGTGTGCACCTCACACCAACCTTGCAATCGATCACAGGCATGCATTAAGAACATCTTCCCATGAATGATAACACCAAGTATGGGAGATGTTCTCAATGCATGGATGAAAGAGCTATGAGATTGGTTTGAGCAGGCTTTATGAGGAGTAAATTTGGATCCAACCAAAATGTATTCCCCTAAAAGAGGGCAGTGGAACCATATCTCTAACCCTTGAGTCCAGCTCAACTATTCAAAAGTACATAGATATAATTACCCATTGTTATTAAAATAAAAATAAAAAGAAGGAAATAGAGAATGATCTAATTACCCCCATTGTAAATAGTATGGCCTAGGGTCAGCAAGAAAAACTGAACTAAACCGATGAGACTAAACAAAAAATTCTGGTTAATTGAATTGGTCGGTTTAGTTTAGGTTCGTATTTTTGGAAAACCAAAGCTATCGGTTCAGTTTTGGTTAACCAATATAAAAAAACCAATGGTTAAACGAATCAACCGGTATATATTTATATATATTATGCATATATTTATGTATATTGTATATATTTTATTATTTATAATATATAATATATTATTTATTATTTATTACATAATATTTTATATTTATTTCTAATTTTTTATTATATATTTATATACTTATTTACAATAATTTTATAAAGTCAAAAAAACCAGAAAATCGACAAACCGAACCAATCAACTAGTTAACTAATCGGCTTTAGTTCAGTTTTGGTTGCCAGTTTTCCAAAAAACGGTACTACCGGTTTGGTTTGGGATTTAGGCCCACAGTTTAGTTAACGGAACCGTGAACACCCCTAGTGTAGCCAATAACTCTCCCAAGGTTTGAAGTATTGATATGTATCTCACCACATCTTCTATACTATATATAGAAAGCAAAATTGTCCACATCACCCTTGCTCTCCTTTCTCCCTTCTCCCTTTACTGCGTCCTCCTTTACTCTCTCTCCCTTCTCCCTTTCTCCTTTCTACATATCTCCCTAGGCCACGTGGCATAGCTCCTCTTCTCCCTTTCTGTTTATCTATCTAATAAATCCCCACCAATTCACAATTCACAAACATGATGGATTGGAAAATTGTTCCAAAATACACCATTCACAGTCTTAAGGATTAGGAAACTTTCCAATAACGAAATATACATCCCATACCACATGCACTTCTTTGTCAGTGCTAACTTATAATTTTCTCTCCATTTTTATGATTTTTTCCCAACTCCACCTTAATCTGCGGTCCTACCTTTTCATTATTTAGAATTGTGATGGAGAAAGAAATTATCCTAAAACACACACCTACCTAATCTCTTATTGATGAACAAGAGAGACAGAGTAGAACCCCTCCAATCTTTATATAAAAAAGAAAAAAGAAAAAAAAAACAAAGAGACAATGCAAAGAGAAAGTAAGTAGTTTTGCATCAAAATTGCACATCATTGCCTATTGGACATTAGAGGTGCAGACAAACATTTCACAATGTTTTTGTGTTGTAAAAATATCAATCAATTAAATGAACACAGGTGTGTCCTTTTAGAGAGATGTCTCTTTAGAATAGTGCACCTGTTCCAAGAGACAAACTCAAAAGACACCAAGAAGAAATATGTTTAAAAAATAAAGTTAAATTTCAAAAGTCAATTAAATTTCACAATGTTTTTGTGTTGTAAAAATATCAATCATTTAAATGAACACAGGTGTGTCCTTTTAGAGAGATGTCTCTTYAGAATAGTGCACCTGTTCGGAGAGACAAACTCAAAAGACACCAAGAAGAAATATGTTTAAAAAATTAAATTAAATTTCAAAAGTCAAACTTGTTAAAATAGTCAAAGGATAAAACAATAAGGTGGGGCACATACACATCCACACTGCACCCAACCCAAACCAACTTGGTGCGTGTATGTGAAAAGCACCCCAACCCCCCCTTCTCATGTATGAAAACATCTATAATGTTTCCCTCTTATGGGTCCCTACACATAGAAAGAGCAAGTCTATAGATATATTCAAACCCAACTCTTTTTCTAAGCAATATGGGATAATAAGCCTTCCCATGCATTCAAGAGGAGTGAAGAGAAAAAGACAAAAGACAAAAACACAATAGAGGGAAATAGATTCTTGAAATTTTGAATCACTCTCCAACATTTTGTTCATCAAAACATATATGTCGTTTACTCTCACTTTTGAGGAGAAATTTCTATCCCGCATGTCTAAGCATACAACGGGCATAAAGAGCGAATATATGTCATTTACTCTCACTTCAGAAAACTGCCCACATATAAACATTCAAAAATTATCCATTTATAACTGTTCAAAAACTATCCGCTTATAGCTATATAAGAAAAGGTCTACTAAAGAATCTTCATGACAAGAGTGTTAAGGGGATCAAAAAGAAAAATAACACATACAACCCCCACACTTTATCATTAATAGATAGATAAGGCTCACATAAACACAGCAAATGCACGTAAAATAACTCGTATACGATGGTCGATGGATCTATGTGAATCCACTAAAGTTGACCCTTTTAAATATTAAGACCCATTGCTTTATACAGGTCCCACGTAACCGCATTATTTTATACCGCTTTTATTACTTGGATCCACAAATTATTTTGACCCATCAAATTCATAAATGATGGATTGTTGTAATTCTTTTTTTTTCTAACCCCATTATTTTCTACTACTTTTATTATTTGTATCCACCATTTATTCAAACCCATCAATTTCATAAATGATGGATCGTTGTAATAATTCTTATTTTTCTATTAACTACATTACTTTCTGCTACTTTTGTCACTTGGATCCACCAATTATTCAGATCCATCAGTTTCATAAATGGTGGATCGTTGCAATTTTATTTTTCTGTTACTATTTCATTTTTTGTTAATATCATTTCTTGGGCATTGAATTAAAATTTTAACATTTTTTAAATTAAAATTTATATTTATTAATTCTAAATCCATTAAGAATATTTGCATCAACAAATTTTAAAAATAATTACCTGAGAATAAGGTAATATTTATTCTAAAATTAAAATTTTCATTAATTACTAATTTTAAAATTAATTATTGAATATCTATAATAAATTAATTAATTTTTAATTCCGTTTAAAATAAATACATAAACAAAATTTTAAAATTAATTAATTATTTTAATTAAAATAAAATTTTCAAAATAATTAAAATTTTATCAGATTTTACTAAATTTTTAATTAAGCTAAAACCAATTTCATTTAACGAAGTCACCATTGCACAAGGGCCGCTAGTCATAAAATATGTATTTATCAATTTTCTGGGTCCACAATACTAAGTCATATTAGCTGAGCACAATGACTCTTGAATATTGTGGAACCAATGATATTGCCCCACACCAATCATCAAATTCATGAAGTCCACAAGTGAGAGATTGAATGATGTGGGTCTCATATATTTTATAGTTGGCATGAGGTGTTATGTTCTACGGCCTACGAAACATTCATTGAGTTCAACAATGTACTTTTGGAACTGTTGCTGCCAAGGATGGGCCGAGGGCAACAAGGTACTTTCACCTCCTTAGCCGAGGGTTGGTGTCTTCAAGGGCTGATGAAGCCAAGAGCATACAAGTCCGACCTGTGGAGGAGAAAGCACATAAGAGTCCCCGGGTGTTATCCCAGGGGTGGAGTCTCTGACGATCAAGTTAGTCAAGTGTGTAACAAGGGGGTCGAACGAGGCCTGAGGAGAGAGTACTCAGACGTGGTCACCCAGAGCTAGAGAGCTTCAAAGTAGAAAGAACCAAGATAGCTTACCTAGGGAATGACACACATATTTATACTTGAGCTCGCCTGGGATGGGCTGGAGGTGGCTAGCAGAAAACAGCCAAGATTGTCGTGGTGCCATCCAGACCCTACCACATGCGCCTACATCAAGAACGAAGAACTGCTCTGTGTTTTCTAAAAGAAGGAAGAGGAGGAGAAAAAAGTAGAAAGGTAGAAAGTGAAAAAGAGGGGAGAAGAGCAATTGCCACTGCTCTCGTGCTATTGCCGCCCATGAAGAAGAGATGGGTGTGCTCTTCTAAGAAAACAACTAAAAGGATTTTGTAAAAGCTTACATTATGTCAGTATGCCCCATGTAAAAATTAATAAAAATTTATTTCTCCCCATACCTTATTTTTATCTTCTTCTTTCCACTATATCTATCACTTTTTTTACTTCATTTTATTTTTCTAATATTTATATTTTAAACTTATAGTTTACCTATTTTTCTCTCCAGAATTCCAATCTTTTCTATAAATAAATTAATATTTTTTATAATTTAATAAAATATTATAATTTTTTTCAATTAATACTATTTTTATAATATTAATCTTTTTATTTACTTTTTATCTTATTTATTATTTTTAAATTTTTTAAATTTTATTGTTTATTATTGATTATTTTTATTATTTTATGATATCATAATTTTTAATCATTTTTTATTGTTGTTTAAATGACAAGTTGAGGGGTAAATTTATAAAATGCATATTTTTCAAATGACATAACATTCAGATAGCCAAATAACTCCACTATATTCAGATGTTTGCAAAAGCACAAAAGAAAATTTTCCACTAAGGCTCAGTTTGGAAGGAGTACACGTACAAATATGTAGAATGCAAAACCTTGCATTTTGTATTATTTTACAAGTATTTGTACTGTACATATTTGTATTTGTACACTTTCCAAATTGAGCCTAAATGACTTCAGATGTATCAAATACCACCTTAATCAGTTTTTGATTCCATACACATCTCACATACAATTTGTGAGATTGCTATACAGTCAATTATAAATGAGTAATTATACCCAATTAATTTGGTAATTGCATCGATAAATTCATATTAACCAATAAAAATTTGGAAACATCATAGATAAATTTTTAAAATTTATCATAAAAAATTGTTGAACTATTTAAAACTACAAAAAAAAGACTAATCCAAGGTTTTCAAAACCGATTAGGGGTTTGGTTCCTGGGTCGAATGGTCCAACTATTCAAACCAACCGATTGTTTGGTTCGAACAGTTCAACCGCACGAGTAAGTGATTTGTTGACCAAATCAACTTTTTTATGRCAAAAACCCGATTTTGAAAAAGGGAACCGATCGCCTGACTGGTTCCTGGCTTTTCCGATCCAGTCCATTTTTRAAAATCATGGATTAATACACACCACAAGGTCGAAGATGCTAGCTTTTCAAAAGAAAAAAARAAGAAGAAGAAGACTCACGAATAAAAGAAAATCCAAAACATGAGAGAAAAAATCAAAATATGAAGAAACTATGTACAATAGACAAAACTGGCTAGTGGTGGTGGGTGCTGGGTCTCCACTCAATGGTTAGCAACGAAGGTCTGAGAAGAAACACTTTTCTTTTTTGTAACAATAAAAAAGATAAAAATGCTAAGACTTGCGATGCATAATATCACAAAACCCTTTTGTCTACCTTCGATGGGACCATCCACTAAAAAATTGTGTTGCCAAGATATTGGATTTAGACCGTCCGTCTCCACGAGATTTTGGGAATGGGACCATCCCTAGTAAACCAAATTCATCCTATTATCGTGAACGGGACTAAACCGTTGGAGTGTCAATCGACATTCTTGGATTGGATCCAATTGGATCCAAATCTTATCAATTGGATTTGAACAGTCTATTATAATTATTGGATTGGATTAATCCAAAATAAATTRGTYCATATTTTTATTGGTCTGAATTGGATTTAAACCAAATTTCCAATAATCCGATCATGGCCAAACTCGTGTCCAATTTGAAACGGATCAAAACTGAATCTGGCATAAAATTACTTTTATGAAAGCACTTGTACAAAACACTTTTACAAAAGCATTTTTATAAAATTAATTTTATGAAAAGCATTTTTATGAAAACACTTTTACAAAAGCACTTTTATAAAAGTATTTTTATGAAAAGTACTTTTACGAAAACACAAGTACTTTTATACGAAAGCACTTTTATAAAATCACTTTTATGGAAGTACTTTTATAAAAGCACTTTCATAAAAACACTTTTATGAAAGCACTTTTGTGGAAGTACTTTTATAAAAATACTTTTATAAAAGTACTTCTACGGAAATACTTTTACGAAAGCACTTTTACGATAAAAGCACTTTTATGAAAGTACTTTTATTTGCAAAAGTGCTTTTTCAATGCCAAAAGGGTATATTTTTTGTAATTTTCAGATTTTCTTCATTTTAATAAATAAATAAATAAATATAAATATATATATACATATATATATTTTTTATATGTTCTGTTTTTTATATAATTTTTGATATTTTGTCCAGTTAGGATTGGATTAGATACAATCCATTTACATTTTAATGGATTGGATTGATTTGGTATGTATTGGATGTGGAATCAATTATGAGTGTCTACTGTGTTCCTTATTGATGAACTGAGGGTGAAGGGACTCATGACTTTCTTCTTGCATCATGTTAAAACCATTAATCCAACGGATAGCATCCTTTGGAAGAAGGTGGGTCCCACATAGGTCAACAGATCAGATGGTTCTCCTACCAGCTAAACTAATGAAGATCGATAAGTAGGTGTAGGACCCATCTGACTAGTGCATAACCCAGTGGGATTTGAAACTCGTACCTTTAAGGCCATTGCCCATCTGGGAAGATGTATTGTTTAGTTCAGCAACAACTCAGCTCTATCCTGTACATTTGTCTGATGTTTTGGCAATTCCCAACAATCAATCAATCACTAGAATCACTGGGCCATGGCCATGCATTTGATAACGCATGTCCTACAGCCCAACTGACAAAGCTGCCAGTTGGAGCCAAAGTCACTGTCGGGTTTTGCTTTGACTTTAGGTTTAAGGTTTTTGTCCTTATTGTCAGAGTTCTCTCATGGAGAATCAATCTATACCTCATGGGCTTCATTCCCAACACCTCCTAAAGGGAAAGAAAAAGAAAATTAAAAAAAAAAAGGTTCTAGATGGAAGAAATTATCCGTGTTTGGTTTTTTCACTTTTGTTCATTCTAGTTGTAAAATGGAATGTGTCATACACTTTCCTATTTAATTTCTGATTTTTTTTCTTAAAGCTATATATATATATATATATATATATATATATTGAGTTTTTTTAGTTTTAAAATTGAATATAATAATTTAAGGCCCCGTTCGCTTTTTGGTAAGTTATTTACCTGGGTTAGTTTTTTTTGAGAAACACTTACTCGGGTGAATCTTTCCTGGGAGACATTTACCCAGGTAAGTGCATTTACCCATATTCTTTTATTTCCCATACAAACAAGATAATGACCATTTTAATCATAAAATCCATTATTACAAGGGGCATTTTTGTCCCATTCAAGTGTTGGCAACTTTCCCCCAAAGTGAGAAAGTTATTTACCCACCTAGGAGATGGGTATCACTTACCCATGTAAGTGTTGCCCAAGAAAATAAACTTTCCCTCCCTACATAAATATGAAAAAAAGAGCATTGAATTTTTTGTCAATGGGAATCAAAATCCCATTGACCAACTTTTCCCCCTCTCAAAATCCAGAAAAAGAATGCCCCTTAAGTGACAAATCACCTTTAAGACCTTTAATTCTCATCATTAAGTCACTATTAACATTTCAAGAAAAAAGTTAACTCAATATTAACTCTCTCCTCTTTTCCATTAACTCCTTTAATTATTTTTGCTCATTAATTATGACATTAACTTTCTCTTTCAATAACTCATGCCACAAATTATCTCTCCTCTCAATTACTCTATTAAACGGCCTAAAATTCATTAACTCTATCTATATTCATTTCAATTTAAATATAATTTTATATAGATTAGATATATTTACATTAAATTATAATTATTAGTAAAATTAATTATATTAAAATGGAGATATTCAATGATATATTGTTAGGCTAAATAATCTACTTCCATTTAAAAGATGGTTAATTTTAAGTTAGCTAATCAAGTAATAGTTTGCATTTTAGAATAAATAATTGAGTTTTCTTTTTTGTTTTTTTTTGTTTAGTAGGGTTGCAGAGATCATGAAGAGTTATCTAAAAAAGATCACCCCTATCAAACAATCAAGCACAAAATTAAGTCATCAAGAAGTTTTCAATATATTGCATACTATAACCAGTGACCCAATGATTGGGTCAAAAGCTCAACTACACAAGTTGAATGGGGGAGATTTTAGAAAACCCAGAATTAGAAATAAGGGTGAATGACGGGCTAAATGGTTTAACCGTTTAATCCAGTTATATTCCATAATTATTAATTATTATTTTTATTGATATAAATATTTTTATTAATATAATAATTTAGATTAAAAACTAATATCCATTTAAAATTAATACGAAACCTTCTAACAATTATTAGATTCATAATTCATTTTTACTAATTAAATCCAACTTAAGTTACACTCAGAAATAAAAACTTAATATAGTTAATTAAATTTAATAAGGATTAATAAAAACAGAATTAATAAAAATTTGTAATTTTAAATATGGTTTAATTAATTTAAACTCAATTTAAATTCCATTTAAAAATAGGAAAATTATAAAAACCTCCTTGAATTTTCTAATAATCCTATGAAACTCCCCCATGTTTTGGCCTTAACAAAAACCTCCCCTATTGTTTTGAAAAAAGGTGCAAATACCTTCTTTTCATTAGCATTCCAAATAAAAAATGTTGATGTAATGCATTACTTTTTTTAAAATACCAAATTTACCCTTAACCAACTTTATTTAGATGTAAATTTACTAAAATACCTTATCAAAGAAGATATGCTTCCTTGTACTTCACTTTATCCTTTTTACCTTACTTGTCCAAGAAGAGTAGAGAGAATTATTCTTTGAAAGTTGTCAARCAAAATAAATTGGTGGAGGATAAAGTTAGAACTTCAAATTGTGTACAATAATGCCTTAACAATGATAAGGGTATTTTGGTAACTTCAATATCTTTTTTTACCAAAAAAAATAACAAAAAGAGGCATTTGCACTTTTTTCAGAACTATAGGGAGCACTTTTTTGTTAGGATGGAAATACAAGGGTGGTTTATAGAATTGTAATAAGAAGAGTTTTTTTTTTATAATTTTACTAAAAAACAATATGAAAATAACAAGAAACCAATAAAATTTAAAAATTAATAAAAAATAGRCATTAAGATACAAATTAAAAATAATACAAATCTATCTACAACATAAAAAAATTGGCCACTCTCACTATAGTGCAACTTAGATTATGATCGGATAAACTAGATGTGACCCAAAAAATAATGCTTGAACTGGACTTAGATGGGCATCACTTAATTGAAAATGTCATAGAGCATCTTTCACAATTTTGCTTAATAAAGCTTGTGATTATGGTCATTGAAGAGTCTAGATCCCCCGAAAGCAAAAAAATTGTGTGAATACTTAGAAACACGACATCCAACTATACATTAAGAATATATCCCACACTTAATTATATGTTAAATTCATGGTGAGACATGCTTAGTAAACATGCCAATGATTTGTAAAGACGTCTTTTCAAAAATTTTGGGGGAATTCGCCAATGTGAAGATACATGTTTTTGAAAATCGGGCTAGATTGGACAGTTGGACTGGTTGACCCAGAACTGGTTACAACTCCGGATCTAGTTTTGAACCCTAAAATCATTCAACCAGGCTTCAAATTGAATGGTCAAATCATTTGATCTAGAAACCGGTGGTCAAAACAGTTYCATTTCCGAATATAAGTGGTAGAATCATATGAAACACAATGCTTGCCACTCAAAAAGATCATTTTTTTCAAGAATCAGGATCAAACACCGTTTCAATATTTTGAAACATCACTGTTTGGTGGAAGATATGTGGTGTTGTATCCATGTCAGCATCAGATTAGATGCCACATCAACCAGGCCGTTGAGATTTGCCCCAAGAGCAAGAAATGCTAATAATTTGATGTTTCTAGATTTCCATGCAAAGCGTTTTTATRYATTTTAACGGGAAACTGTCTCAAGCTAGATGATTTTCATTTTTCAATTGTTGAAGTGATGAAAGCATCTACATGATAACAAGACACTGAGGTGACAGCTATTTTACTTGACACGCCCATGGTACCAAACAGCACCTAAATATAGTTGCAGACTAAAACATTGCCATGTCAAAAAGTGGCATAATCTTTTTTTCTCTCTAGGCAGATTTTCAAATCCTGTGGGGTTAGGCTGCTTCTCATAATCTCATTTCTACGGGAAAACTTGGTGGATAAAGAAAACAAGAAAACATTTCTCTTGTTTTTCCCAATAAACAAAAACAGAAAAGGCATTAGTTTTTATTTGGGTCATTTACTAAAATAACCCCTATAGTTTTATGAGTTTACTAAAACCTATTCATTCAAAAAAATTTAAACAAAAGAAACTAAAAACAAAATGCCATTTTTGCCCCTAGCAAAACACAAACAACCACTATTTTTTCCTATTTGTTCAATTTTGTTTTCTATACAAAAAAAAAAATGTTAGGGATACTTTTGGAATAAACAACCATGGATCCATACCCTTGAACCTTTTCCACCATGGTCCATGCCCTTGAACATTTTCCATTTAATTGAGGTGATCATCTTACTATTTTCAGATGGAAAAACAAATAATTCTTAATGAAATATCGATTAAGTAAATAGGTTGCAAATCGTATGGAGTGTTTAAATAAAATATAAACTATAAGGTAAGTTTTAAGTAAATATGTGAAACTATAGGGGGTGTTCTAGTAAACGGCCCTTTTTATTAATTAGTGATGAGGTCATACCCCTGCCCAATTGAACTGTCATGTAAAAGATAATGTGGCCGAAGGCCCAACCACGAATTTAGCCAAATTGGTGACGCAAAGCACCATTACACATCAGAAGCAACGGCTATAACGTGCACCAGGAACCTTAGATCGAGAGGGGCATGTGGTGAATGACAAACTCTGCATGGCCTTCCACAATGAGGAGTGTGGAACCACCTTAGAACCTCGGCCAAGGATTACCTTGGTGCATGCCAGATGTCCCAAAAAGTGAGGAGCACCACAGCATCCCCCTCGAGTATTTAAGTGCACACCATTCGAGGTATTTCTTTTTCTTTCACTTCTAGCTCTTACTCTCTTTCTCTAGCTTTGCTCTGCTAGGACCAATTCATCCTTAGCCTACCACCTCTCCCCTACTTATTGACTTTAGTGTCAAATGCTCCTCCCCAGGAAACAACATCGAGGCCTTTCACTTTGGCTTTTGTAGGTCGTTAGACTCTCATTAACTTGTCTTGCATAGTTCGTCCAGCACAGTTCATCCAACTCAACTCATCGAGTATAGCTCGTCCAGTGCAGCTCATCCAACTCACTTCACCCAGCTCAGCAAGAATCTTATCTTTTGCTCATCCACCTTGGTTTGGACAGTATCGAATTGGCAATGTTTGTGGGAACCAGCATAGAAAAGCCTTCGGTTTCACTTCTTACTTCTTATCTGAACTGGCAACAATGCCTTCAAAGAACATCTCCACCACTCCGACACTCACTCTCATTCCATGGAATCTCACTCTAGACATGTCTCTCCACCTCATGACTCCTAGAACTGGCCCATGGCCCTAGAACAATTCAACTTCCTATGGAGACAAGTTAAAGGCCTCATTGCTCTACTATAGGCTCCTAGAGAACGGGTTCCTCCACCTCCACCTCCCCTCACCGAGAACCGACATCAAGTGAGTGAAGTGCCCCCTTAGGTTGATTCACCCTTAAAGGACCCCAAAAGGCATGACAAGGACCAAAAAGGGATGAAAGATGTGATTGAGTGACATTTGTCGCCTCATAGGTCAAGTACCAATGTTTAGAACCAAACCCAAAATGTTTATCCTAAAGTGTCCAACACTCTAGATGACGTATTGTCAGTACCCAATTTATGCTTGGTCTCATCACCCCACCTTTTCATACCATCTTTTATGACCCAAAAACTTGGAAACATAACTCCAACTTGATTGTTAAAACCCAAAATTTCCTTTGTGACGCAATCCACACGACAAATGAAAACACTGAGATCAACATCGAACATCTGATTAGACATGATTCCGAGACTTAGGAAACTAAAGCTTAGTTACATGTTGAATTTCATGACCAAACCTTAAAGATCCACCTTTCACCGCACCAACCTCCTCTCTAACAGTCTTGATCTATGCGATGTTCAAACCTTGACTCCACAAATCAAAATCAGACTCATTCATTGCCTCAAGGACAATAAGACATGATCAACCCCCAAACCCCACCTTAAATCTATGATAATCAATCGTAAAAATGTCAATGCTCTATTTTGACGGCCTTGGATGAATAAAACAAGACAACCAAGATCAACCAGTTCTTTCTCAAATCGGAACCATCCACCTAATTCTTCATCTTAATCCATGCCTACACAACTCAAAATTTCCTTGTTTAACCATCCGATAAACAAAAATACCAATTTGACGTTTATGATTAAATCGCATAAAAAGCCATAGCTCGAATAACCATGCATATTTCATTAAGTAAAAAATCCTCAAAATAACCCTCCTATCCAATTTCAACATTAAAATCCTCTAATTCCTTCCAAAATGAGCAAGATTTCATTTCAAGCATTCTCATTAATTGATAAACCGTAAACCAAAACCTTGATCTGAACCAAGTCCTTCAGTCTACATCCTTGATCATAGATATGTCTTTTCCATCATATTTAGGATGTTAAAAAATTCATACCCACCAAATTTCATCCCAAAATTCCTTCGTTTAACCCACCATCAACAAAGATTCCATTTTAGCAAATCTCATTGATTAAAGCTTATTATCCATAGATCTCTATCATCCCAGCCTTATTGGACTAATCAGACCTCACCACTGTGTTTAGAGACCCAAAAAACCTTAATACATGAAATTTCATAACCTAATTCACCCATTTAACTGTTMAAGTAGAAAGATTTTTTTCTAACGCGCCAAATAATTTGCCCCTTCATCTGTCCCAACCTAGGACCTCAAAAGAGTGAGGGCTAATGTCAGCCCTTCACTTAATCCCCCATATCCTATTAAACCAATTAGAACCATCCAAAGACCAAAAGAACCCAATAACCCCAATGTAACCCTTCTTGAACCTAGAAATTAACATAAGGGCCATTTTGGCCACTTTAAATTTATGTTTTTTACCACTAAGATATCATATTCAAATATGACATAAACAGCTATGAAAATAACCCCATTGGACATGAGAAACCCTAAGAAAATTCTTGGAAATCTTGGTTTTACTATTCAGACCCTCTAAAAAAGCATGTCAAGATTAAGTTTTTTAACTTTCCTTACATGTTGAGGCTTCTTTGAAACTCTTAACACATGGTAAGCTTGGTTCAAACCCAGTTCCCCTTCCATTCTCAAAAAATAGAGACCAAACTCAAGCCTAGGAAGAGGATGCAATAGAAGAGAGATCCCAAAAACATTCCCCTAATGTTTGAGCTTTAAACTTCATGTCCACCCCACTGTGTTTCAGATCTTGGATTTGCAAGAGCTCTCTAAATCTTTGGTAGTTCCTAAGTTCCCTTGATATCAAAAGGTCAACTAGAAGCACTCATCTAGTCAAGGGTTCATTCAATACCATTTCAACTCGCCTTAGCTACTTGAAAACTCTTACCAATGTCATATACGAGAGTTAAGCCTCTCACTCCATCTATTAGCTCATGTTTATAATCTCTAGGTTGCTTGAAGTTTTGAGACCTTGGAAAACTTGTGTTTCAGCTTCTTCTAGACTAAGGCGAAGAGGCATAAAGGCGAGGGTCTTAAGGAAATTAGCACCTAAGGCCCAATAACATCACTTTAAATCAGTTTTGGAAGAAGCTCAAAGTGTTTTTCTCTAAATCTCAAGAATTCCTAAAAATCATTTTATTGGTTTTTCACTACAAATTGAGCCTAAACAACTCTTGTTATCAGGTTGTCTTTTATAGCTTGGACAAAGGGGTGTCTAACACTTTCCCTCACCCAATCCTTTTGAATTTACAATCTCCTAGTTAAGTACCATTCTTGTGGAGAATGGAGTCACTATTTAAAAGACAAATTGGAGTTTCAAAGCAAAAAAACAAGGGCCCATTTCCTTTAAAAATGGGTGGCGACTCCATCCTCTTTGAACCAACCATGAGTTTCTCAGAGCTCACATGTATCCCAACTAAGAAATGCCTAGGACCCCAAGGCCACTGATGCTAGCAACAATGTTGACTTGAACTGTGACTTGAAGCGCAAAGAGCACAATGACCATCGCCCTAACCATGACAAGAAGAGCTTGGACCATCATCAAGACCATAGACCGAGGATCCCCCTCCAACATTTATGAGATTTATGTCACTCAATATGCTATAGACCATATGGGTAGATTTGAGCCAATTTGAACAAAATGTTTGACTATTCGAGCTCGACTTGCTAGAAAACTGTGAGGCTCGAGCTCTATTATGAGCTAGATTTCCTATAAAAATAAAAATTATTTTTCTTATTTTACATATAAAAAGTTAAGAATCATAAAAACTAGTTATTACTATACATATAAAAATGAAAATATTATACTTGCCTTGACTAGAAAATGAACCTATATACTGGGCTCGAGCTCAGCCCAAAGCTTAGTTTAGACCGAGTTGAATCGAGCTTTTCACGAGTCGAGCTCGAATAGCTCATGAAAATCTCGATTCGTGTCCACCCCTAGCAGATTGAGAAATTAATGCAAACCTGTGACTGGCATTTCATTAAGTGGCTTAAGAGGCTGAAGTCCAAGGGAAATAACAGGACCAAGGATAAGTACCGTGAATTCCACAAAGACCATGACCACAACTTGAGAGATCGTAGAGATCTTCACAATCACATTACGAACTACATCTGGACCTGTTTGCAGGCCGAGCTTCGGGCCTGACTTACACTATATCAGGCTTGGACTTTGGGTTAGGCCCCATTCAAATTTTGGCAAAAGCCAAGCCCAAGCTTAGCCCATGAATAGGTCTAACTGCATTTGACGAGGTTACAAACTACCAAGCTCCTTACAAAATCAACCCAAGCCTTGCAAACGTGCCTAGTGACTGAGACCCTTCTCCTACCGAAGTCATTGTAGTTATCTTCGGAGGAATGGAAACAAGAGGGAAGAGCTCCTCGGTTTGGAAGGCCTATACTTGGATGAATCAAGTAGAAGACTGAGTCCTCAAGAAGATGATGRTGGACACCCCTATCATGTTCATTGAAGATGACCTGAAGGGGGTTCAAACACCCATTGATAACGTATTGGTGGTATCAGTCAACATAGCCAACTACAAGGTGTGTTGAGTCCTCATCAATACTAAAAGCTCAATCGACATCATCTTTGATGAGGYCTTTTAGAAGATGAATACTGGACATGACAGACTACATCCGATCAGCACCCCCTGGTTGGGTTCTATGGGTGATGCATTTACACTAGAAGGGAAGATCACCCTACCCTTGCCATTGAATGCCCAAATAGCACAAGACAACACTACTACTAGACTTCCTAGTCATCAAGGTCTAGTCACCTTACAACGTCAGCCCTATTCGTCTGACATTGAATGCCCTCTGCATCACGATGTCAACATACCACTTAGCGGTGGAGTTTCCTATCAACCATGGCACTTTCATCATCCGCAAAGATCAACGCGTTGCTCAATAATGCTATGTTGCAACCCTTAGGGAAAGGAAACATCCTGAGAARCTCTTGTCATAAACGGATTAGAACTCTAGGACAAGCTATAATCACAACACGACAAGCCTGACGAGGTTTTGAATCAAGTACCCCTATTTGACGGTGATTCGGAGAAAACCATCCACATTGGCTCCCCACTTAAAGATGATCTTTGTAAAACTGATGAGGTTTTGAATCAAGTACCCCTATTTGACGGTGATTCGGAGAAAACCATCCACATTGGCTCCCCACTTAAAGATGATCTTTGTAAAAACATCATTCAATTTTTAAAGAATAGAACGAATGTCTTTTCTTGGTATACTGCAGATTATGCCTAGGATCGAYTCTTAGGCCGTAACCCATAGACATAGTATTGATCCACGTTACCACCCTATGCARTATAAGAGGAGATTCACCTCAAAGTGGTGGTGGATAATAAATGAAGAGGTTAACAAACTCTTCAATGAAAATTTCATCAAAGATGTGAYCTAATTGGACTACTTAGCAAATGTGGTGATGGTGAAGAAGGCAAATGAGAAGTGGAGGATCTACATCAACTTCACTTACCTCAACAAGACCTGCCCTAAAGAYAACTTCCCTCTAGCAAGGATAGACTGTCTCGTTGATGCCACCTCAAGTCACAAGCTACTTAGCTACATGGATGCTTTTTAGGCTATAACTAGATCCGCATGCACCCCACAAATTAAGAAAAGACCACCTTCATTACTGACCGAGGATTGTATCGTTACAAGGTCATGCTCTTCTACCTAAAGAATGCTAGTTCTACCTATCAGAGACTTGAATAGGATCTTCAAAAAGATCAACTTGGCAGAAACGCAGAAGCCTATCTTGACAGCATGCTACTAAAAAGCTTGAAGGTTAAGTAACACTTGGCTAACCTAGAAGAGGTCTTCGGCCTCCTTCAACATTATCGAATGATGTTGAATCCGACTAAATGTGCTTTTGGCATCARCTTAAGTAAAGTCCTAGTATACATGGTAATTTAAAGGGGGATCGAGGCTATCTCGAAAAAAAAATGAGTCATCCTGAATATGCCCTTTYCTCGAACCCTTAAGGATGTGCAACACCACACAGTTCAAATTGCTACACGTAATAGGTTCATATCCAAGTCCACAGACCAATGCCTTTCATTCTTCAAGGAACTCAAAATAGCAAAAGATTTCTAGTGAACCAAAGAGTATGAGCAAGCCTTCTAGTATATGAAGCAGTATATGTGCCCAATGCCCTTGCTGACCAAGACAAGCCCTATTAATCAGTTGGTGTTGTATATCTTAGCTATTGATGAGGTAGTCAACTTGGTCCTCATCAAAGAAGATGGTGATGCGTAGAGGCCCATCTACTATACCAGAAAGTACTCTTTGACACAAAAACTACATATCCAAATTTGGAGAAGGTGGCTCTAGCCCTCATATCTTCATCCTGCAAACATAGAACTTACTTCCAAGCACATAGTAACCACATTCTCATTGATCAGATGTTGTAGAAGCCTAAGACCTCGAGGTGTCTGATAAGGTGGAGTATAGAACTCAGCAAGTTTAATCTCGACTACACACCTCATTTGGTTATCTGGCCAACTTTGTAGAATAATGTACTTTCTCTACTTTGGAAACAATAGAGGATCCTTCGATATGGACTCTCTATGTCAATGGCTCTTCAAACCAACAAGGTAGTGGTGTTGATCTCCTCCTTAGACCAAACAACACCGCCCTAGAGTACACCCTCATATCCGACTTCAAGGCCTCCAACAATGAAGCAGAGTATGAAACCCTCATCATCAAGCTCCACCTTGCCTGAGAAGTTGGTATGGAGTGTGTTGAAGCCTTTAGTGATTCCTAGCTCATAATAAACTAAATTAGTAGTAAATTTAAAAATCAGGAACCCACCACAGTGAGCTACCTAAAGAAAGTTCAAGAGCTCATTCCTGTGCTGAAGCACTTCACTATCTAGTAGATACCACAATCAAAGAAYGTCTGAGTCGACACCTTATCCAAGCAAGCCAACTTGACACTCTTTGACCTCAAGAGAATAGTTTGTGTTGACAGTCTTGCTTCTCCCAACATTACTAAGATAATGCTACTTACTCTTCTAGTGCACTTCCAACCATCTTGAAAGACCTAATCCTTCATTATCTCCAAGATAGCACCTTTCTAAAAGATTAAATCAAAGCCAAGAAAGTGGTACAGAAAGTAGCTTGGTATTGCATCACCAAGGATAAATTGTACCAAAGATCACACACTTTTCCCTATTTAAAGTGCCTTGGCCCTGACAAAGTAGATTATGCACTTCAAGAAATACATGAGGAGATTTTTGGTGACCACCTTAGTGGTTGAGCACTTGCCAACAAAGCTCTTCGGTAGATATATTTTTGACCAACTATGAAGCAAGACGTCGTACAACTCATACAGAAGTATAATCACTACCAAAGGCACTCAAACATACCTCATCAACCTACATTCCTTTTAACACCGATCAACAACCCGTAGCCCATTGCCCAATGGGGGATGGACATCCTTGGTTCCTCACATAATAAGTCAAAAGGAGTTCCTCCTCATCGCCATTAATTATTTCACAAAGTGGGTTGAGTTGGAGCCCCTAGCACAGATCATAGCTAAAAATGCTCAAGGGTTCCTCTAGAGATCTATTATCTATCACTTTGGCATACCTTGGGTTCTAATCACAAACAATGGTACCTAGTTCAAAGATAGGAAGTTCTAAGAGTATTACCAAGAGCTCGGCATAGAGTAACAATCCACAACTATCCACCATCCTCAAAGTAATGTCCAAACCGAGGTCACAAACTGTACTCCCCTATATGTTCTCTAGGCATATCGTACCACAACAATAACAACTAAYAGGGAAACWCCCTTCAAACTTACCTTCAATATTGAAGCAATGRTCTTAATAGAAGTTGRTTATGCTACACTTTAGATCAAGCATTATATTAAAGCAAGTAACAATGAAGGACTTTGAGCTAACCTTGACTACCTAGAGGAAGCCCGAGACCAAACCCAGATCAGGATGGCTGTCTATCAGTAGAGGATAGCTAGGTATTACAGTGCTTGAGTCCATGATAGGTAGTTCAATATGGGAGACCTCATACTACAGAAAGCCATGCTCAAGCTCAGAGCTAGCAAGTTAGAKTCGAACTACGAAAGGCCCTACAAAATTAGTAAGGTGATGGGAACAAGCTTCTATCAATTGGAGGACCTCGATTGCAACTCCATACGTTATAGTTGGAATTCTACTAATCTAAGAATGTATTATCAATGATTGGTGCCAATTTCAACAATGATCGATGTCCTTGTACTTAGAACTTTTGTCAACAATAAAATATGCTTTTCTTTCCATCCAATGTGTCCATGCTTTAATACATGACGTTGTCAAGCATTAATGACACCACACACACCGAGCACTATCCTCATATACACCAACCCTGTCGAGTACTAACAACATCGGGCTCCAACCTTGAAAGCCTAACCGGGGTTAGGCGCAAAAGGAATGGCATCCTAACCACTCATGGCGTGAGGATGACCAGCCTAAAAACTACTAAATGTAGCATTTGCATGGCCTCTCCTAGCCGAGGACTCGCAATATACACTCCCTGGCTCGGTGTTGCGGGTACTCGAGCTAGTTGAGGACCATGACTAGTTCATTAACAAGCCCTGTACGGCTTACAAGGAACCTCACGCAACTGAACTCCCACACTTAGATAAGTCCATAGGATTAAGAGCTTAGAAGTGTCCTGGCCCTTGCAACTCATATGGAATTTGAGCTTTACCCAAAAAGGGCCTCGACCACACTTGGGATAGGTCAAGTGATAAGACCTTGGCCACTTGTGGGCTAAGCCAATCAATAAGATCTTGAAAGAAATTAAGCCATCACGATCTCTGCCACGTCCAACCAAGGTCGTGAGATTAGTGCACCGAACTCGGCTTATTAACCATGGCTATATGTCCTATTCAAGTCAAAGAGCTCAACCTACCGATCTTTGCAGTTTGCTAAAAAGGGGGCAAAGATAAAGTAGAAAATTGAGATAAAATATGTATAAAAATATTTATTATATTGATGTGTCTTTACATAATGTGAGCTTGGCATACCAACAAGCTTTACATTTTAGATAGCTAATAGTAAAGGAAAAAAGGGTAAAGCAATATTCGACTTCTTGATGACATCTACCAGGGATGGCTTGATGGCTCACTACTTGGTTGGAAGGTGGGTTGCGTTAACCTTCTTGTTCTCCTCGACCTGGTCGGCCAAATCAGTTCTGCTCTTATCCTTTGTTGCCCTAGGCTATTGCTCAGGCACTTCATGATCAAAGACACCAAGCTTACAACCTTAGTTATCTTGAGGAAGAGCCTCATGACCTTCTTGCAACAACTGAAACTGTACTAGTAAGATTCAGTGCCGAAGTCATCTAAGATGGTCATGAATTCCTCGATGGCCTTGAACCTGGCCATAACCTCCTCCTTATCTCAACTTATCCTCACCTCGGCCTCATTCACAACCTTCTCAAAGGCAACCTTGCCTTTCAGATCATGCACTCATTTCTTTAGTTTCCAGTTTTCCTCCTGCTTTGCCTTAAGTGTGGTCTTTGCCTCCTCAAACTTGACCTTCATCTCTACCTTGATGCCCTCCATCTTCTCCATATACTTATGTAAGCTGCACAAATTGTTCACCAATTGTGCTATCACACAATTGTTCTACAAAAACAACACAATCAATACAAGTTCAAACTAAGTTGGTCATAAATCAAGAACTACTTACCGCCACGGCCGTGTGGATAATCGAGCTCTCTAGTAACCATCTCATGTAGCATGTGGTCTTCAGCCTTATCTACGAAAGAAAGATCACCTGAGCGAGTTGCTCGGCTTCACCCTCCTTCTCTAGAGTATCTCAATAGCAGATATTCCACACTAGGTGGTAGGTGTCATCCTTGACTTGCTCTAAGGTCTGACCCTCTGAACTCTTCTTCACAGTCACCTTATGACAACTCTGACCCACTGACCTTTGGTCCTCAGGGCACGACCACGTCCACCCTTAACTTGTGTGAGGGCTTCRGTGTAGAGTCCTCAATCCACTACTAAGCTAGGTGCGGCGTCGTGTCCATTGGTGTTGCCTTCTTCTTTACCACCACCCCCTTTGGAACTGCAACATTTTCTTTTCACCATGGGGTCCATATCACTTCCTACATAACATAAACCAAAGTCAATACATGGAAAAAAGAAGGGACTCCAAGATGTCTTAATAGCTCGGTGATTGACTAGCTAGAGCCGGGCTCAATCTACCTTGTGTTAACATGGCCGAAGAGGTGTACTTCCTTATATCAACCTCTATCCCATCTATCTATGCTAGCGCCTTACTGTCCTCTTCAAACAAAGTATGTGGTTTGTGTGCCTTCACTTTGGTCTTTAGGATGGCCAGTTCGTGCCCTAACGGTCACCTATCCCTGCATTTCACAAAGATAAACCCCTCCTAGTGGAAAATTGAAGAGGAGGCTCCATAGAGAACCTTTGTGTTTAGTCGAGCCAAAAAGTAGTAATAGCCCTACTGGTGCTTCTTGAGGTGAAGGAGAGTGTGAAAAATTGGATAGGTCATTAAAAGATCATAAATGGTGTAAAAGTAAAGCAACCTGACCAAATACCTGAAGGAGTTCAGCATCAACTACACRAGCAAAACATTTTGCCACCTTAGCACGAACACCAACCCTGAAACCAAGGGGAATCTAAGGCCAATTGGCCAACAACTAATCTCCCCTCTTATACATAGAGCTCACCAAGCCAAAGTGAATCTAACCTCTCTCCTCTCCCCGAAAACCTACGCTCATACTTTGAAGGGATGTAATATGCCTCCTTAATCCTCTACATGGTGTCCTGTAACAAGTGCAGGGAACGCTACTAAATCATTCTAAGATCTTGGTTGGGAACTCGGTATCCTCATCCAATAACTTAAAACTCGGTCTACTCATCGACCTTGACTAAATGGAAGTCCTTGTCCAACTCTTMTCAGACCTTGTACTTTACCTCACTACATTCACCTCAACCTCGGCCTCGTTAGAGTTGGTCTAGGGGAACATCTCATCAACCTCGGATTCATTGGTGTCTATCTCGAGGGCTACAACCTTGGTTGCCACTTTCTAAGACGACTCCAAACTCTGCTATCTATCCGAGATGGAGCCACTATACCCCAAAGATGAAGATGAAGAAGACAAAGACATAATAACTTACTGAAGACAAGCTCAACTACAGACTAGAAAGCACTAGACAAGGATAAGGACCAGCTAAACTCCAAAAGGCACTCTTGTTCAAACGACAAAAGAAAATGATTCCGCCCGTTGCCTTATATAGAGGTAGTCAATTGTCAAATCAACGGTCTAGATCAAGCTCCGTAGTCCATACACACGGGTGAAATCAGGAAGGCAAAATGTTACAACCTGTAGTCCATCATTTTATATTTTGAAATTTGAATTTTCCTATGTACAACCCACCATCATTAGTTCGGACCAGATCTAACCACGAGCCAAGTAGTTTAACCAAATCTATAGGCAACTGCTAATCTCTATAACCGAGCACATCAAGAGCTTGCTCTCGGAATAGCTATTGAACACTTTACTCATTGATTACGGAATTAGGGGGCTGGTGATGAGGCCATACCTTGGCCCAATTGAACTGCCATGTAGAAGCTAACGTGGCTAAAGGCCTAGCCATGAGTTTGGCCAAATTGGTGACACAAAGCACCATTACACGTTAGAGGTAACAACTACAACGTGCACTGAGTACCTTAGACCGATAGAAGCACATGGAAAATGACAGACTATGCATGGCCTTCCACAATGAGGAGTGTGGAACCACCCTAGAACCTCAACTGAGGATTACTAGGGCACACGCCACGTGCCCCAAAAAGTGAGAATGGCATCCCGCCTCAGGTATTTAAGGGCACACTATTCGAGATATTTCTTCTTCTTCTTCTTCTTCTTCTTGCCTTCAGCAACTTGGCCTATCCAACATCCTCTTCCTTACTGACTTGAGTGCCAGAGTGCTCCTCCCTGGGGGACCACCTAGGGGCCTTTGACTTTGGCTTTTGCATGTCATCGGACTCTCATCAGCTTATCCTACATAGATAGTCCAATGCAGGTCGTCTAGCATAACTCATCCAGCTCAGCTCGTCTAGTGCAATTCATCCAGCTCACACCACCCAGCTTAGTAGGAATCTTATCTATTACTTGTCTACGTCGATTTGGACAACGTCAATTAGCAACAACAATAACAAAAACGCATAAGGCTCAGCTTGGGATGAGTGAAAATGCAAATATGCAAACTTTTTCCTTTTTTGAGTAAAACAAATATATAAACTAAGGGGGTATTCCACGACATGGTTTTGTTTTTGAAAACAAAAACAACTGCCACATCAACAAAATTGTATTGTTTTTGCTAACAATGCAATTGTTTTTGTTTTCAAAAACAATACCAACCATGTTAGTGAACACCTCCTAACTGATCCTAATTGATCAGTTTACATATTTGTAGTTGGGGTCTCTTCCCAAATACATGAAGTTGAGCCTAAGGCTGTGTTTGGTTGCAATGCAAATAAATTTGCACCGATGCAAACTATGGTGGTGCAAATGACTTGAGTGTAAAGTCTGATATATTTTTGCTTTAATTTTAGTTTATTATGTTTGATTGGAGTACAAATGAAGTAAATCAAGATCTGAAGCAGATGAAAGTAAAACCTAAAACAAAATTAAACAAGAATTTTCATTCTTTTTTTCATTTGTACTAGTGCATGGGAGTGCAAATTGCACTGCAACCAAACGCAGCCTAAACGTTTCTTGAAAACATTAGGAAGTGATATTGGATATCTAAACTGGTCAATTGGGACCAAACACTCAAAGGTTATTGTGTCAGTTCTATCAAAATGCTGGAAGGTTACTGATAAATTTAGATCAATGAGGTCCATTGGCAAAACAACTTGAGGTTTCAAAATACTGGTGATAGAAGACCATCTAACAATAAGAAGTGATCTGTTGTATTCATTGACAGATCAATGAGGTCCATAGAATGATGACAAGGTCGATCATGATGATGATGATATGTATTTATTTATTTGTAAAACTTATTAATCAAGACTTGTGCATATATGACATGGACTTTGTTAAGTGAGAATGAAGCAATAGGTGCCTTTCACATTGAAAACCTTCCAAAAGCGATAAGAAAAAAAAAAGTTGGGAGACAGGGCCTTGAGGTTCCAATATTCTAAGTAGCATTTTTTTATTTTTTTTATTTTTTTTATTTTTCTAAATTAAAACCATAAATAAAGAATTGGAAAGCAAAAGAAAGTAAGCTGAAATGGAAAATTGCTGCATGTTTCGTTTAATTTCTTAACTGAAATGATTGTGGGTGAACTTAAATAAGCCCATATATTAATTTTATATTTTTAAAATAAAAAAAAACTACAAAATTCTAAAGAGGGTTGGAGTTTACCTAGGGGTGCCCGTGCTTAGCATAGGCATGCACATAGAAAAGGTCCTGAATTTTCTACATACAAAATTTAAATGGAAGCAAAAATGGTAATGGTAAAAAAATGTAAAAATAAAGAAAGTTAAAAACAAAAATTAAAATAAAAAAAAAAAGATCATAGTAGGGATGCAAGTCTGGCAGGCTGGGCCGGGTTTTAGCTCAATCGAGGCCCAACCCTAAGAATTGGGTTAAAGTCCAAACCTGAGGTCAAGCTCGAACTATTCAGCCTAAGCCCAACTGACACTAAAATTTGATGCATTTGGGTTAGGTTCGGGCCTAGACTAGGTTCGAGTTGGGCTCAGGTTAGTCAATTAGCCCATACTAAAAATTGATATACATGTGTTTGTGTATATGTATGCATGTATACATATACTAGCGGGGGCCCGTGCGATGCATGGGATGGGGCACTCCTCCTCCTCCCCCTTATTCCTCACCCACATAAGTCAAGACACTCTACTTTATCCCTACCCTGACCCTAATGGTGGAGCGGTTCAAGGCGAGACACCCATTCTCTATCAGGGGTGGGGAATCTCCAAATTTTCCCCACCTTGAGGCAACCACATAAAAGTCTAATTTATTGATATTTTACAAATAGAACTATGGGAATTTTGGAGTATTTTAGGAATTGGATTATGACAATTTGGGGGTATTTTATAATTGAAATCATGGGATCGTAAAATTATAAGAATATGAGAAAAACTTAGAGATATTTTAAAAATCAATATTAAATCTATGGATATTTTACTAATTCACCATCTGGTTTGGGGAATTATATATATGCAAACCCCATCCCTGATTTAGGTTAAAAATATTTTCCCTATCCTCACCCCGTCTCTACCTTGTTCTCCTTTAAGATTTGAGAAAACTTGCCTTGTTCAGGGTGGCACAAGGTAGGGCCCCAGTTTTATAGGGAAAATTGTCATTCCTACAATTCTAATAATTTTCTATAACTAACTAACTAATAGAAAATTAATAATAATAAATTACAATATTTTATGATAATTTCCAAAAAAAAGTATTGAAATTGCTATTGATTAGTAATAATGTATACTAAATTAATTATTTACAATAACAATAAGTTAATGTAAATTATTTACTATTATTCAAAGTAAATGTAATTATAATAGATTAATGTAATTATGGTAAATTACATTATGTTTAATTAAAAGTAAACCATTTGTTGTTAATTAATGTAAAACCAGGTATGATCTAAGTCAACCAAGTGGTCTAGATCGGTGTGGATAGACTTAATAATTTTTCTAAATTATTTAATAATTATTTGTTGAAATAATAATAGTGGATTGTTATTTAAATAATTATGAAACAATTTCTAATTGATTAATTTTCTAAAGTAATTTTCCTAATTTTTTAATAATTATTTATTTGAATAATAATAATGGATTATTATATAAAAAGTTTTGGATAATATTTTTTCATAGATTAATTTCTTAATTTCTAATTACTTATTTAAAAAATAATTATGGATTATTAGTTAAAGAGCTATCCTAAATTTTTGATAATTGTTAACTATATTTATTGATTTTATAGAACTTAGTAAATTACGCTAATTAGTAGTATTTTTATTAATAAACTATTATTTTAAATATTTAATGAAATTTTATTAAATTACTATGATTAATGTAAATTACGATAAACATTGAAATTTTGAACATTTATTAATAACCAAAAATTATTAAATGACTGATTGTTTATTAATTTTTGGTAGATTATTAAATTACTTAATATTTGTTAAATAATGGATTATTTCTGAAATAATTATTTTATAATTTTTTGGTAGAATATTTCCAGAAATTTTTAATAATTTTCATAACTAATGGATTATTTAACAATAGATTATTATTTAAAAATATATTATATAACAACAATGGAAGATGCCATGAATATATAGGAAACATCGAATTCCCCTTATTCYCCTCTCTTTGCTTGAAATCACATCTATAGATATAAATATTGTTTGATTTGGTAAACCAACACTTAATAAATTATGGCTCTATTTTTATGGGAAAGTGTAGAGAATAGAGAGTAATTAGAGATAGAAGTGAAGGAGAGGATAAAACATATATTGAGCTAATTAAGGAGAGAAGTTAGGTTGTTATAGAAAACGAGAGACGTGAGTTGTGGGGAGCAAGAAAGAACCCAATGAGAAGGGAGAGGTATGAACGAAGTGAGAAGAGGGAGAGGAGGGAGAGTCAAGGAGAATGAAGGGTTGGGGTAATGGAGCAAGGAAAAACAAGGTGACGTAAAACATTTTTCTATATATACATATAGATAGATGTATAGTTTATAAAAAAAAACATGTATGCATACAAATATCTCTCTCTCTATCTATCTATCTATATATAGAATAAGGGAAAATTCCCAATTAGTACTTGTACTTTGGGTCTAGTGTCACTTTGGTCCCCAAACTTTAAAATGCGACAAAAAAAAATTAATAGTCATGAATCCTTACCTCTTCTATTCAAGAAAGTTGGGGTCACTAGAATGCTCACTTAAACACAACCCCAACTTTCTTGAATGGAAGAAACAAGGATTTGGAACTATTAATTTTTTGTCAACATTTAGATGATTGATAAAGAAAATTAAACGACACTCAAAGGGCATTTGYGTCCTTTTCAAATGTCACTTAACAGTAGGTTAATTGCTAATTAATGGCAGATACTGGGTTGTCATATTTTGAAAGCTCGGGTACTGAATTGTTGCATTTTAAAATTCAAAAATCAAAGTATCACTAAACACAAAGTACAATGTACTAATCGGGAATTTTCCCTTAGAATAAAGTCGGGCCAGGCTGACGCTAGAGCCCGAAAAATTTTAAAAACGCAAACCTAAACCCAACATGTATAAAATTGTGGGTTAGATGGATCCGTTGGGCCTACCAAAGTCACATACTTTTCAAATTTTCAAAATGCCATTGACCATCTAAGTTTTGGTTGTGTTTGGCGCTTCTTTCTGCACGGTCTTTCGGCTGTTTACAAGTCGTGAAAACCGATTTCCGATCTATTTCCGTTTGGCGTGCRAAAGATCTAGCTGTCAAAAGACGAAACACCAAAAAGACACGAAAAACCCATTTTAGGCTAATTTCGGAAAGCTCCAAATAAAACTTTTCATGTCTTTTGCATTTTATTCTCTCACGAAAAAGACACAAAATAACGCATCTACCAAACGGTGTTCAAATTACTCAAATATTATATCAAAAGCTAAATGCGTCTTTTGCATGTCAAAACTAGAAGAAGATATTGTCCAAAAAATATTGCCAAACGGGCTGCCTAGATCTTTGTTTATCCAATGGG
The DNA here is from genome assembly GCF_000365185.1 of Nelumbo nucifera. Next base: position 336,658 of record NW_010729211.1, read on the forward strand.
AAAAACTCTCTATATAGATTGTAGTGAAATAATTCCATTTTTCAAAGCTCTAAAATCGATGCTTGGATTAGATGGCTTAAAGATGATGCTTATTTTATCCTTCACAAAAAGATGATGCTTGATTTTTGTGCAGGCCCTCCCTACATCCAATGATGGGCCTTGATGTATCGAATCTGTACCATCTGGTCGTTAATGTTTGTCCGGGTTATAACTCAGTATTCACTAGTGTTGGCTGAGCCGAGCTGAGTCAGAGGAAGCCGATTGGAAACGGCCAGGATACGAGTACGACAGGTCCACAATTCAAAAAGTAGCGACTGGCGACAGCCAACTGAGCCACGTAGCAGACCCTTGTGCCGGCTTTCCAGAAAGCCTATAACGTGGCTTAATGGCGCCTAACTGTTCCACGTGTCTCTCATCAACGGTTCCTTCGTCCAGATCGAACGCTCCATTTTAAAACGGGTCCCGCGGTTTATCTCACCTTTTGACTCCCTTTTTTTTTTCTCTTTCTCAAAAATCTCAAGTACCAAACTACCAAATAATTTCATCTCCAGTCAAACCAAACTATTTATTAAATACCGTTAGTAATGGTAACGTTGTCAAATGACGAAAATGACCCTCCATTTGTCCCTACCGTGAGTACCGTCTCTGCCGACTTCTTTTAAAATGACATCCATGCCCTCTCCACGATTAATTACTTTTGACTACCCTTATCACTACAGTCTACACGAATACAGCCAGCAAAATCTTCAAAATTATTTCTATTCCATCCAGCTGTGTAGTTTATTATCGAATTAAATAACGCACTTATTGAAAAATTAATTTTAGAATATTTCTTACGAGAAAAGAAAAATTATCAATAATTGAAGTTAATTAGTAGTGAGAAATGCTTACCAACCAAAATATTCAAACTTAAGCATGTGCCCTATGGCCATCCTTGGTTTATTTTGTCACATGGCTCCACCTTCCTGCATCCTAATTTGACTTTATTGCATTACATCCTCTCAAGGAAAAAAAAAAAAACTTAAAAATTATAATCCAAAAAAATTATGTTTGGATAAGTTTTTGCTTTTCTGCTTTTGGCCTGTTGAGATTAAATATTGAAAAAAAAAAAGCATTCTAAGATGTTCAATTAAAAAAAAAAAAGAATTGGAAGCCAAAACCCTTTCTAAGTCTGAACTGGATTTACTTACAAAATCCAACATGGTTCCAACATGATCTATGTTCGCACATTTCACCGTGAGATTGAGACCCATCATGTTTACAACATGCGACACAGATCATGTTGGAATGTGTTGGAACAGTTTTTTGTTATGAGTATCTCTAAGTTCTAAAGCATAAAGCCTAAAATTGGGGCATTGATTTTTTTTGGGATGCTTTTTATAAATTATAATATAAATCATGAAGTTTATTGTATTTAGGGTCCATTTGGTTTGCAGTATGAATTGGAATCGGAATGGTCTATTCCTATAATCTGTTTGGTTCAGACAGAAATGAGATTTCATTCCCAAGGGAAGGATAGGGAATGTCCATTCCCTCAAATGGAGAAATGCCATTATCGATTCTACCCAACCAAATGATTGGAATAGGAATAGCCCATTCTAATGTCGATTCTAGACCCCCTATTCCTACAAACCAAATGGGGCTTTAAACTTCTGAATCATCATGAAGAACATGGTAGTGGCAGAAATGAAGAAGATATCTTCTCAAATTAGAATAGGATTTCTATATTTCAGCTTCAGTTTTTTTCTAATCGATTTTGTTCGATGGAACATACCGGAATTCAGATTGTTTCTAGAGATTATGAAAAACTGATCAACTATAACGAGAATACTAAATATGCCATTTTTTAGTACAAGTGTGCACGATTACTTTCTTCTTTTTCCAAATGAGAATATCCTCAGAAATCTCATGGCCACCTTGATTGAGTAAAACAATGACAAGGTTAAAGAATAATTAGAATTAACTCTTCGATTAGAACAGGTGACTTTCTGTAACCACGACTGTTAGAGGGTCTGAATTGAAACGAATTATTACTCTTCCATATCGGGAAACAAAGGTTCTTCACASAAACAAAACGACGAGTATGTTCGTTTTCTCTTAACTCTTATCTCTTAAGAGGAATTTTTTAACTTTAAGAGAAAAATGGTTGTTCATTTCCTCTTATCTCTTAAAGTTCAATCATACAACCTTTTATTTTCCAATGATGCCTTCGAAAAGACAAACAAAAACTCTCATATATGGAATCAAAATGGATATTTAATCATTTTTAGAATTCAGAATTCAAAACAACATTTTTTTTGCATTCAGAATTTAGAGAAAAGAAAAGTTCACCAATACCAATATATATCTCAATGTAATTATTGCACTTTCAAATGTCAGATTTCAGAGCAAATGAACAAGCCCGAACATAAAATACAAATAAAACGAATCCAAAATCTTATTTAATTTGCTAATAAGAACAATAAAGCTCATGAATCCCCAACTAATGTGTCAAATTATTTTCAAAACAAAAATCATTCACATAATAGAATGGTAACATCAGATTTATTCACAACCAGAATTTTGACTTAGAACTTTCGAAATCAAAACAATGGATATATGGATGGAATAGAAAAAATTAAATAATATTATTTATAAGACCATGGGCTCTAAGCTTCTAGCAAGGGGTTCTGAGTTCTTGAGAAGGTATAGAGTAAGAAATCTCCCGCCTGTATTATGGTGAGGAGTTTTCTTTTTCTTTCCTTTTTTTTCTTTCTTCTTTCCCTCCTTTTTATTGCAAGAGTATTTTTGTCCAAAAGTTTTGAATCTTCTTCTCTAATAGGGGTGTCAATTGGATTGGATTTGGTCCAATCCGATCTAGTCCATTATACTAGGTCCAATCCAATGAATATTTTGGATCGGTCCAATTCAGTGCCTGGACTGTCCAATCTGTTCAAATCCGTTTTGATTTAGATTGGTTTCAACCCAAACCCAGTCCATTGATACCTATATTATTATCTTATATTAATGGACCAAATACTGGCTTAATCCAACCAAATCTAATATAAATTTATTATGGACGAACTAGGTCCAATCCAATCTAATAAATACTTTGGATAGAATTGGTCCAATCCAATATGTCTTGTTGGTCTGTCCAATCTATCCAAATTGATTTTGGAGTGGACGGGGTCCAAACCAAAACCAGTCCATTGACACCCTTATTCCCTAGCTGATTCCATCATTTGTTTGTAAACATAATAGGATTTGTCAATATAATAAATTTGTTCATTGATATTGCAAAAAAAAAAAAAAAAATAAAACTTTTTTACCAAAAAATACCCACTTTTTCCAATTTGGTAATTTAATCCATCGCATCACTTATTCAAGTTTCAAATAATTACCACCTAATGGTGGCACAGTTGGAAGGATGTTTGGCTCGTTGTAGCAAAAGACTTAGGACCAAATCCCACAACCACTAGGGTTCGAGGAGAGGTTAAGGGAATGGAGAAAATGGTTTCAACTTTCAAATAATTGAAATCATTTAGGGCCCATTAGTTTTTTGGATTTTAAGTGGGGAGATAGTTGGTCAATGGGATTTTTGGTTCCCATTGACAAAGATACCCATGTTATTTTTTCAGATTTGTGGGGTTCATGAAAAATWTATTTTCCTTATGTATCATTTACCTAGGTAAGTGGCACCCATTTCCTAASTGGGTAACTTTCCCACATGTAAGGAAAATTGCCAACACTTGGGTCTCATTTGTTTACAAATTTCTCACTTACCTAGGTAAATGTTTTTTGGGTAACACTTACTCCAGTAAGTTCACTTATCCATATATTTTTTATGATTCCTAGATGAGCAATATAATGACCTCTTTACCCTTAAAAAGCTAATGTTGACGATGACAAATTTGTCCCATTATATTTTATAAATTTCCCCCAATGGGAAAGTTGTTTACTCACTTGGGAGATGGGTAAATGAAACTCTTTTTATTGTGGGGCCTACTATTTAATGCAAAAAGAACACCATAAAGTTGTCAATGGGAAAGAGATACCCACCTATTTTTCCCCTTATTTAATAGTAAACAAATGGGGCTTTGGATGAAACAAAATTACTCTTTTAATAATGACTTTTTATGGCTAAATTGGTCGTTGTCTTATTTAGTTGGGAATAAAAGATCATGAGTGAATACACTTGTCCAAGTAAATGTTTTCTCATAAATGTTTACCTGAATGAATGTATTTAGTTGGATAAATAACTTCTGAAAAACAAACAGGCCTTAAATACTTCTTTTAACATATTGGTGACCCTACAATACATATTCGTCGATATGGACAATATATTTCAATAATTTGAACCTCTCAAACAAAACATTTCTACTGATTTTTCACATACCCTTTTAATTTTTTATTCAAATGATGGTGCTTATTGGTGCTGTATCATTCTTAATTATTGGATTAAAACTTACTTAAATCATTCTTAATCTTGCTTTGGTGAAATTTAGTAGACTTTGAAGTATTAAAAGAGAAAATCTTCAAACAAAAAATTGTTGAAAGGGTGGACAAATAAGAAGTGCTGGAGCCCATGATGAATTGAGAGGCTGGGGGTCTGTCGTGAAGTAGCAGGTGAGAAATGAAGCCATGGACCAGATTGTGCGTGTATATAAAGTTTTTGTGGTTGGTAGGGGGTCTATGTACAACCTAGGCTGGCATGAGTCTGTTGCCATTTTTGAAAAAGAAAAGGGTGTTATGGTCTTTTTACTCATATTTCAGATTTTCTTTTAAATAGTTTTTTTTTTGAAAAATAAAAAAAACCCGGGACTTCGATGACTGAATTTCTTTTTACGTGACAAAGAAAAAAAGGAAAAGGAAAGGCGAAGGCTGCTCGCTCCACACGCTTTGGATTTTCTATGCAGAGGAGCGAAGATCGAGTCGAAGAAGAAATTAATTCTGGTTTTATAACCGAATTTGGATCATTGAATTCTTTCGGTGGTTTTCGTGAATTTGAGCACTGAATGTTGAGATTACTTTGGTGGTCTGTGGATTTCTCTGGCTGTTCCTGTTCTTGAGTTCGTCCCGCAAAGCGGATCAATCGGAGCTCTGAGTAGCTTTACTGACAATTTGCATTCTTTAATTGGGCCTCTTTGAGGTTATACAGTCCTTTATTTTGCTGAAGATGGTGCTTCATTTTTTTTTTCAAAATTTCAGTTTTTTTGAAGGTTTTATAGGAATTTAGATCGCATTCTGGAAGTAGATCAGTAGAAGGTTAGCGGGTTTTGAGTATTCTTTTAAGGTTCAACTGGGCTTTGCAGAAGAGCATTAGCAAAAGGTATTGAAGCTTATTCTGGTGTTGACGACCGGTTGGAGCTTCGAAGGAGTAGGAGTTGTTGAGCTTCAGAGGAGTTGGTAAAGCTTGCTTTTTTTTTTCCCCTTCTTCTGAAGTCAGATCAAGGAAATGAAGTTCTGATCCATTTATCTAGTAAAGCTGCTGAGGCAGTTTTTCAAATAGAGAAGGCGCGAGTACGAAATTTTGGAGTTCTTGGTTTTCTTTGATTTGATTTGCTTTGTCTTTGTTCTTTTTCCTAAGAGAAGGTAAAATTGGAGTTGAGGAAGTGCGAGTGAGATCTTTGGCACTTTCGTGCATTTGGGTATCGCTGAATGTTTTGAATTGGTGCAGTGTGTTTGTCTGGACTTGTCATTGATGATTGAGGGAACGAACAGCACTATGCTCTGTTTCTAACACTAACGTCCCCGCCATTTTGTCGAACAGATAAGTTGCGGTGGGGACATTGTTAAAGCTCGAAAGCCCCTTTTGAGGATAAAAGAAGGGTTTCGTTTTTTCTTTTTCCCCTTTTTCTTTTTTCTCTTTCTCCCCTCTTGATATTTATATAATGGCGTCAGTTCAGAGGCATTCACCAGGATCGAGAAGCACTTCTGAGAAATCTGGGTCCCGGAGTGCTTCTGAGAAACCATGGTCGCGAAGCTCTATTGATAAAACAGGATCAAAAAGTTCTGAGAAATCCGGAGCAAGAGGCTCTTCTGAGAAATCAGGGTCGAGAAGCTCTTCTGAGAGGTCAGGATCGCGGAGCTCTTCAGATAAAATGCCACGAAAGCCGGTGCCAAAAGCCCGGGTTCAACCTGCATTACAACAAATCCGATCATTGCCGCTTGATTTTAGGTTCACTGGTTCTCCTGTATCTCGTGCAGCTGAAAAGCCTACTGCTGTTAGTGAAGACATTGAAAAGCCTGATCCTGTTAGTGAAAACATTGAAAAGCCTGATGCTATTGGTGAAAACATTGATAATGRAATTGCTTCTAGTATTCCTGAAAATGATGGTCCTGGTGACGTTAGTGTAGGCATTGATAATGGAGTTGCTTCTAGTATTCCCGAAAATGATGGTCCTGGTGTTGTTAGCGTAGACGTTGATAATGGGATTCTTTCTAGCCTTCCTGAAACTGATGATTCAGTTGGTGAAATAGTTGAAGGCCTTGAGTATACTGTTGATAATATGGTGGAGTCAACTAATGCTGATTCTCCTTATAGTAGGAAAACTGTTTCATTTGAAGAAAGGCCTTCAGAAGGTGATGAGTGCATGGATTCCATGACTTCTCCTTTGCCAGCAAAATTTCCATCTGGTATTGAATCCAAGTGGGGTGATACTAGTTTTTACGCTGGGAAGAAGGTATTTTCTGGTTACTTATTTTACTTACACTTTATAGTTAAGTCAATGTAGAAGTTATACTTCTACTCTTTTTTCTTTTTATTTTTTCTTATTTATAGTTGTTTTCTTGCTTCATTTAGTTATCCATGTTGCCATGAGTATATACTTAATTGAAAGAACTGAAGACATTATAAACAAGTTTTGTTAACAAGCTTTTAATTTCTCTACCATCTGCAGTTATTTTATTCCTTCTAGTTTGCAGCAAATTCTATAAAGTATAATCTTCATTTCCATTGTTGTTGTTGTTTTTGGAATTATTGTTGTTGCTATTCTTATTACTTTCATAATGTTCACTGAGCCCCTATGTTTTTGAACTTTAACATCTCAAAGAACTCTCAAATGACTTTGTAAATTCTGTACAAGAGGCATGGCCTTAGAAAGTGCAAAATGCATGAGAAGTGACAGTTGGTGATTCTTTTTAGTTACACATTTATGAGCTCCAAAACTGCTGAAACTTAGGCAATTATATTATCATAGGGATCAAATATACAAAGAATGCAAGAAGCTCTACATAGGTATTCCCTCTCTTGTGGGGTAAACACATGGTAGACCAATGCTTAAAATTTCATCAATGAAGCAACTGTTGTAGAGGAAGCCTGCAAATCAACTGAATATCTGGATATGCAATAATGAAAAATATGAACTTACGAGTGCATAACTTCAAATTCATTTTTAACTCCAATCAGCTTAAGTTAAGTTTGGAACTAGTGTTGCAGAGAAGTGGCAGTCTTGTTGACTGGATTAGCTATAAAAGCCAGCCATCTGGTACATGTTTTCCATGAATACATGGGGAAACATAAAAATAGACAATAGCATGCAGTCTATTTTCTACTGTTAACTGATCAAGCACCTTCTTATTTCTTTATCCTTATGGTAGAAAAGAGAGAAAGGGTAGGTCTGAGGCTGTGAATAAAGAGAAAAGAGATGAATGACACCTTAAGATGAGAGCTTGGTGTTTCAATGGTGACAAATAAAACTTAAATGGCTGATTGTGATGAAGCTATCTTGGGAAATTTAAGGGAACAGTCAATGAATTCCAAAGAATGTCAAATCTTAATGTGAATTGGGGAAAGAGCTATGTGGCAGAAACCAACATGGAAGAGGGACACATTCAATCATTGGTAGGAACCCTAGGATGTGAGGTAAAAGATTGACCCCTAGAATATCTTGGCCTACCATTGGGGGGAAACCCAAGATCAGAAAGTTTTTGGAACTAGTTATAGAAAGATTTGGCAAAAAGTTGGTTATATGGAAAAGGAATTACATCTCTTTGGGACTTGGGAGGAAGAATAACGTTAATTAAGTCCACATTGGCAAATCTGCCTATCTACTACCTGTCTACCTTTAGGATCTCTGTCAAAATAGCTAGACAGCTAGAAAGATTATGAGAGACTTCCTTTGGGAACCGGGGGATGAAAGGAGAGATCACTTGTTAAAATGGGAACAGGTGTGTAAATATAAGGAGCAAGGTGGATTAGGAATTGGGGATTTGACCAAGAGGAATACGACTCTATTAGGGAAGTGGCCTTGGAGGTTCTCTCAAAAAGGAGATATGCTGTGGTACAAGGTCATTGAAAGCATACATGGATTAGGGGAAAATGGCTGGGATGCTAAGCTGGATTCTCATATAGTATAAATGATGATCATGCATCCCTTCTGCAACCAGATAAAGAACAAAAATATTCCCAGATAGCTTCATCACAATCATTATAATATACATTTCAATGAAAAATCGCCACATCACTATATCATGACACATGAGAGCCCTTGTGGAGTGCCACATGGATGATGATGATGATAATAATCATGGAATGCCACATGGATGATGATGATGATGATGATGATGATAATAATAATAATAACTACAACAACAACAACAACAACAACAACAACAACAACAACAAATGATAAATACTTCCAAAAAGCATTTTCAAGGATCAATTTTCACCAAAGTACTTCCAAAAAGCATTTTCAAGGATTATTTTTCACAAAGTACTTCCAGAAAGTGCTTTTGAGGAGCAGTTTTTACAAACTACTTCTAGAAAGCACTTTCAAGGTGCTGTTTTCACAAAATACTTTCAGCAAGTGCTTTTATGGTGCAGTTTTCCAAATTACTTCCAGAAAGTACTTTTAAGGACTAGTTTCCACAAAATACTTCCAGAAAGTGCTTTTAGGGAGTAGTTTTCACAAATTACTTCCAGAAAGCACTTTTAAGGACTAGTTTTCACAAAATACTTCCAGAAAGTGCTTTTAGAGAGCAATTTTCACAAATTCCTTCTAGAAAGCACTTTCAAGGCACATTTTTCACAAAATACTTCCYGAAAGTGCTTTTAGGGAGYRRTTTTCACAAATTCCTTCTAGAAAGCACTTTCAAGGCACATTTTTCACAAAATACTTCCCGAAAGTGCTTTTAGGGAGCGATTTTCACAAATTCCTTCCAAAAAGTGCGTTATCAAAAAATATTAAAAACATCACCAACAAAAATTCATGAAAAAATTCACAAATTTTCACTCTTCAAGAATATATTCACACAAATATTCATATCAAAAAAAGAAAAAAATCCAATCACAATTGAAGAATATATTCACACAAATATTCATCCAAGTTCAGCAAATTTTCACACAAATATACATAAATATTCATCCAACTTAAGCAATTTTTTTTTGCATGATTTCTAACAAAAAACACCCAAAAGAATTTCGGATTTCTCATATGAAACACCAAAAAAAAATCGAATAAGAGAAATAATAATCCAAAAAACCCAAAAAAAAACCAAACATGGAGGGGAGGAGTTTGGGCGAACTCACCTTCTAGTCACTGGCGGCTGGACGTTGGGATATATTGCCGTTGAAGTCGCCCAAACATAGATCTGCGACTAGAGTGAAAAGGGGAGTTTCAGACTTCAGAAAAGCACAAAAAATAGACTCAAATTGATGGAATACTACAGAAAAACAAAGATAAGAGCAAAACGATAGGTCCGCTGGCCGTTTTTTTCTCACCGTCGAACATCGCTGGTGGACCTGCAACTGACGCTGTTGCTGCTTGGTATGTTGTAGGGTTTCGAATGGAGGATRATAACCTCACACATGGGTATTTTTGTCATTAAAAAATAGGGATAGGTTCGTCCCATTCGAATGAAGAATCACTTCTTCAAAAAGTGCTGAAAAAAAGCCACATCCAGGTCACTTTTTTAAGAAGTGCTTCTTTTAACAAGAAGTACTTCTTCCCCACTTTTTTACCAAACACCTATAAGTACTTAAAAACCACTTAATGTGTGGTCCCATGTCTTAAAAGTACTTGTGGAAAGTACTTTTTAAAAGTGAAATCAAACAGGGCCCAAGTTTGCAAGCCTTGTGAGGAGGAGTCTCAACTAAAGCTCGAATAAGGAAGATCAAGGATTGGGTTTTGGAAGGTCGCCACGTTTGACAGTACAGGGAGGAAGGAAGTGTTTTTGAGGATGGTTAACGCCCGAGATGGGTTGGAACAAAATCGAAATCTGGTTGCTCATGAGGTGCAGGACAGTGAATGTTTCTCAAATGCACTTTGCATGTTGAAAAAAGAGAAGACCAGGATGGAGCTCARCTTACGGGTAGGTTGCGTCCTTAGCTTTGGTTCCTTTTCAGTTGAGATTCAAGATGGTTTTCTTCAAGAAGGGAGGTGTGTTCAGTCTTTTCAGGCTGTTGTGAGGCTAGAAGGGGGGGGGGTGGAGATTAAGGACGTAGGCGTGGGAGAAATAGTGGTGGAAGGAGTAAAGGGGGAAGGGTGTGTTAAAGAAGGAGTGGATGTTAAGATACCTTCTGTAAGGACTGAAGAGAAAAGCTTAGAAGATAATTTTTATATGAAGGGTGATAACAGAGATGGAGAGTGCAGACCATAAGGAAGCAGCGAGGAAGTCTCAAAATTTGAAGTGGTTGTGGGAAGACTAGGAATTGATTTGGGGAGAAAAAGGAAGTTTATGAACCCTGATAATCATGCAGGGGAGGAGGCATCTAAGAGAGCCCGGGTTGCAAATATTTCTCATGTAGTGCATGTTACAAAATTTTTTTCTAGATTGAAAGAAGGCCTGTTTGGGGCTGGTCCAACAAGCAAATACAAGAGGGTTTATAAGAAAAAGGGTTTGACACTTAAGGGTCCAAAGAAGGTGGAGGGGAAGAAGACACATACAAATTCCCAAGGTTTAGTAGGGGTGGTGATCCAATCGTTGGAGGTATCCGAGGAAGTTCTAAAGCTAATTGCTAGGTTAAAGGAGGGTGGAGTTTCTGTAGAAAAGAAGACGAAGGAGATTCTTTCAGGCACCAAGGAGGTAAAGAGAGTAGTGCTGGAGATTGAGAACCTGGCTGATTGAGACGTTAGCAATGGAAAGAGTTTAGATTTGTTCTTTTGGGGCGGAGAAGAGCTTGCTAGGAAAGCTATTGAGACTTCTGAGAAGAGCAAGAGGGAAGAGAGACTGAAGAAGATTATAGTAGGGGTAGGAGGAGAGTCGAGGATGAGGATGGAGATGGAATGAAGAAGTGTTTGAAAGAGATGATTAATGTTTTTGGGGAGAAGTGTTGGTCTGTGTGCCTCTGTTAGTGTTTCTGTGGAGATGTAATCACTTGCTTTCTTGTGAGGTCTATGCAGTATTTGCCATTTCTTTCTTTTGTTGTTGCTTCTTTGATATTTTGGATTTTGACGATCTGGGTGCTGCCTCATCACCCGCTGATGATTGTATTGAGACTTTTTATTTTAATGAATATTTTCCTTTTTTACTCTTCAAAAAAAAAACTCCCCGTGTAAAGCAATAATAGAGGTACTTCCTTATTTTCTTAATTTTATTTGTTTTGATGTGGGTTGTGGGAATAAGGTACTTTTTTTGGGAGGATCTTTGGATTTCTGACTTGCCCCTCTGTTTACATTCCCAAGTATTTACTCCCTATCCAATTATAAACTTGAAACTGTTTCCAAATTTGGTGCAACTTCCTCACTTGGGATCAATTGGGATTTTGGGTTCAGGAGAGGCATGAGGGGTAATGAATGTGATTCCCTCATTCTTTTGCTCTTAAAATTAGAAACTATTTTTTGGACCAAAGTACTCTTAATGTTAGGGTTTGGATCCCTTCCCCTGATGGCTTTTTTACATGTGCTAATATTTGAGGTCACCAAGATCCTTAATTTCAACTTAGAAGCAAGGAACATCATCTTCGKTAAAAACAATATCATCAACATACACAATTAACACAGTGACACTGACACATCCATTGACTGTTATTATAAATAGAGTATGATCAACCTAAGACTGTGAAAATTCAATGTTCAAAACACTTTTTTAAATCAATCAAACCAGGCTCTAGGAGACTATTTGAGTCCGTACAGAGCCTTCTTTAGATGGAAAACTTTCCCTTCACTGTTAGGGAGGTTCACCCTTGGAGGCAATTCCATATAAACCTCTTCTTAGAGGTCCCCATTGAGGAAGACATTCTTTACATCCATCTGATATGGAGGCTAAGAGTAATAGGCAATCGGAGACGTAATCACCTAGATAGAATTCATTTTAGCATAGGAGCAAACGTTTCTTGATAGTCAATGCCATAGGTTTGGGTATGCCTCTTTGCTACAAAATGAGCCTTATATCTCTCAATTGAACCATTAGTCTTGTGTTTAATAGTGTAAACCCATTTGCACCTAATGGGAATCTTGTCCTTGGGAAGAGAAGCAATCTCCCAAGTTTTGTCCTTTATGAGAGCCTCCACCTCTTGGTTCACAACCTCTTTCCATTGAGGTAACTACACTGCCTCTGCAACACTATGAGGAATGGAAACAGAAGAGATAGCCAGAAATATAGGCACAATAAGAGGGTGAAAGAGCATCAAAGGAAACATAGTTAGTAATGTGATAATTGGTTTTGCATTTTTGCTTTCCTTTCCGGATAGCAATAGGAAGATCAAGACCAGAATTTGAGACATTAAGTTCAATAGTAGATGTGTTAGATTCAAGATTACCTGAATTTGGGAGTTCAGATTGTGGTCAACACTCAACACCAAGAGTCGCCCTCTTATTGCATTTAATAGAAAATAGCTGCCAAGACTGAGGCCTATACATAGGAGGAGGAGGAGGACATGATGATCTTCACAAGCACTCTCCCCCTAAAGAGGACATGATGACTGGGAGAAAGGCAAGGACTTAAGGAAGGTGACATCCTTCGATACATATCTCCTTCCAAAAGGAGGATCGAAGCATCTATATTCCTTTTGAATAGGAAAATAACCTAGGAAGATACACCTAATAGACTTTAGGATCAAACTTATGTCTAGAAGGACTCATACCATGAACAAAGAAAATACAACCAAAGACCTTAAGGGGTAAATTAAACATTGGTTCATCAAGGAAAAGGAGTTGGTGAGGAGACTAAAGATTCAAAGTTCTTGATGGAAGTTGGTTGATAAGATACACTACTGTCTCAACTGCGTCCCCCTAGAAGCGAGTAGGAACATGCATATGGAACAGTAGTCCTTGTGCCACCTCAACCACATGTTTGTTCTTCCRTTTACCAACCCCATTTTGTTGAGGGGTATGGGCATAGGAGCTTTGATGAATAATTCCCCTCCTTTCAAGAAACACCGATAGATGTTTTTCAAAGTACTCCTTAGCATTGTCAGATCTTATGATTTTAACCCTTTTCTCAAACCGAGTCTCCACCATATTCAAAAAATTTGAACAATTGTAGGTATCTCATCTCGACTCTATCAAATACAACCACATGAAATACTTGTATTCACTCATGCAAGGAATAGTATATGGGCCCCAAACATCAGTATGTATCAAAGAAAAGGCAACATTTCTTCTTCTATTACTTGCAAAATATGTGGTTCTATATTTCTTTGATAGATGACAAGCTTCACAGTTCACATTGAAGTTATAAGTTTGACACAAAATTAAACAACTTTGGAAATGAATATTTCATGGAACCAAAACTCCAAATACATATGATGAAGATGACAATGCCATAATTCTAAAAGACAAGTTTTCACTAGGATAAGACTCAGTTTGGCACAACAACCCTTGTTCAGATGTGTGATAAAAAAGATACACTCCATCAGCCTCATGTCTACTTCCAATCGTCCTCCTTGTGTCTTCCTAGAATGACCAGAGAATTGCTGCTCTTGTGGCTCTCCACATAATTCTTCCATGCCTCTTTGGTTGCCTGAAAAAACTTGGGTTAAATAGACTTACCACATCCAGGGAGGTGAAAATCCAATCAGCATCATCTCAACTGTGAAGCATAAACAGGAACTATACACTGTTCAATTGCCAAACCTCAACCATCCTACCTCAACTCTGAAATTGCTCATTTCTCCACCTCACCAACATTTGGATTAGATCCTACAAATCTTCCAACATGACATGTATGCCATGAATTCTTCTTTGAACAGGTTTAGTCTTTCAAATACTTTACCTGCAACCTTCAGAGCCACTTGTATGCCATGAAATCTTCTCTGAATATCATCTACCCTCTATTGAGGTCATGAACAATGGAAACCATGACTATAATCCAAACCTTCATATGCCATGTACCTTTTGTGAAGTTAGTAGAAATCACTATTTGTGAATCAGGATGAATTCCTTGTGAAGAGAAAGAAGAAGAAGATGAAGAGTTTCAGCAGTAGAGAAGAAAAGAGAGGAAAGAAAGAGTGGGATGATAACTAGAATTGAATTAGTTCTGGCCGCCAACCCCTCATTATATTTTATACTTAACTTAAAAGAATGAAAGATTACAAGAACGCCCTTAGTAGGGCGGCTACTAAAGTAGCTGAACAGTCACAACTTAAAAAACATAAGCTAATGGGTCTAAATCCCAACAACTTCCTAACTTAACAACTTAAAATAAGAACAAAACAATTGGACCCAATAACTAGAAATCGGCCCAACTCAGCACTCCCCCTCAAGTTGGGAATAAATGTCACACATTCCCAACTTGCGTAGATCATGCTCCAGTTTATTCCTTGCAACACCTTTTGTGAGAACATCAGCAAGCTGTAGATCAGAAGCAATGTATGGGAGACAAACTTCCCTAGAAGTCACCCTTTCTCTGATGAAATGTCTATCCACTTCAATGTGCTTAGTCCGGTCATGTTGAACTAGGTTATGGGCAATGTTACTTGCTGCCTGGTTATCACAGTACAACATCATAGGCTCTTTTGCCTGTACACCAATCTCTCCCAATAAGGAACGGATCCAGAGAAGTTCTAAAACTCCATGTGCCATGGCCCTGTATTCATCTTCAACACTTGATCTTGCCATCACTGTCTGTTTCTTATTCTTCCACGAGACAAGGTTACCCCCAACAAGGGTGCATATTGCCCAATTTGCATTTGTATATGCCTCTAGTTTCAACTGTCCATGATCAACAAACAATATGTCTCTGCTTGGGTGTCCTTTCAGATAAGCAAGAATCTTGTCAACAGCCTCCCAATGCTGGACTCGTGGAGCATGCATGTATTGACTTACCACACTTACTGCATAGGAAATATCTGGTCTTTTTATACACAAGTATAGCAGCCGACCCACAAGTCTCTGATATCTCTCAATGTCCTTTACTGGCTCACCTTCTGATGCATTAATTCTATGATTCTGATCAATAGGAGTATTGATTGCMTTTGTTCCAAGCTTCCCTGTTTCTTGAAGAAGATCCAAGACATACTTCCTCTGAGAGATAAAAATTCCATGTTTTGATCTTGCAACTTCAATGCCTAAAAAGTATCTAAGTTCTCTAAGATCCTTAATTTCAAATTTTTTGTGTAGATTCTTCTTCAGACAATCAATCTCACCTAGGTCATTCCTTGTGACAACAATATCATCCACATAAACAATTATGACTGACACAAAGGATCCCCTTTGCTTCACAAACAAGGTATGATCGGATTGAGTCTGAGTGTATCCAATAGCAACCAAGGCCTTCCTAAACCTATCAAACCATGCTCTGGGAGATTGTTTCAAGCCATAAAGTGACTTCTTAAGCCTGCATTACCTTTCCCTTTTCAACATCACTGTAGAAGCCGGTAGGAAGATCCATATACACTTCCTCTTGCAGATTCCCATTTAGGAAAGCATTCTTCACATCAAGTTAAAACAGTGGCCAAGAGTATGTGGCAGCAAGAGAAAGAAGTATCCGAATAGAGGTCATCTTTGCAACTGGTGCAAAGGTCTCTAAGTAGTCAATGCCATAGGTCTGTGTGTACCCTTTTGCAACAAGTCTGGCCTTGTACTTTTCTATACTTCCATCTGCCTTATATTTTACTGTGTAAACCCATCTGCATCCAACAGTCTCCTTGCCCTCTGGTAGGTCCACAATCTCCCATGTCTGATTCTTACTTAGAGCTTCCATCTCTTCCTACATAGCTGTCTTCCACTCAGGTTTGGAGAGAGCCTCACTGACACCCTTGGGTATAGACATAGAGTCAAGAGAGGAAAGAAAAGCATGATAGGAAGGAGAAAGTCCACTGTAGGATAAATACTATGAAATACAATGAGCAGTACACTTTCTCTTCCCTTTTCTGAGGGCAATAGGAAGGTCCAGGTTATCTGTAACGGGATTAGTAGAATCAATGGGAACTGAAACAGTAGAGGGATCAAGAGGAATACCTGAATCCGTGTCAACTGAATCTGGAGTGTCCAAGGAACTGACAAGAAGTGATGTGAGTTATGTTGCAGTGGAATCAACCTCTCTGTGAAGTCTCTATCGTAAGTAACGCTGAGAAGCAGGATGCAAGGGAGGTGGTAAGGTAGGAGACACAGGAGGATCACGCATAGGAGTGGACATAGGGACTGGAACTGGGAGAGGGATAGACTTCTCACTCACTTCCCCAAAACACTCCTCCTGAGAAGGATTCTTCGAGAAGAAGTATGTGGACTCAAAATAGTGACATCCATAGTAACATACCGACTCCCAGAGACTGGATCATAGCAGTAGTATCCTTTCTGATTTTCTGCATATCCAAGGGAGACACACTTCTTTGCCTTCGGGTCAAGCTTCAAGCGGTGAGGACCAAGGATATGTGCAAAGCAGACACACCAAAACACCCTGAGAGGAATATGAAACATCTCCCCTTCAGGAAAAAGGAGACTGAATGGGGTGCTGAATCCAAGTATACGAGAAGGCACCCTGTTAATCAAATATATTGCTGTGAGAACTGCATCACCCCAAAACCGAATTGAAACTGTAGATGTGATCATATGCTTCTTGCAATCTCAACAATGTGTCTATTCTTCCTTTCTACAACACCATTCTGCTGTGGAGTGTAGGAACAACTGCTCTGATGGACAACACCATATTCTAACAGATATGAAGCAAGGTGTTTTTCAAAATATTCTCTGGCATTGTCTGATCTGAACACCTTTATTTGTTTTCCAAACTGTGTTAGTACCATCTGATGAAATTGCCTTACCAAGGATGGTACCTCATCTCGGGATCTCATCAAGTAAACCCAAGAATATCGAGAGAAATCATCCACAAATAAGAGAAAATATCAATAACCACCCATAGAAGGAACATGATAAGGTCCTCACACATCAGAATGAATAACATCAAAAGAAGAAGAACACCTTTTATTACTAGCTTTAAAGGAATGTCTACAATGCTTTCCAAGTTGACAACCTTCACACTCCAAACTTGACAAACTAATAGACTCAAATAGCTTTGGAAACAAAAGCCTCAAAGAAGAAAAAGGCAAATGACCCAAAGGATTATGCCAAAGCATAATCTGACCCACAGACCCTGACTCACTATCCCTGTTGACATGATGACTCTGATGAGGAGGAAGGACATCCAGGAGGTAGATTCCATTCACTTTACGACCACTCTCAATAGTCCTCTTTGAATCCAGATCCTACAAGATACAATGACCAGGAGAAAAAATTACTGAACAGTTCAGGTTCCTAATCAAATTACTAACAGATAACAAATTAGTGCTCAATCTGGAAACATGAAGGACAGAGGGAAGGGRAATGGAATCACTAATCTTGACAGACCCCTTCCCAGCAATGGAAACACGAGATCCATTAGCTGTAGAGACCCTGTCTCTGCTAGAACAAAGCTGGTAAGAGGAAAAAAATAGTGGAGCTATGGGTCATGTGCTCTGAGGCTCCAGAATCTATAATCCAAGGAGGTTCCTCCTTACCTGAAGTAGAAACATAATTTGCAGTGGCATGTGAACTACCTATGTGAGCAAAGGAAGTAGAGTGAACTCCACTAGAACCACCTGTACCTTGCTGTCCGCCTATTGCTGAATTAGAGCTGGCTGTATCCCACTGGTTCAGAAACTGCCTATACCTCTCAAGTTTGGCCCTTACTGTAGCAGCTGCAACAGACTCCAGAGCAGCTGTAGTAGGAGGGGCCGGAATGTCACCAGTGACTGTCATGTGAGCATTTCCCTTCTTATTTTTGAGTATATTCGGCATGATGTGGATGAAGCTTCCAACAAGTATCTCTTGTGTGTTTAGGCTTCTTACAATAGTCACAGATAAAATCTTTTTTGTCTTCCTTCTTGATCTCACTGCCACCCCGGTCTCCACCTTGTTTAGGTCTCACAGTACTAACCATGGCTGACTGATCAAACCTAGAATTTTTCATCATCACATTTCTCCTGCTCTCCTCCCTTGACACAAACCCATAATTTTTTTCTAGTAGGCAGTTGCATCCTTAGTGGTTTCCCAAGCAAATGTYTCTAAATGGTCAATCTTCTGCCACAAGGTTTTAAGGGCTGAAAAGTAAACTGCAATAGGTCTATCTCCCTGCCTTGTAGCAATAATCTGATTTCTCAATTAATAAGTCCTAGCAACATTCTCCCTCTGTGAATAGGTTTCTGCAACCCCATCCCATATTTCCTTAGCTGTATTTGCCCATAAAAAGTTTTTACTTATATGGGGCAACATGGAATTACACAGCCAAGTCATCACCATATAATTCTCCTGTACCCACTGGGAGTTGTTAGTTTCGGGTTTCACTTCTTCACCAATGATATACCCTAACTTCCCACAAGCACCAATGGCCATCTTTGTAGATTGTGACCATTCTAAGTAATTCGAACCATCCAACTTAACTATAGTAATGGTCCCAGCCCCGAAAAGGTCTCCAACACCTCCTTCCACTGGTTTCATTTTACTCCCGGGCTTGTTTTCAACTCCGTGACCCTCCATACTTCTCAAAAGATGCAAAGAAAATTACTGCAATATGCAAGAAGATCAAATGAAACACTTTTGGAACCAATGACACCTTTCTGGTGCCCTAGATGGTCCTCCCACAAAAGATTCCTTTTCTACAGGACGGGAGAAGAGAGCGAAGAGGCAGCCGCTCTCTCCAGAAACCTCCAAATCAGGCAGGACTTGAACCGCTCCCTACAGAAAACTCCAAGGAACCCTAAAAAATTAGGGCGCCACTTCCTAGGTTAAAATTGAAGAGTCCAACAGAAACGGGACTCTCCCCCTTTCTCCAGTTTTTCCTGATTTTGATGAGAAATCCTAGACTAGCTACAGGGCAAAACAGATTCACCAAAAATCCAAAAATTGGGCTTACCTGAGATCTTTGATCCAACCTCTTAAATCACCATGCAGTCGGCCAATCTAGGGCTGCATGAGAAAACAGCTCAAGGAACCTTCGACCTTGCTCTGATACCAAGTAGAAATCACTGTTTGTAAATCAGGATGAATTCCTTGTGAAGAGAAAGAAGAAGATGAAGAGTTTCAGCAGTAGAGAAGAAAAGAGAGGAAAGAAAGAGTGGGATGATAATCAGAATTGAATTAGTTCTGGCCGCCAACCCCTCATTATATTTTATACTTAACTTAAAAGAATGAAAGATTACAAGAATGCCCTTAGTAGGGCGGCTACTAAAGTAGCTGAAGAGTCACAACTTAAAAAGCATAAACTAATGGGTCTAAAGCCCAACAACTTCCTAACTTAACAACTTAAAGTAAGAACAAAACAACTGGTCCCAATAACTAGAAATCGGCCCAACTCAACAAAGTTCACATAAAATCTTCTCACTTAAAGATGTCAATGTTTTCAATGGAAAATCTGAATTTTGCACCATATGTGGTTATCCTAAAAACTGAACCTATTGATGATACCTATGGTGTTTGAAGTTGTTTCTTCCTATATGTCAGGCATCAACATTACACACAATCCAATCCAACATGACTGCAGAAAGCATATAAAAGTTGATCAGTATATCAGCAAGGACAAAGTTGAAGCTCATGGGATATAATTGCATTTTGTAATCACTAACAGTCATTTAATTGATTTATTAATGAAAGTAATTGTAAGACCAAAGTTGTATGAAATTTTACTGAGGAAATAAACACATAGTGGGTGTGAGGTCGATATTGTAATTTTACTAATTTTTATATTAAGGAGATAATAAAGGGATTGAGCAGGCTGATTAAGGATAATACTCCTTTGCCAAAAACTCTCCTTCAATATAGCACTCTATTGATCATTTTAGATTTGTAAGTCTGGACTTAGAGAAAGAAATAGGACAGTTAGGTGTGGAACTAGTAGACACTCCTATTGATTCAAGCCATAATTTGTGTGCAGATCAAGGTGAAGTTCCTCCTGATAGAGGAGTGTTCCAAAGATTAGTTGGAAGGCTCCTCTACTTGTGTTTGATAAGACCTGATGTTGTCTAGTTATGAGTGTGATTAGTTGGTACATGTACTAGCCTAGAAAGCCACATAAGGAAGTAACAAAGAGTGTTTTGAGCTCCTTCAAAGGAGCCCCCAGGAAAGGAACTCTATGTGCCAACATGGATAATACCATTTTTAAAACCATACTGTTAATGACAATCTCTTGCAGTTACTTTCATTAGAGACATTCCAGTTTCTTGTCATGAATTGCAGGAAGATTGTTCCATAAAATGATGATATTAGTTAGATTTAATTGGTATATTTTCCATTGATTGGCACTACTTAAATGTTGAGGTTTATCGTTTCAGAAGAAGCTTCGAACATGGTGTCAATTTCCAAATGGTGATTGGGCACTGGGGAAGATATTATCAACTTCTGGAGCTGAGACTGTTATTTCACTTCCTGATGGAAAAGTAAGCAGCAATACTTAATTTTTGTAAATATTTTATTTACTTGTAAAAACAAATTCTATAAAGTTTGCACTAATGTACTATTTACCATATCCATCCATCTCATTTTTATTTCTCCACAGGTTTTGAAGGTGAATGTAGAAAGTCTATTACCTGCAAATCCTGATATACTTGATGGTGTAGATGATCTGATGCAGCTTAGCTATTTAAATGAGCCATCTGTATTGTACAATCTTCAATTTAGATATGCTCAAGATATGATCTATGTGAGTATTTGTTTCTAATTTATGATTATCTCTTAATTTTCTGCTAACTGTATCACCTCTCTAAAATGTTTGTGGGATCATATCTATGTTTACTGTAGACAAAAGCGGGACCAGTATTGGTTGCTATCAATCCTTTTAAAGAAGTTCCATTATATGGAAATGATTATATTGAAGCATATAGGCGTAAATCCGTGGAGAGTCCACATGTGTATGCAATTGCAGATACTGCCATTAGGGAAATGATACGAGGTATTTTAACTTATTACTGGTATTGATCTTTCAGTACATACATTGCTAGGATTTATTTCATTATCATTTTTCTCCTGTCCAAAATCACACATGAAAGGGCAGAGAGGTTCTGTCATATATGCCTATCAATTTACTTATTTTATTGACTTTGGAGTCTGTTCCCTTGAATTTCTTATGACTTATGATGCTTGTTGTCACCTTTTTCTTGTGCAGATGAAGTAAATCAATCTATCATTATAAGGTTGGTAGAAATCTCATTTTTCCATGTTGTTTTCAGTTTTCTATTTTAATTTTGAAAGTATTTGATAAAGAAATGCATGATAATAGTATCTATTTTACCAAGGTTTAAAATGCCAATGTGGGTGGAAATGCCGGTCATCCAAATATAAGAAACCATGTTGGAAATATCGTATGGAAAAATTGTAAAAATCATAGTCATGGTGGAAAAAAAACATTGTAAAATATGCAAAATATAGAATGATATTTTATGAAATGACAAAAGAAGCATAGGCACACCTTTTTAAATTATTATCTTGTTCCAAATCATTAAATAAAGCTAAGAAAAAGGTTATAGACAAAAGAATACGTTTTGAAGTTGCCGTATAAACCTTAAGATTCAGAACTTCATGATAGAGTGAGTTAAAGCAAAATTTTTAACTCAGAGAAAATGTAAATGGTTGTAATAGACAACCAAATAATCTATTACACAAACGAAAAACTAATATTCAATTTCATGTTTGAAATGAATATTGAGCTAGCTCAAAGTAGTCATCATGTAAGTTAGGTGGACAATAACATTGTTACTTCACATATCTACAATATCGTCACTAACTTATGTTATAATACTATCTCTTGGACTCCACATAGTGCTGGTATTGTTCACTAGGGAATATGTTGATTCTAGTAAATACTAAAATTTCATGTTGCTACCCATGGAAGTAGAAATGGAAATATGTCGTGGAAGCTATCTCTTGTACTCCATAGTACTGGTAGTGTTCATTGGGGAATATGTCGATTCCTGTGAAATTTTGTATCACTACCCATGAAAATGGAAATATGCCATGGAAATATTAGGGAAATTAGGGACATTTTAAACAATGTGTGCATCTATCCCTTGCCAGACCCCCCATTGGTGGGAGCCTCGTGGACTGAGCTGCCCTTTAAATGGTTATAGATTTATTAGGCTATTTCTTTGTCTGTTTTATCACATTGATCTGTGTGATTTGATAATAATAATGCTATGCCATCCATTTCTCCAGTGGTGAAAGTGGAGCAGGGAAAACTGAAACAGCAAAGATAGCTATGCAATATTTAGCTGCACTTGGAGGAGGTAGTGGAATAGAAAACGAAGTATTGAAGACTAATCCTATATTGGAAGCCTTTGGTAATGCAAAAACATCAAGAAATGACAACTCAAGTCGTTTTGTAAGCTATCTATTCCTTTCAATTGAGTCAAAAGTTTGCTTTGTATCGACTTGTTTTGTTCAAGGCTACATCGAATGTTTGTTCTTTGGTCTCTTGGTCTATAAATACCTATATTTTGACTTTTGACTGAATGGTGCAGGGGAAGTTGATTGAAATTCACTTTAGTGAAACTGGGAAAATTTCTGGTGCCAAAATTCAGACTTGTAAGATCACTTGTTTCCAGCTCGAGTTGACAATGTTTCCTTTATTCTTTCTATTGAAAATGATATTGACCTTTAGTTTCATGTTTGTTCTACTCCTGCCTAATTGGTCGTTTTCCATGCAGTTTTACTTGAAAAGGTATTTCCTCTTGCAAATTGTTRTATCAATAATGTGTTGTCTAATGTTTTTGTATCTTCATTAATTCAATTACATGTGTTTTGAGCAGTCAAGAGTGGTTCAGTGTGCAGAGGGAGAAAGATCATATCATA
This sequence comes from Nelumbo nucifera, assembly GCF_000365185.1. The sequence continues at coordinate 359,832 of NW_010729211.1, forward strand.
TATTTTATCAGCTTTGTGCTGGAGCTCCTCAAGCACTTAGAGGTATCCTATCAAAATCTTATGGTTTTTGATATGATTCATGAAATCGTGAATTCCACGAGTTTCAACTTGATTCTTATGTCTGAATCCTTTTCTTTAAAAATCTTACTATTATTTTTGAATAATCATCATCATCCATGCCTTATCCCAACTATATGATGTCAGCTACGCTAATCTTGTTTCGCCAATCTGTTCTGTTTAATTCCCTATCTGTAGTTAAATTATTGCTGCTTAAATCATTTCTTACTACTTCTACCCATGACCTTTTTGGTCTATCCCTTGCTGTTCTAGTCCCTTCAACTTGTAAGAAATCAGTTCTTACGTGATTTTTCTTTGAATCCATCTTACAGTTTATATGGTGTGTGTGATTCAAATGAATTCAGTTAAGAATTAGTTCTCTACTTTGTCATTTTTTGTTTCTATTTAGTTTTGTCAAGGGAAACGTTTTTTTAAAGCCCTTATCTGGAAAATGATTTTATTTTCCAAAAAACAAAAAAAAAACTAGAAAATGATTTATTTAGATTATTTAGCACTCTTTAGAAACAATATCGAGTTCATCATATGTAGGTTAAAGAGTTGTAAAATCTCTTTTTCTTAGACGTCTAGTGTAAAAGTGGTAAACTCTCTTTTTTTTGGTACATAGATAGTGGATATGAACTAAAAGTAGGAAAGATCACTTTTAACTTTCAAAAAAAGGATCACTTTTCTATATAATAATATAATAATATAATAATATCTATTTTTATTTTTTTGACAAGTTTGTAAAAAACAGAAATAACAATGTATGATATGATCTATTATTTCATTATTTGATTTGATTAAACTTTACAATTTAGGGTTAATTACTTAAAGTACTCCTGAACTATCTGACAAATACTTAACAACCCCTGGAATTTAAAAACCTACTTAAAGTGCCCTTATAGAATGATGTAATATGATACATACTACTCCTCCATTAATTATTTGTCAGATTCCATTTACATGTGACACATTTAATTTTTCAAAAACCCAAATTTCCCTCACCAGACCAGTCCCCACTGACCTTACCTCTATCAATAACAAACCGAATTTGTTCTTGCATTTAATAGACTGCCAATTTGGGTCAGATATGGTTGGAAAGGCACAAAGGTCTATGTTACCAGCTCCAATGACAGCACTAGGCATTCACCACCATTAGGCTGAGGCAACTTCCCGTTGACACTTGCAGCGGTTGAGCTCAGTCCGTCCAATCATCCTAACTCAATTGTGTAGACAGTCCCCCAGGCTGATGTGTTCCAATTCAACCAATGAAATCAAGTTTAAGGAACACATAGCTTTGCCCTTTTCTTCTCTAAACTGCTCTTCTGAAACTAGACTCCCTTATTATTTTAGAATAAGAGAAATCACTTATCAGTGGTATATTCATTGAATATTGCAGAGGAGGTTATGTTCACCAGACACACGCAGTGGAGATTCATGGGGCGGTGGTAGTATTGTTTATGGACATTACTATGTAACAGATACTCCTGGTGTTGGTTGTCCCATTTTCCGGAGGCAGATGTTGACTAATCTGCAGTTTGTTGAATCCCAAACAACCAAGGAGAGAGAGGATATGTGAAGGGAGTGGTGACTTACATTCTCAGTTCAGGATTTGGTTTAGTTGCATGTTGTTGGTTAATTGCATTTTCTATCTTCCTCCTTTGGTTATTCTTTGTGTGATTTTCCTGTTTATTTTTTGTGTTCCCATTGATCTCAACTACTTGTATTAGATAAAGGGGGAGTTTTCAAATTGGAATGAACTGAATGGAGGGGGAATAGAAATAGAAATGGTTGGATTTGAGTGAAGATCCCATCTCATTCTATCTCATTTTCAAGTCTCTGGAGCCCAGATCCAAGATTCAAGTCCTAGTTATCTTAGGCTTGAGTAATCAAAAGTATGAATTCACCGCATTACGTACTTTAATGACTTCCAGAACTTTGAATGGAATGAGATAAAAGAGAAAAAGTACAAGTGAAAGCAGAAGACATATGGACCGTCAACCTATGTAGATACAATGAGACAATTAAGAAAGAAATGAATAAATTCAAAAGAAATAGAGCATGGTGCAAAATAATAAATGGGATAAAACAAAAAGTAGCAAAGAAAGAGATAACCACAGAGATAGATAGAATCAGAGAATCTTCAAATAACATGATTAAAAAAAGAATTGTCAGTATTGACCAATAGGCTTACAGGGACCTAGCTGCAGCACAATGCTAAAGAAAAGTGTTAATGGCTAGTTAGGTTATTGGTGGAAAGCGCTCCATTGCTATCAACAGAGGTGGGGAGGAGACCAATGGCAGGCAATGTAAGAGAGTGATCGGGCAATGACTAATAGGGGGATTCGATGAGAATGGTGGTACTCTGTTCTTAGATGCAGAAAGCAAAGTCAGAAGTGAATGTAGAAGGTGGGATGAGAAAGAAGAAGAAGACAGAGGAAGAGGATCTAGTGCAGGCCGTCCTTTGATTCTTCTCTCTTCATTGCAATTGGTTGGGAATGTGGATTCTGGTGTGGTATATTTTGAAAACTTGAAGAGAAGGCAAAAAGAGTTGTTCTTACATATTTTGAAAATTGAAGAATAATTATGGACAATATAGTCTTTTTGTCTAATTTAATGGCAAGACATAACGGAAAGTGAATTTCCAAAAGTTCAGGGGTTCAGGGGTATTTTAAGTAGGTTTTTAAATTCCAGGTGTCTTTAAGTATTTGTCAGATAGTCCGGGTGTACTTTAAGTAATTACCCATACAATTTATGATACATTATGATTTGAAGAACATTTTGTATGTATTGTATACTGTTGGAAGCACTCTATGCTGTATTTTATTTCTTTGTATTGCTTCACTTTGAAAGGAATCTAAAATACTCTGAACTGTTCTTTCAAATTGTCGAAGGAAATAATACATTTTTTATGTCACACTTCCTAGGTTTCCATTTTTCAAGATAACATTCTGGTGCTGGTAGGATGTCTCTCCTGCAAAAGTGCAAATATAACTTGGACCAACTATGACTAAATCAAGTTTTGGGGAAACCCTGGTTATATGTTTGACTGAGCCAACTCTGATGTGTGATGTGTCTCCATATTCTACCTTTGTGAAGAAAACAATGATAATAAAGTAAAGCATAAATAGTCATAACTCCTACATCTATAAATAATGCCGACTGAAGTAGGCTTATGTTAATGATGGCACAAGTGATGTGAAGGTTTCATGATACAGTACTAGTTGGCTTTAGGTCTATATCCATAAGGCAAACATAGTGTCCACATTCCCCCACAACTATAGTAGTTTCCCTCTATGCAAGCCTATGGACTCTTGGTCCATATGCAAACCTACTCTCCAGACCTAAAGCAGAGGAGACACTAAAGGGAGAATATTTGTAGGCAAGTTCCAAAGGGATATGATTAAGAATATTTTTGGTTTGTACAGAGGCAATTTAACTTTCTATTTGGCCTCTTTAATATCACTATTCTATAAAATTTAATGGATTGTTGGATATCTCAGAAATTTTGAAACTCTCATCCAGTAAGATTCTATTTATATGTCACTAATTACATTAACATTCTTTTGCATATTCTTTTTCACTCTCTACTGCAGAAAAATTGCATTTGAAGAAGGCAAGTGAATATAAATATTTGAAACAAAGCAATTGTTTTTCTATTCCTGGGGTTGATGATGCTGAACGTTTTCGCATTGTTATGGTACTTTGACTTATAACCTGCATCTTCTAACTTCTAAAATCAGCAATTTTTGTTTAATTCTTGTGTGCTGTTGTCTTGATAACATTAATGTCACTCTTTCCAGGAAGCTCTCTATATTGTTCACATTAGCAAAGAGGATCAAAATAGTGTATTTGCAATGCTTGCTGCTGTCTTGTGGTTGGGTAATATCTCCTTTACTGTAATTGACAATGAAAACCATGTTGAAGCAGTGGTTGACGAAGGTAAGAAGTTTCTGGAAGCTAGTTCAGGCAAAGTTCCAATGTCAAAAGTTACAATAAATTGTACTGGTATATATATGCATAATGGGATGTAACTTTATTAGAGTTAAGTATGATTGCAAATATATGGGATTGATGGTTCAAGAACTATTCTCTCTCCAAACCTGTGCACACTTACCTTCTCTTTTTTTCTCTTCTTTCTTCTTTTTTCCCTCTATGGATTGACCCTTTCAGTATAGTTGGTATAAAAGCAGAATTTGTTACTTGTCAAGATTTAAGAGATAGAGAGAAGAGTAGAAGAGAGAGTTGCATCATTATCATCATCTAACCCTTGCCCCAACTATACGGGGTTGGCTACATGAATTCTATTTTGCCATTACATTCCGTTCAGTTAACAAATGTAGCCAACCCCATTTGTTACTTGTCAAGATTTAAGAGATAGAGAGAAGAGTAGAAGAGAGAGTTGCATCATTATCATGATCTAACCCTTGCCCCAACTATATGGGGTTAGCTACATGAATTCTATTTTTCCATTACATTCCGTTCAGTGGCATATCCATTGTTAAATTATAGTAGCTCAAGTCATTTCTTATTACTTCCACCCAAGTCCTTTTTGGTCTGCCCCTAGTTCTTCTAGCCCTTTCAACTTGTAACAGATCACTTTTTCTAATAGGTTCTGTAGATGGTATTCTCTGCACATGACCAAACTATCTCAATATTCTCTCTCATTTTATTACCTATTGGAGCTATTCCTAGGTTCCTTTGTATGACTTCACTTCTAATCCTGTCTTTTCTAGTTTTACCACACATCCATCTAAGCATTCAAAGAGAGCCATAACATAATGAGAGAAAACTTATGTATATGATAAAATCACTCACTATGCCTTTTATTAGGAAATTTTAGAACCAGTAACAATGACCAAACTAGCCCTGCATCCCAAACAATCCATATTCACAACAGGATATAGGTTCTTTTTATCTGCTGTTTTCTGCAATCTTTGCACCGTACTGGAATCAGCAGCCTGTAGGGATAGAGATAACATCACTAGGGATACATTCAGCCTCTGCTCAACTTGAAGCAAAAAGCATTCTGGTAGAGTAGGATTTATGGTCTTTGCTTTTCATGCAGAACCAAATCATTGATCAAGTTTTTTTTTTCCCTTTTTTTTGGATTTTATGGTTTATAGTTTGAAAGAAAACAAATATTTACTGCCTAATCCATGCTATATTACACAGATACATCAAAGACATAGTGAGACATGGTATTGGATGAAATTTACACTAAAATTTGAAATTTCTCACATTATTTGTCAACCTTGTGTTTGTTATCAGGGTATCATAGTTTCCATGTTGTTCTTTCTCTCCTTTTTTGATCTAGTCCACTTTGGTCATGTTTTAGAGGAGACAAAGTAGATGAACTAGGAGAAATTTCAGGTGGTAAGATTTCTAGTGAAGTTAGGATCTATTTGATTTGTTTTGTGGTTCAGGAGGTCTGTGATACGTTTTAAGGACTAGCATGTCTTTTCCACTTCAGTTGCTGTATCAGTTTAGTCACCTGAGTAGATTTCTAGTGGTGGAAATGTGTATCCTAACAAGGACACAAGGTCAGCTAGTGCTTTGTTAGGTTAGGATTAGGAATTTCAGGAATTGAATAACAAGGAGCACCCTAGGTAATAAACTGAATTTAAAAATTATTACTGTTAGGTTGGGTGGTACAAATTTCTTGAATATAACAATATATCATGAAATTGTGAATGTAGGAAGTTTGGAAATCTAACTGGAAGAGTGCATGTTTCATATTTCTGATACCAATGGACATTTCACCGTGTAGAGATGGGGAAATTTCAGAGATATTTCGCTAACTTGCTAAGATATTTGGAAAATCTAAAAGTTAGGGAAGTTTTTTAGAAACATGGAATCAGTTAATAAACCTTTAGGGAATTGTTAGAAGTATAATTGCTCAATTAAGGCTCAAAAAACCACATCAAAGAACTGTATAAATGAAATAGGAGAAAGTTAAGAGACATTAATAGGCATTTTTATCTTTGTCTCCTTTTTAGTCTTTTAGCCATCTTCTCTTCATTAAGTATTTCATTTACTTCCCACTTTGATATTTGTTTTTTTTTTTGTTATTATATGTTTTGATTAGATTAAGAATCCTCTTTTGTAATTACATGCATTTTTCTTTCTTTTGAATTATATTGACTTGGTAAGTGAATCATATAAAAATAATAAGCCAATTATCCTATCAGCAATTCCTCCATTGGTTCTTTTAGGAAAAGATTTTAARCAAATTATACTGATTTAAGGGGAATATCAGAAAAGCTTTTATAATATTCTAAAAATTTAAACCTTAATATATTATCAATAAAATTTGGAATATCGTCAACATATTGGTAAAATATCAGAGATATTAGGAAAGAAATGATTCCTGGAAAATTGCATATTGCGCGACCTAGCAAAATGGAGAGATTTCGGGGAAATTTCACTGCATATCACACATCTTACGAACTATGGAAGCATGCAAGCTCACACAACTAAGGATTAGGATCCTACTATGACAAAAAGGAACGAAAGTATTCTTAGCAAGTTAGCATTATGTTGTGGTTTCTTTATTCTATGCATCTACAATCAGCTAAGGTTTGTGATTCCTTGATATTAGCACATTCATTGTTCCTCAAATTTTGTATGGAGTTATGGATACATTCTTAGCAAAAATTATTACAAGAATATACCACCTTTGACAAGATATTTCAGATTTTCCCCACTGGGACAAAATCTTAGCATCTTATTTCTCTACTCTTTAAGAGATATGGAAAGATCTGGATCATTATCAAGCATGGTTTTCAAAACCGGACTGGACTGGATGGTTGGACCGGAAAAACTGGGAACCAGTTAGGTGACCGGTTTCGTTTTTCCCAAAAAACTGTTGATTTTGGTCAGCAAATCGCTGACCCGAGCGTTTAACCGTTCGAATGGTTTTGACCGTTTTTTGTTTTTTTGTCAGAATGGGCCGACCATTTGGTTCGAACGATCGGACCGTTCGACTTGGGAACCGGACCCCTGACCGGTTCGTTCTCTGGGTCGGTTTTAAAAACCTTGTTATCAAGTTATAATTTAGAAATATATTGAGGATGCTGAATTATATTCTAATCTCAATGAACAATATCATGTCATGCGTATAAACCCATTTCAAATATGAAGGGCCTGAATGTACCTAATAGTAGTGATAACAAAGTATCTAGCATAGTAGCATGGCTTGCTTGATTTTGAAAATTGAGTATCATTGTTACATAGGCACCATATTTTGAGTACTTGCTGAATTAGAATAACTAAGAAAATGATTTTGCTTTTAACATGCACCATATGTTATTGGTATTTTGTTGTTGCTCATTTGGAGTTCMAAATGATGGAAAAATTTTATTTTCAGGTCTAAATGTTGTTGCCAAATTAATTGGATGCAATGTGGGGGAATTAAAGTTAGCTTTATCAACTCGCAAAATGAGAGTTGGCAATGATAATATTGTCCAAAAGCTTACACTATCTCAGGTAACAAGAATTCTATGGAGAAGGTCTATTTGATCTGTCTTGCACAAAGTGGTCTAGCAATGGAAGAAGTAAGCATGAACTGTGCCAAGGGACTAGTTCCTCCAGTCAAATGGTTCCTTAATAGGAAACTGTTTGCTATATACGTGATCATGCATTCTAAGAATTCCTGATCTTGAATGCACATCATTTTTTAATCTTGACCTTAAAAATATGTGATAAAGTGGTTGGTAGGACCAACCAATCAGGCTTAAAACTTGGAGGAGACCATCTAAAAGGGTCTCACCCTTGTGCATAAGCATCACAAGTACCACTTTATGCATCGATGGATTCTTGCAAGTGTCTGTATACTTTTTTCTTATATAGTAGGTATAAATTTCTCTAACTAGTTCCTATTTTTTAGGCAATTGACACCAGAGATGCATTGGCTAAATCACTCTATGCTTGTTTGTTTGACTGGCTGGTTGAACGAATAAACACATCATTAGAAGTAAGCAAGCGGCGTACAGGAAGATTCATCAGCATTCTTGATATTTATGGCTTTGAATCATTTGATGTGAGTTCATGTATTTTTTATGTTGATTATTTTTTAATGTATAAAGGTATTTATTCAAAGTATGATTTTCTTTTACCCTTTCTTTTTTCTTGCAGAAAAATAGTTTTGAGCAGTTTTGCATAAATTATGCCAATGAAAGATTGCAACAACACTTTAACCGCCATTTATTCAAGTTAGAGCAGGAGGTAAGCAGTATGGTTCTTTGTTTTATATTGACTGGTGAATGGTGATCTGCATCTAATCACGAAGTTTGTTGTTTTTTAAGTAGAGATATACTTCAAAGAGTTCCTACAGAAGAAAAAATACCAGTACTCATTACACTGGAGTGGTTTGATCTTTATAAAAGCTACAATGTTTTTACTCCAAAAGATGCTTTCTCATGTTACAGAACAACAGTGGCAATGGTAGGGCATATATGGTTAAATTATGAATGCTAATCTAAATTTTTCTTTCAGGAATACATCCAAGATGGCATTGACTGGGCAAAGGTTGAATTTGAAGACAACCAAGATTGTCTAAATCTTTTTGAGAAGGTGAGTAGCTAATTAATGATTACTTGTATAGAAATAATGCCATTGATTGGTCTAATAAGTGTATTGATGGATTCTTTTATTATAATAGGACTATGTAGTACTTAGTGAGGAGTGAATATGAGCTTTTCTTCAAGTTTGTGAGAAAGAAAAGTAGTATCATTCCATTATCCATAGTGTCTCCATGTACCTGTTTACAGACACATCACAGCAGATATGTGGCTGACTGCATTCTTTTGTTAAGAACTGTGTTTTCAGTTGTTACAGAGTGTTTCTAGATCTTCTCTGCTACCTACAAATATCAGAAAGTGTGATTTATCACACCAATACCGTATGTGAATTTATAGCCGTCCACAAATTTTTGTAGCTATTGAAATTTCTAATTTGACCTACTGGTTTTGAATAGAAAGACATGGTTATTTGGGTAGAGATATGTTACAAGAATACTGAGATAAAGGAGGACATGAAGATGGTAAATAACAGAATTAAGGACTCCATTGATACTATCTAATGAAGATTTTATAGTAAAGTAAGATAGAAGGAGAAACTAAAGAATTAATACGAGGAGGAAAACAGTTARACAACCAAGGCTGGACAAATTACAAAATTACAACAGAAATAGATGAGTTTGCATGGTAGTCACTAATAAGTAAATGAATATGATGAGTTTGCATTGTATCTTTATTTTATCATTACTTCATGTCATCTATTTACCCATGGGGAAAGGGGTAAGCAATGAACTTGGATTGAAGAGAGAGTAAGTTTATAAGATCATACATTTTGTTTGTGATAATTCTTGTCATTTCATTTGAAGTTTTTCTATTGAATACCTGGATATTTCTAGTTCAGTGTTGTAATATTTCCCCTCCTTGAATTTTTATGCAGAAACCATTGGGATTACTGTCTCTATTGGATGAGGAATCAACTTTTCCAAATGGAACGGACTTGACATTTGCCAACAAGCTTAAGCAGCACCTGAATTCTAATTCCTGTTTCAGAGGAGAAAGAGACAAAGCTTTCACTGTCATTCATTATGCGGGGGAGGTTGTCATCTTATCTATAACTGACCCTGTTTTCATTTTTTTTTTGTGAGGAAATCTAAGGTACATATCAGATAGACAATGAGAACTGTTACATATTACAACGAATGTAGCAGAACACCTAATGAAGTAGCAATGAATTGCATTGGGTTGAATATAGTAGAGATCTTGCTGACTCAAAAAATCTGTAAAAGAAAAGATGTTTTCTTGAAGAAGAAGAAGAGAAAAGAAGAAGAAGAAGAGGAAGAGGTTTGAGTGAGAAAAGAGAGCTCTTAATCTGGCCACCCCCTTCACTAGTATTTATATTAAAAATATAAAGTGGTGTACAATGACAAATATGCCCTTATAGGGTGGCAAGCATCGAAAACTGCATAAAACACTTAAAAGGCAATCAACAAAGGGCCCAACAAGAGTGCTGTGGTCCCCACTTCCTATCTAAACAATAAACATATAAAAGATTACTGCTAAATCTGCACAAAACTGATTAAATCCTCAACAAATATATAGATGCCATGTTGAATCCAACTCATTAAATAATCAAGTTGATAAATGATATCCAAGACCAACAAATTTCTACTCAGCCATGTAAAGTTTGGTCTCTATCAAGCCATTACCACTCAGATTGAAGCATGCTTCTGAAACGTGATTCTTTTTATTAAAACCACATTTGGTTGCAAAGAAAATGGGATGCAACAAAAGAGAAATAGAAAAGTGAGAATGAATGAACTAAATTGCTTTTTGTTTTTTGGTTTTTTCTTTGTTCATAAAAACAAATGTGAATGTTGACAAAGCAACAACTGTCATCTTCATTTTCATCATTCAAGCCTTATCCCAACTATATGGAGTTGGCCAACTATCAGAAAAAGAGAAACTATATGGGGTTGGATACATGACAAGGAAACAACCAACCTTTTCTTTTGTTTGGCATTCCTAAAAGGCCTGGGTGGGAGAGTGAGGACCACATTTCTTTCCTCACACATCTCTCTTTCCCTCTATTTCAACCTTTTGGGAGAGAATAAGAGTGCAACCAAAAGAAAATTTAACCATGGAAAGTCATTTTCTTTTAGATTTTTCTTCCTATTATTCCATTTTGTTTGCAAATAAATGCAGCATAGTTGATTTGGAATATGTTGACCTAGGTCTTTAACTCAAATGTGCTTTGTTCATGGAAATTTTGGGCTTCAAGCTAACTAATGAGTAATGACCTAGACTTCTTCAGGAATAACTTTATCCTAGAGTTTAATAGGTAATGAAAATTATTCAATGATTTATAATTTCAGTGATCAACACTCATCAATGATCATCTGGTTGGTTTGGTACAAGCCCAAATTTAACTTGATATTAAATTTTATTTTTGAAGTCCAATGATCATCTGGTTGGTTTTCTAGAATTCCCACTTAGTAAATTTCCCCCTAATTTAGTTCATGCTACATCAATACAAAATGTATGAAAACTAATGTACTTTTGATCATTACAACTAACTAAAGCAGATAAAGTGCACAATTTGAAGCTTATTATAATTATTGAAATGTCTTCAATAAAGAAGTATTAATCATTCTATGAATTTTCACTTTGTATTCATCTTGCTGATAATTTACCCAATTATTGTCCAAATTTCATGATTCTGATCCCAATGGAAAGCCTAGGCTAGTATTTTACCAGTTTCCAAGAGAGGCACCTAAACATTGATGTGGGCCCCACAGCTGTGGTCCCACTCTGTCCGTAGGGTAGAATGTATTTAGTCACAGCTGTGGTTATTTTGCTATTCTGTTATTTCTAGTTTCAGTTTTATATTGTTTGTTATTTGTTAGCAGCTATGATGTAAACACCAAGGGCAGATATG
>NW_010729211.1:378067-527826 GCF_000365185.1 Nelumbo nucifera
TCTCTGTAATATTTCAAAGATTAACTTAATAAAATGATTTAGAGTGTTAGAGGGAGGTTAAGTTCGAACCTCTCTTCTCTAACTCTCTCATTGCCGCTAGCTCTCTCTCTCTCTCAACTTCTTAATCTTCTTTTGTTCATTTTTCTGGTTTTGCATCTAATCTCAAGCAGTTCTATACTTCAAGAGGACTGTTTTCAACTTGGTATCAGAGCAAGTYAGAGCTGGGCGTGACCCTCATGTGGTTCTAGTCTAGCCAATTGCATGAGGATGTTCTAGGGCTGGAAGTTTAAAGTCATTTGCCTGGTTCTTGGAGGTCATTGGAGGGTGCCCAAGTCTCTACACACTTGGAGAATAGTTCGGTGACCAGGAAGAATTAGAGAGCAAGGTGTTCGGCCCATCTCCTCTACAGGTATATTTTGTGCTTATTGGTGTATACTTGAAGTGTTGCATGTAATTTGTTTTTTTGTCCACATCAAGTGGTATTAGGGCAACCTTGGGTTTGCTTCAAAGTTCATCTCCTTGTGTTTTGCTATATTATTATGGCTGCAAGGGGTGGACGTAGTAGGGGTGGTAGAAGAGCACAACATGTCACTGTAGAGGTTTTTCAAGAGGCTATAAGAGRACGACAAGAACAGATTGAGCATCTTGCTCAACTTGTAGCTCAAAATGCTGCTAGGGATGGTGACGTAGCAAGTGATTTGGGGCTAGGAAGAAGAAGACAAGCTCGTAGAGTTGATGAACAACCCACTAACATTATTAGTGAAGAATCAAGTGAAGACATTGAGCGACCTGAAGGTGATCAACATGAAAGGAATAACAACCAGTGGTGGGAAGACCGAATAGTGCAACCTTTACAATCCAATCAAGGTCATGGTGTTCAACTTCATATTAACGAGTTTGATGGTGAGTTGGAACTTGAAGAGTTTGTAGATTGGTTGGACAACATTGAAAATTATTTTGATTGGAAAGAAATGAATGAATAAAGAAAAGTGAAGCTTGTAACAACAAAGATGCGTAGGATAGCTTTGGATTAGTGGAAAAATTACCAAAGGGTAGAGAAAGGAAGGGGAAAAGAAAGGTTAGTTCTTGGGGAAGAATGAAAGAGAAGCTGAAATCCCAATTCTTACCACCAAATTATGAGCAAACTCTTTACCAAAAAGTGCAGAATTTAAGGCAACGGGAAAAGAGTATACAAGAGAGTTTAATAGATTAACTCTTTGGAATAATATGATAGAAATTGAATAATAAAAAGTTAGTAGATATATCAATGGTTTGGAGGTTGCCAATACAAGATCAAGTCAACCTACATTGCTTGTATAAAGTAAAGGATGCATATCATCTAGTTATGAAGGTTGAAACTCAATTGAGTCAGAGTTCAGGGCAGAAACTAAGTGTTGTCCAAGGTACAACTTCAGCAGTTGGTCGAAGTGTTGGGGCTGGTAGGAATCATGTGATCAACCACTACCAGGGGATTGGTTGAGAAAGAATATCTTTAGAACACGTACAACTGGTGGAAAGTTGTGTAATCTGATTATTGACTGTGAGAGTAGTGAGAATCTTGTTTCTCAAGAGATAGTGGACAAGGTGCACCTCAAGACTGTTCAACACCCCCGACCATATTGTATTTTGTAGTTCAACAAAGGAAATGAGGTAAGAGTTTCTTCTAAATGCTTAGTTAATTTCTCTACTAGTAATACATTTGAAGAATCGGTGTGGTGTGATGTTGTCCCAATGGCAATATGACTGTAAGACCATTCGTTATGGGGACAAGAACACATACAACTTTGTAAAAGACCAAAAGAAGATAACTCTTAAACCAATGCAACTTGATTCATTTCCAAAGAATGAAACTAAGCCAACCACTACCCTATTCACCTTAAACACKTATCTCAAGAAGATGGGAAATTGGATGATGTTTATGTGTTGGTTATGGAAGATGAGAAGAAGTTAGCAAAGAAACACTTGTTCTGGAGATAGTGAAGAAGCTATTTTATGAGTATGTTGTTGTGATGCTTGAGGAATTACCCAATGGCCTTCCTCCCCTAAGAGATGTACAATATCATATAGATTTAATGCCGGGAGCAGCATTGCCTAACTTATCCCACTATAGAATGAGTCCTAAGGAGCATGAGGAGCTCCAAAGACAAGTAATAGAGCTATTGAAGAAGGGGCTGATACGTGAGAGCTTAAGCCCATGTGTTGTACCAGCTTTGCTCACGCCAAAGAAAGATGGTAGCTGGCATATGTGTGTTGTTAGTCGTGCTATTAACAAGATTACAGTTAAGTACATGTTTCCCATACCTCGCCTTGATGTCATGTTAGACACATTGGCTGGTTCACAAGTCTTTTCAAAGAAAGAATTGAAGAGTGGATACCATCAAATTCGTATCCGAGAGGGGGATGAGTGGAAGACTGCATTCAAACTAAGGAAGGTCTTTGTGAATGGCTGGTTATGCCATTTGGGTTGTCAATTGTCCAATGCTCCTACCTTTATGAGGTTCATAAGCCAAGTTCTAAGGCCGTTTATGGGGAAGCTTGTGGTAGTTTATTTTGATGACATACTCATCCACAACAAAGATCATTACAACCACTTAGAACACTTGAGAGTAGTCTTACAAGTCTTTAGACAAAATATGCTATATATAAATTTGAAAAGTGTAATTTTATGATAGATTGGTTGGTGTTTTTGGGGTATGTTGTTTCATCCAATTGATAAAAAAAAAGTTGTTTCATCCAAGGATATTGAAGTGGATCAAGAAAGGTTCAAGCTATCGAAGAGTGGCCAACACCAAGGACCTTAACTGAAATTCGTAGTTTCCATGGGCTAGCAACATTTTATCGTCAATTTATAAAGAATTCCAGCACTATTGTGGCACCCATTATTGAATGTTTAAAAGGAGGTGAGTTTACTTGGACTCTCACATCTGAGAAAAGCTTCCAAGAGATAAAGATGAGGATGACCAATGCTTCGGTACTAGCTTTACCTGATTTTAACAAGCTCTTTGAATTTGATTGTGATGCATCACATGTTGTGATTGGAGCTGTCCTTGGCCAAGAAGGTTGTCTAGTTGCTTACTTTAGTGAGAAACTCAATTATGCTAGAAGGAGGTATTCCACTTATGATGTTGAGTTTTATGCCAAGAAGTTTGTGTTGTATTCAAACCATAAAGCATTGAAGCATCTTAACTCCTAGTAGAAGATAAAGGGAAGACATACTAAATGGGTTGATTTTCTACAAGAATATAATTTTGTTTTGAAGCATAAGGTTGGACAACAAAACCTGGTAGCCAATGCACTTAATAGGAGAGTTCACTTGGTGACCACAATGTCTACTAATGTTGTGGGATTCAGCTCCATCAAAGACCAATACCAAGATGACCCTTATTTTTGTAGAGGCTATGCAACATGTGACAAGGATATTCGAGCCAAGTTTGTGTGGAATGATGGTTACTTATTCATGGGCAATAGGTTATGTATTCCATCAGGATCTTCTAGCCAAGTCTACAAATGCATGTGTTTTACTATGTTGATAGGTGTCACAAGTGCCAAACATCAAAGGGGCAACATCAAAATACAACAGACCTCTTTGATTACCATGGAGATCTAGAACCAACAACAAAGGTTGGTCAAGGACAAGCACAAAGGGCCAGTGGTTCTAACGAGTTTGAACAAGTAGAGGGTATAGAAGATGTTCAAGTCACCGACACTCGAAATGGGGCCTATCTTAGGTTCTTGGTCAAGTGGAAAGGGAAACCAACAATTGAGAACTCTTGGATTAGTGAAGACTGAAGAGGAGTTTATGAAGCTAGATGGAAACATGTACAAGGCTGCTAAAATTGCTGCTTGTACGGGAATGATGAGGCCAAAAAAAAGAAAGAAAAAAGAAGAAAAAAAAAGAAAAAATGTGAATGTATTCTGTTTTGCATGTTTTTGGAGTAGGATCCCAAATTGTTGTTTCTAGGTAGTTTGTTGACAATTTGGGTCCAGGGGTATTTTCATCATTTTATAAATCAGATTCTGGTCAGGGGCAGTTGGGTGCACTGTTGGGTTTTGGTCTCTTGGGTCTTTTTGTAACAAAAGTTATCTTTTGGGGGTTCATTTGAAGTTAATTTTGTTCTTAAGGAGTTGCTTGTGAGGGGGAAACGTTCTAGGGGCTTATGTGTAAATATTTTAATTGGCTTCTCTCTTGTTTTAGCTGTAGCTCAGCCCAAGCTTGGGTATTCAAGTATTGGAAGCTTGGGTTTTGAGGAGCCGATCCATTTTGGCACCTTCCAATCCCTCTATCTCTGCGTGTCCACGTGGGAGGCCAGCTTGCTGCCATTGTTATTGTAGTGGAATTGTTCCAGGTAGAGTTTTACTTCAGGTTCAGGTCTGAAATCCCCAAAAATCCAACTTGTTTTGTTGTTTTCAGGTTGGTATTTCTTGTGCTTATTGTCGTATACTTGAAGTGCTGCATGTAATTTGTTTTTCTGTCTACATCACCCTCTTAATAATAAGATAATGTACATCAACAGTACCAATTTCTCTTTTAAGTTGTGAATGATGTGGTTTGGCATTTGGCAAGTATTATTTTCTCCAATGCATTTTACTCAATGTGTGATTGGCAAGCATTGTAAATGTTGGATACCTCAGATTTTTCCTTCAATTCTGTTAGCTGTTCTTTCTGCCTGAAGTTTTAAGACTTAAAAGTTTATTCTTCCCTTCTCAGGTTACATATGACACAAGTTGCTTTCTGGAGAAAAACAGAGATCTGTTGCATTTAGATTCTATTCAACTTTTGTCTTCTTGTACATGCCGACTCCCCCAGATATTTGCATCCAAGATGCTTACTCAATCTGAAAAACCAGTTGTTGGTCCTTTATATAAATCAGGGGGAGCAGATTCCCAAAAGCTAAGTGTTGCAATGAAATTCAAGGTAGTTGTTATATTTATAGCATATCAATTGTTATAAACATAAATACAATTATCGCAAACATGGTGATTGTTCTCTTTCTTATCTTTTCTTACTTTTGTTCTCTCTTTCTTCTCTTGTGCAATTTAATAAATATGGAAGAAAAAATAGTAAATAGTAGGAGGGTTGTGATGGTCTTTACCTTAGCAGGATGGTGCAGACTGTCTGTATGACCAATAATAGTATTGAGGCTTAATAGCTTCTATAAAACATGATTAATGATTCCAATGCATCAATGTTTTGCATATAGACGTACTCCCCATGTGCAAAGCCCAATGTGTTCCATGAATCTTATACTGGTAATCCAATCCAATAGTTTCAGAGTTGAAAGGACAGTCTAAGTTGTCCTTCTACAGATGCCTTCATAACCTATTGAACAAACAATATCTTGCTTTATATTTCTCAATGTAGAACCTGCAAACACCTGTACCATGTCTTAAAATAAGCATTACTCTTTAGAAAGTTACTACCACCTGTTATACCACTGATGTTCAGTGACTGTTATCATATCTACACCTCAATATAAAATGGGGATTTTGCTTATCTAGTTAGCTCTTCTTCATTGTTTTCCTACTTTTGTCATCTTCTTGTGTTTTCAGACCTTATTTTGTTCTTAGTTAGTTTTCGTTTCTTACTCTGCTTTTTCCTCTACTACAGAATAGTTATTCATTTTTCACTTGCACTTATAAATGGTAGATGCATCAAGAGCACTATGCCAGTCATATTTTGCACATCGGTGAACTTTTAGCCATCAGTTTTCTGTCTCCAGGTGCATGATTAAGACTCTCATACTAATAACCAATTCATTTAATTTTGATCTCTATAATAGGGTATAAAAAAAGTTCATACTAGATGTAATAACTCTTAGAATGATATGTTACCTCTTGGCAATTAATCCGATTGAAATATGAGGAAGTAGAGAAGAGAAGGGAAGAAGAGAGAAAAGGAGAAGAAAGAAAGGAAGAAGAAAAGGTTTGGAGCATTAGAACAGTGCTGGCGGTGCCAACTTCTATTATATTATATAGGGCGGCAGAAATAAGAAGGGAAAAGACCCTTGTGCCCCTGCTGTAAGTGAGTACAATAACAGAAATAACAGAAAATAAAAAAAACGCTTTAACTAGCCAAACAGACCCTAACACAAATAACTAAATTATTTCAACATTACCCATAACTCTTAGATTTGAATATTTGTCTCTAGATGGTCTCCCTCATCAGTAGAAAGTCTACTAAGATTTATAGATAATGGAAAGGGAATGCAGAAGTAGATGGATAGAAAGAAAAAATCTCGGTTCTTAGAATCAAAATATAGTAAAAAAATGAGAGAACACACAGCTTAACCAATGGAATTTCATGAGCTGCCTGGTTCACGTAACTAAAGTTTTCTCTAGGTTGAAGCTTGGCCTGGTTGGTGCTGGTCCTACAAACAACTTTAAGAAAGTTTACAAGAGAAAGGTTGCGAAGACTAAATTGTTGGAGTTAGTTGATCCTGGAGAGGGAGAAGTGATTTGTCATCCGATTTTAGCTCCACAGGAAGTTAACACTCAATGGCAAGCCAAGAATATTGAGGAAAGGAACGAAGTTGATGTGAGGATAGCTAGCACAATTTCATGAGAAAAAACGGAGAAGGTTGGGCCACGTATTGAGAAATTGTTGAAAAAATATTGAAGTTGGAAAAAAAACTTGTTCTTTTCTTTTTGGGAGGAGAGGAGTTTGCCAGAAAAGCCATTGAAAAGTTCGAGAGGAAGGAGGAGAGTCTGAAGAGAGATGTTGAGGAGCAAGGAGGAGAGGCTTGGAATGAAGCAGATGGGAGTGATGATGGGTTTGCAGAAGAGTAATGGTGGCCGGTTCATGTCCTGCCTGTTTTGTTTGCGTCTTTTATTGTGYCTGTAGTTTTGGGGCTAGGTGGAATGGGGTGTTTGGGTGTTAGGTTTTGAAGGTCTCTTTGTAGGTTGTTTTGAGTTGGAGTCATCTCTGTTTTGAGGTTTCCTCTTCTCTGTGGGTGACTGCTTGTCACCTCTCTCTTGTATGCTTTTTCTCTTTTAATAAATTTTGTTTTATTATAAAAAAAAAAAAAAAAACTGACACAATCCTCCTTCATCTGGGCTGGAGACCAGAGGTGTAAGACGAGTTCACACTGGCGGACTGAGATTTTACCATTGCACCAAAGAATTATTCTCAGTTTTTATATACACATTTTTTCTCTCATTTTATGACTTTCATAGCCATGTCATCAACTTGCCTTAGGTCTAACTAATGGTTGGGGCTTTGGGATTGGGCTTGATAGGAAACACCCTCTTTCTGGTTCTTATGTGGACTAAGTTTTAAAATGCCCCCATCTTGGGTCAGGCAGCAATCTATTGTGTACTGATAGCCCTTGTGGCTTTTCTTTTTCCTCCTTCCCCATTTCTATTGGAGAAGAAAAGATATTACTGCAATTATGTGATCAACCTTTTTCTTAATTCATAATTTTTATTTTTTTTAGATTACTATGTTGCCAACATCTTCTTGATAAGTAACTGAGTACTATAATATTTTTAGAAGATTTATAAGCATGTCTCATTGTGAAGCCCAAGATTCAATAGAAAATGAATGAATACGAGGCTGCCCAAGATCCTCAAGCTGATTACTTGTACAGAGATGTACAAAAGGCCCTTATGTCAGTAATGAAAAAGCATAATGACTCACAGCTTGAAACTCCTCCAGCAAGACCATCTAATAATGGAGATACCCGTCCTAAAATTCTGGGCACCACTTCATTTCTATTTGTCCTTTTAGCATTCTCTTTCCTATACAATAATCTGCTTTGAAGGTTCATATTAAAAACTTAAGCATTGGTGGTTTAAGCCTTTTTGAACAAAATTTAGTAGTTCCAAAGCAACAATTTGTTCTTGCCAAACTCCCATATTCATTGCATTCCAATAAACTGGTCCTTCTCATTTTTACTGTCTTTAAGAAACTATGAAGATTCAGAATGACATCATAAGTCCTTTCACAAAATTGCGGTTAATTTGTCATTATTTTTTCTTTAGGGTCAACTTTTCCAATTAATGCAACGGTTGGAGAATACAACACCACACTTCATACGCTGTATCAAGCCCAACAACTTGCAGCGTCCTGGAATTTATGAACAAGGTCTCATATTGCAGCAGCTAAGGTGTTGTGGAGTCCTAGAGGTGGTCCGAATATCAAGATCTGGTTATCCTACTAGGATGTCACACCAAAAGTTTGCAAGCAGGTAAAGATATATATAGATATGTAATAACACTCCCATAATTTGCATGGTTCTGAAGAACCTTTTTCCTCTTTCGTTTATACCCCATATCAGGTATGGTTTTCTTCTTCTGGAGAGTGTTGCCTCACAAGATCCACTCAGCGTTTCAGTTGCAATTCTTCACCAGTTCAATATTCTGCCAGAGATGTATCAAGTTGGCTATACAAAATTGTTTTTCCGAACTGGACAGGTAGGGAAAAATGCTTATATTTTATAACTTTACTAGAGATTTTGTATATTGACACAATAAATAAATTAATGAGGAGATATCAACTACATCTTCTCCTAGAGATAAATATTCATCATGTGTTGCACAAGTAGAGGCTTTGGTTTTTACAATTCAGTATGCTTACAATTTGAAGGGAAGAGTTATCATGTTCTTTTGGACATGACAGAAAAATTGTGGGAAGCTGTCCATCAAAAGAAAAWTGGACTCAAATGGTTAGGAGTGGGCAGGTCATTTATATACCTACTCTAGAGACTAGAATGAGAATTGCCTTTACTTCAAGAAAGTGGAAAATGCTGAGAAAATTATCTTTTGTGTTAAGCCCCTAAAGTAGTTTTACTAATGAGAAAATTATCTTTTGTATGCCTTCTTTCTGGAATAAACTTTATGCAACTATAACAATCTATAGATTGGTGCACTTGAGGATACAAGAAATCGTACTCTCCATGGCATTTTACGAGTTCAAAGCTGTTTCAGAGGTCACAAGGCTCGCATTTATCTCAAGGAACTTAGGAGTGGAATTGCCACTCTGCAATCATGTATTGTCTTCCTCTTGGAACTTCAATTATAGAAAATGTAGTGTAACAATAGTGAAAAAGTTCTTTTGGTTTTTCTATCATCATCTGGACAAGTAATATCTTGACTTTACCCATGCAGTTGTTCGTGGAGAGAAAGCCAGAAAGGAATATGTTATCTTACTACGAACTCATAGAGCTGCTGTGTTTATACAGAAGCTGGTAAAAGGCAGAACTGCTAGGAAAAAATTCATGAATGTTCGTGATGCATCAATAGTGATACAGTCAGGTAAAACTTTAATTTTCCTTTTAGGCCTGCCAATTGGTTTCATTAATTTAGCAAAGTAAACTATAATAGATTAATAGTCAATAGTTGCATTGTGGCTATAGTAGACAAACCACTTTCTTGTATGTGTAAACAACCCTAGATAATGGCTACTATCATATTATTTCAACCACTATAACTATTAATAATATTTTAACTTTGTTTTCTTTTGTCAAATCAAATATGGAATGTCATAGTCTAGTTATAGTTGTCAAAACAAATAGGATTGTAAAACCTCAACAGGTGTTCAAATTGAATCAAGTTCCAATGTGAATTATGAGATTTGATTCACATTGTTCAGGTAATAAAGAAGAATAATGAAGAAATGGAAAGTTCAATTGTACAGAAAATTTCATGTGTGTGTGTGTGAAATAATGAGGTAATAAGTATTTATGCTCTAGGCATCCATACGGGCTATGAAAATTAAGTTGGTTCTTTTTTCTCCCCTTTTTGAAAGAGTTCATAGGTGACTTAGATTTGTACAATCCCATCTACCCAGAAAAAGGAGAGGGATTACAGCCTGAAGTTGACTTGCAAATCTGGAAATATAAGAGAGCATACACCAACAAGTTGGGATCTCCTCCCAACAAAAACTGCCCCAACATGATCTGTGCCCACACATCTCACAATATGGCTGGGACTCACTGCACGAGATGTGTGGACACTGATCATGTTGGAATGTTTTTTTGTTGGGAGGAGATCCGGAYTCTACAACATCTGTGTTGATTGTAATTGCATAAAATTAGTAAATAAATTAGTATAATAATGTATATTTTATTATTGTAATTGCATAAAATTAAAATAAAAAATATTATATAGCACCTTGTACAAAAAAGCAGGCAGGTAAGTGAGATTACCCTCCATGGACACCTTGTTGCCTAGACAGTAGGCACATGTCTAGGTGTTGCCTTGACACCTATACCACCATTACAAATTTACAATATTGGATACAATTGTTATTCCAGTAATAATAATTGGCAGTACCACTGCCCTCATTATTTTTACTTTTTAAGCTTTGAGAATTTTCAGTTGATGTTTCAAAATCAAGCTCAGGAAAACAGGAAATTTTCTGCTTATTTATATGCTTGAGATGGTGTCTTTTGCAAAGTATGTTAGTGTATTTCATGATTTGTGTTAAATTCATCTTGCAGTTATTCGTGGCTGGCTAGTTAGAAGGTGTTCGGGTGATGTAACTTTGTTGAGTTCAACCCAGAAATTTGAAGGCACAAAGGTATTCTACAACACTAATATCTTAATCATATGAAATATCTTTCAAACACTCTGAGGATACTCAATACTCAAGTTCGGTTCTTCCATGCATATCCAAGTTAAATCCATGTTACAATGTCCATCTGATAAATTGCTTGTAGATTGTCTGAGAATTTCTAACTAAAAGAAAGGAAATGGCGGGTCCTTGTGTGTTGTTTCTAACTTTTAGCATGTGTATGCATAACTCTGTATTTGTGTAGATAATGAAGTAGCTATCAACTTTGTGTATGGAGGTCCTTTAACTTAAGTTCAACTGATTAAGATTGTCATGTAGCCACAAGGTTCATGCTTGTATGGCCAAGTTCTTGATCAAAGGAAAAGTACCAATCCTCCTGTCAAATATACTGCACTTAGAGTGTCTGAATCACWTTTCTTTGTGTTCAGATCAGAGTCTACATCTACACCTCCTCATCTGATCTACAGATGCCTTCTATTATATTATGACTTTCCAAAGTAATTATATATGTTGGATGTGTTTTCATCCAAGAAATAATGGAAAAATACGTGGAGAAGAGAGGAGAGGAGAAGAGGAAAAAGTGTTTAGGGAGCCAAAAGAATAGGCTGGTCGAATCCTTTCTTCTATTTATAATAGGGTGACAAAAATAAAATGGAGGAATTACAATAATGCCCCTGGCAGCACACTCTAATAAAACACAAGCAAAAGAGAATGCTGACAGCACAATAACAGTAACTGACACCATACTAACAGTAAACTAACAAAACTCCCTCTCAAGTTGGGCTGTTGGGAACCTATTAGCTGTTTTTGGACTTATGTAATTGTGGCTTGAAAGGTTGGGGATGACATTCCTATCATCAAATTGTATTAACTACTACTTTAATTAATTGGTGATTGAGTGAAAGGATGCAATGAAGGTGGAGACGGATGCCCTCATTAAAAATAATACATGGGAATTGGTGGATCAGTTGGAGGGGAAGAAACATGTTGGGTGCATATGAGTGTTTAATATGAAATACAACATTGATGGCCCAGTTGAAAGATATACAAGGCATAATTGGTTGCAAAGGGATAACCATAGACTTATGGTATTGGTTACATAGAAACCTTTGTATCAATTGCTAAGATGAACTCTTTTGGAGTATTTTTGTCCCTTGTTGCAAATTTCTTATGGCCATTGTTTTAGATGAATGTTAAAAATGTCTTTCTCAATAGTGATCGATTGAAGAAGGCTTTGTATGGTCTAAAGCATTCTCCAAAGCCATGGTTTGATAGATTTGGACTTGCCTTGGAGAAGTTTGGCTATGTGCAGGCCCAGTCAAACCACACTCTTTTTTATCAAGGTAGGTTCTTCCGTGACTCTCCTTGCAATGTATGTTGATGATATTGTGGTGACAGGCACCGACATTGGTGAGATTAGTTCTCTTAAGTAGTTACTTAACAAAGTGTTTGAAGTGAAAGGCCTGGATAATTTGTGCTATTTCTTGAGAATTGAAGTGGCTCAGTCCAAACATGGCATTTTTATCTCCCGAAGGAAATATGTCCTAGTTCAATTGGATGAAACTAGGAAATTAGGAGTTAAGCCTACTGATACACTTATTGAACAGAATGATAAGTGCAAAAGGTGGTGAGCCTCTTGAAGACAAAGCTATGTTTAAGTTAGTTGAAAAACTTTTTTATCTATGTCTGRCACAACTCAACATTGTTGTTAGTGTTGCCAATTAGTACATGCATTCTCCTAGAACATCCCATTTACTTGCAGTTGAGAAGATTCTTGCTTACTTGAAGAGATGTCTAAGCCAAGGCATACTCTTCAAAAATAATGGTCATATGAAAATAGAGGTGTACATAAATGTTGATTTGAATGGATGTGTTGATGATAGGAGGTCTCTACCTCATGGCATTGTGCCTTTATTTGAGGATCTTGTTTCAAGGAGTAAGAAATAGAACGTTGTTGCTTGTTCTAGTGCCAAGGCTGCGTTTAGGTCCATGGCCAATGATGTGGTTGAAGTATTATGGTTGAGATCCCTACATGAGGAGTTGGGCATTGAATTTGAAAGGCCCTTGATGCTATATTGTGATAACCAAGCCGTCATTAATATTGCTCATAATCCAATACAACATGATAGGACCAAACATATCGAGGTGGACTGACATTTTATCAGAGAAAGAGTTGCTTCCAAGACGTGTGCCGTCCCTATGTTGCTTCTGATATGCATCTTGTTGATCTCTTCACCATAGCTATTACAAAAATCAAGTTGAAAATGGATTTACACAAATTGGGAATGACAAATATCTATTCCCAACTTGAGGGGGAGCATAGAGACACAATACAATAGATTGGTGTGGTCCCTCCTTATGTTTATGTTATGTTTTATATTATTTATTGCTTGTTGTTATTGTTTTTCTGCTCTTATATGGGCAGCAGGAAGCAATGGATGAGCGCATTGTTTTCATCGCTTCGCTTCATTCCCTTTTCTTCTATTAACATAGCCTTGGCTCGCTCGTTCGCAGCACAATCTTCGATTTCCTTTCTTTACTTGGCTTTCGCTCCTCCCCTGTCCGCCTAGGCGACTACTCACCTGCCCGCTAGCAGTAACCACCAACAGACACAGGAACTCTTTCGGCCCCAGTCCGCTCTGCTCCTTGGGAACTCGCTTCTTCGGTTGATGARTTCGTTGATGAACGAGCTAGCTATCGATTGATGAACGTTTCTGAAYGAGCTCTTGTCTTCCCAGGTCCATGGTACCGTAATTATCCTCTTTCGTCGACTCTTGTGAATGGGTTAGCAGACTCTCCTCTTTTGAGTCTCRTGTGTCACTGATTTAGGTTTCCGATTCTGGTTAGTGTGAAGTCGTCTGCCTTGAACTGACTCTGATGGCTGAGCCAGGTATGCTTTCCGATTCTGTCTGTATCCTTTTGTCGGTGGCCCCATCTAGAGCTGGAAGAGAAGGGTCTCGCCCAGGTGGCTCCCGCAAGGTAACGACTTCAAACTCAAACAAAGAGCGTGTTTAAAATCAAGGCATGAGTCAAAGAAAATGCTGTATCTAATGCAAGACCCGTCGATAAGCTAAGGCTACGACATGAAGGAAGGCCAGAAGAACTACAGAACCACGCCCACCAGAGATAAAGGAGACCGAAGGGAGGAGTATTAGTGTCATTGTACTAATCTTTTGTTTGCCAACATATAAATACAAGTAGTGGGGCGGCAGTAACATAAGATACTGCACCCCTTTTTCTCTCTTTTCTCTGTGTTTCTTCTTCTCCTCTCTTCTGCTCTCTAGTTCTCTCTTTTCTTTATTTTTTCTTGCTGAAATCTGTACTGCAACAGGTTTGATTACCAACTATTTCAGCCAAGTGTTCTCCTGATCCCACCATCTATCATATTCAGCAGTTCCATTCTTGGGTTCTTTTACCTTCCCATTAATATATCCTGCTTTCCCTCTTGCAGTTACATAAAGATTTATTCCCTTAGATTAATTTAGATAATTCAGGACATTCAAGGGGGTGATCAGCATATAGAAGATCATGTTATCAGCCCTTATGCTAGTTGTTCCTTGTGATGTTGTAACCCTGGAAGAAGCAGACTCATCAGTGGCCATCAGAACAACACCAGAATGCCAAAAAAAGAAAGAGCTGAAAAATATAACTGGTCAAAATTCACCCCCAACACCTACAATCACAAATAGGGGCACAAAACATCAACTGAACTACTCAAAAGAGTCAATCGAACTGCTGAAATTAGACAACCATAGATGCAGAGTACTAGAACCGCAAGGTTTAATTGCTTTCAGTCCACATACACCATGCGACAATAAGAGTTGTGCATASCACCTATGTCCATATAGGTATGAAGGTACATGCCCAAGAAAAGAACTCACCTTTACTGCGTCAAACTATCACCACCTATTCTCCTTGGTTTTACGACCCAGAGAGAACAACAAAGAAGAAAAGAAGTACTGATTTGATCAGGCCAATAGCCAATTAGGCTATGTTTGGTTTGGAGGAAAAGGTAGGGAAAGGAAGGGAAAGACGGGGAAACCAATACAAGGTTTGTAAAGGTTTCCCTACCTTTCCCTTCCTTTCCCTACATTTTCCTTCAAACCAAACATAGCCTTAGGGATTCTTCACTCCACAGTTAAAAAAACAGAGAATTCTGGGTAAGAAAAGATATCTGAATGCTTATATTGCTTGCCCAATGATCAGCTGATACCATGTTTTCATCCAAGAAGTAATAGAAAACAAGGAGAGGAGAGAAGCAAAAAGTGTTTGGGGAGCCAAAAGAATAGGCTGGCGGCACCCTTTCTTCTATTCATAGTAGAGTGACAAAAAATAAAAGGAGGAATTACAATAATGCCCCTGGTGGCACACTCTAATAAAAAACAAATAAAGAGAATGCTGACACATTACTAACAGTAAACTAACTAACATCAAGATGCAAGAGCCATACTATTTTGGACTGAGCTCCAAGGCAGGATTGACATTGCATGTTCCTATGAGACAATCCATGAAGTGGCATAGGATTTGGGTCTAAATGTACTTTTCATAGTCCTGATGTGATGCCATTCTTTCATCTTTAGTTTCACTATTTATAAAATAACATTTCCTGGAATGCAAAGTATGCATGGCCAAGTTAATATTTGCTCTATGTTGCCTTCTCTTGTACGTTTTCAAATTGTTCACATTCATATTAACCTAGTTCACTTTTGCAAATAGGGTTCTGAACCAGATCAGGTGCTGGTAAAAGCATCAGTCCTTGCAGAGCTACAGCGCAGGGTTCTAAAGGCAGAGGCAGCTCTGCGGGAAAAGGAAGAAGAAAATGACATTCTCCACCAAAGGCTCCAGCAGTATGAAAGCAGGTGGTCTGAGTATGAGCTGAAGATGAAGTCCATGGAAGAAGTGTGGCAAAAACAGATGAGTTCCCTACAATCCAGCCTTTCCATTGCAAAGAAGAGCCTTGTAATTGATGATGCTGAAAGAAAGTCTGATGCCTCGGTTAATGCAACTGATGACAGAGAACATAACTGGGATCTTGGGAACAACAATAGCAAGGGCCAGGAGAACAACGGGTTGAGACCTGGGCCCCAAATCTTGGACAGAGAGATGAGTGCAGGTCTGAGTGTTATAAGCCGATTGGCAGAAGAATTTGAACAGCGGAGCCAGGTATTTGGTGATGATGCCAAATTTTTGGTGGAGGTGAAGTCAGGGCAGGCTGAGGCAAGTATAAATCCTGACAGAGAACTGAGAAGGTTAAAGCAGATATTTGAAGCTTGGAAGAAGGATTATGGGGCAAGACTGCGAGAGACAAAGGTAATCCTCCACAAACTTGGAAATGGGGCAGGAAGTGCAGAGAAGGGTAGGAAGAAATGGTGGGGAAGGAGAAACAGCTCAAGGATAAATTAGTTATTATTCTYAAGTTACAACTCTCTAGTGTCTATTTGATTACTTGTTTAGCCAATTTGTTTATGTTTAGAATTGGCTGAAAAGATCATTAATGTATTTTCGCTGCTTCAGCTGAAATATAAGAGGTCTTCGGTGCTTTTTCAGTCCCCAGAAGATCTAAATATGTAAAATGCCTTATCAAAATGCCACCTTTTTATTGGAAAAAGAAATACAAAATAAAAAATGATTAATAAAATTCAGAGTAATGATTGAATCACTTGCAGGTGAGTTGCTTCTAGTCTGACTATTTGATGTTGCCAAATGCCCACATTGGTGATCAGAAGATTCAGAACAGATCATATTGGGACATCATGCAGAACTTTGTAAGCATGTTTCTCCAAAGTTTCATGCAGTAATTGTAAACTTTGGCTGTCCAATAGACAGCGTATGCTGTTGAGAGCGTTTTTGAGCTGGACACATTCACCCATTTCGCCCATGTCTATCCTTTTGATAAAAAGGAAATAGGGGGCAATTATTATTTTATCCCACATTGTCTCTATCAATACATTGTCTGTCCAATAGACATCGATACATTGTCTCTCTATCAAAAAGTTGTATATGGTAATTTGAACTAGGTCACCTAGGGCCCAACACTTCAACCTTAAATGCAACTCTAGACCACTAAATCATACATCTTATGATAATAAATGAAGCAAAATGATTTTTATTAAATTCAGTGCCCGCATGCAATTCAAACAAGCAGCACATGTTTATGCTTAACGACTTCAATTAAAAACTTAAAAGAATAATATTCAAAACTACTATTATATAAACTAATAGAATAAATAATCTATCAAATCCATGTTTATATTAAAAGATGATTTTTAATATCAAGAAATTTATAAATAAAATATTAACAATAGAATAATTATTTTAATAATTAAAACTTATAAATTTTCACATGATATGCATCTTAAAAATTTTACATATTTTTATAAATTATTAATTGATATTTTAATTTAAATTGATGAATATTTATTATTTATAGAAAATAAACAATTGTTTACAAAATATTCAAGAATATAATATTAAATCGAATCTATCAAATCAACTAATCTACATTTATTTCAAAAATGTTTTTTTATTTTACAAATTTTATAAAAATTAAAGTATTAATAATGGAATAATTATTTTAGTAATTAAAATTTCTAGCTTTGCATATGAAGTGTATTTTAGAAATTTCAACAAATGTGATATACTTTAAGTTAAGATTATATATTTTTAGAAATCATTCATTGATATATTAATTTACATTTTAGAATTTAATATTTTAGTTGATTTTTTGTTAATGTTAAAAAATTAAAATAGTAAAATAAAAAATAATTGATATAATAATTAAAATATAGTAGGTGTATATGTTTAGTGTTTTGGACTCAGATTAATGCTAGACCTGTTCATGGGCTGGGCTTGGGCTTGGCTTTTATCAAAAGCCTAATAGGCTCAGCCTGTGAACAAGTATAATTGATGCATTATAAATAAAATTCATGATTTTTATGCATACCGGTATATTAATTGTAATATATTTTTTCATATATACCATTAAAATATACATTTCTTATGTGTTTATACATTATTTTGTGGCTATTTTGATCTTAAATTTAATATTATTAATGTATCTATGGAATTTGTATGTATTTTCCTAGTGTATCAATGCGCTTACATATTTTTTTTCTGTATTCATGCATTTCCAAAACGTGTCTATATTTGTATTCAAATTGTCCAATATGATACYTAATACCAATATTTTAAACATTGATAAAGATTGGGTTCATCGTAGCAATTGAACTGTCCTGGCCAACAATGGGTCAAGACAAAAGAACTAAAAAAAAGGCAATGTCTATAAGGCCATAATACAATCAGATTTATGTAACTCTAAATCCAAATCCGATATATCGAACTTGGATTGGATCCGCACTTAATTCAAATATGCTTTATAGTGTTTGAAATGAAGTTTTAAGTAGTTTTAATAATTTTACTTAGTTTTTAAATATTGAATTTATTAACTATAAACTTTGTATAATCATTTATATTTATGATATCAATAGACATAACAGTATACAATTAATGCATGCATATAAAACTTGCATAAAAATCTGACCATGTCTATTATTAAAAAAAATAAGATTACATGTATCTCTCGCTTTTCAGTGTTCTGGCCTTGCGGG
This sequence comes from Nelumbo nucifera, assembly GCF_000365185.1. Next base: position 396,188 of record NW_010729211.1, read on the forward strand.
TGTTGGTGTCTGTGCAAGGGAGGATTCTGGGAGAATTGTGTTGGTAAATGATTCTACTGGGTTTGATGCTGCCATTTCTCTTTAAAGGGTTTTTTCTTCAATGATTTTAACTTCTTTGGGGGGTTGGGATTGTTGTGGTTCAAACAACATGTTTCATTTCTCAATGGGATTGATGTGAATTTATTCCTGGCCAGTATCATTTCTCATGACATTGATTTGGGCTCTTGTGGCCAATGGTGGATTCCCTTTTTGTTTGTTCTATTTTCCATGAAAGCGATTGTGATGAAAGGTTTGTTGGAAGTACTCTTGATTTCATCTCAGTCACACTTAAATTGTTTTTTTTTTTTTTTTGTGTGGGCCTTGGCACTGCAACCTTTGTTTCCGTATGTCAGATGATTGCTGGACTCTGTTTGAAAAACGAATTGATGAAAGTGATAATAGGGCGGTATGTCCTGAGTGTGTTTTTGTGTTCAGGTGATGAAAGATGTTATTCTTCTTAAGGCTGATATTGGATCTGCAGTAGGTAGTTTCTAACTTTCAACAGCCTGTTATGAGTATTGGTTTCATAACAGCAAATCAAAGCGTGTTTCTTGAGTAGTTTACTCCCAATGCTCATGATTATCTCTTCTCAGTAAGATTGATATTGAGTTGTTTACTCCCACCGCTCATGATTATTCTATTCTTTCTCAATAAGATTAGTAAATAAGTGTGAATGCAAATATGTAAAGTGTAAAATGATTCATATAAATTGTAAAATTGGGTTAGTTTTGCACCAACATATTTACCTTCTTACCAAATAGACTTTTAGCTGTAATGAATGCAAACATGAATTTCAATATAACAAAAGCCCACTTGAATGCAAATTTACTTCTTTTTTATTGATGTACTTTTACATCTTATTATCAATGTAAATATGCACTGGTCTGTCATTTGTCAGTGCATAAATATAATGTTGTCAAACACAGACAAAAGTGAACCTGAGTGCAAATTTATCCTGAACCGGGATTTACACTCCATTTGCATCGTTTCCAAACACAGCCTTAATTTATGAATTTTTGCCTCTAAGGCTCAAAAAAAAAAAAAAAAAAACACAGAAGAAAAAATGACAACATTTCACTGACTGGTGTGATTTAAATTATTGGAGATTCAATTAATGCTATTTTACGATCATTTGACAAAAGAATCACAATCCTATTGTTAATATGAAACAGTTAGGTAGCTGGATAGAATTGGAGCCTTCCAACATATTCCATGGCACCCAAAAACCAATATTTAGAGCAGCTCTCTTCTTAAGAATCATAGCTTCAAGCCAAAAAAACACCACATCCTAACAATGTTTTATAAGCGTTTGTAGAAAGCCCACGCCTTAATACATGCTATTCATCAGGATTCAGGACTAGAGACTGACATGAAGCATCATGGCCTATTTAAAATGACAAAGATTAATGTAAAAAGAGCTCACGGCCACACCCTTTGATACAGAATATCAAGTTCAAGTTCGAAAGAAGACCATCACCATTTTATACTTTACCATTCAGAAGTATAGACAAAGCCAAACACCATGTATTCAATAAAGACGATAATTTCCCCAACCCTCTCCCTCAGCGTGCTTCATATTGAACAACTGCAACAACGAGACAAGAGATCAATCACAGCAAGAAAAACAAATAGAAGAAACATCTGTAAAAAAATAATGAATCTGAATTTTGTTTTTTTTTTTTTAGAGAGAGAATGAGTAACTGATTGTATAAAGTAATCAACAGGAGTACCTGAAATGATGTACAAACTAYAAAGTAAACAAGCCAAACACAAGGGTTAATTTAGGGCCCTGGAGTGCTGTTTTCCTGTATAGGTAGCTCCAACCTCCAAGATTTATCCTCTTTTATTTACTTATTTAATAGCTTCTATCTCCCTAATAAATAAAGGAGTCAACAAAAAATTTGAACAACCATTTGTCCATTTGATTAAGAATAGAAAGTAAACCTTCTCTACCTCTAGTATTTTGGTAGGACCCTACCTCTAGTTGGGTAGGGATCATATTCTGTCCAGTGTCCTCCCGTTTAGGAAGAGACATGTCCAATTACACAAACCCCCACCTTAAATGTCCATCCTTTAAAATTAAAGAATTATAAGAACCGAAACAAAAATCAAGATCAGAAGTTTCCAATTTTGTCCCGCCTCTTCCCAATAATGTCCTCTCTCTCTCTCTCTCTCTAACGAATGTTTTTTTGCTCTCCTAATATCATCTTCTTGACAGTCCAACAGAACCAAACTCCACTTGCTTCTATCCCAACCCCAAGGCCTCTTCATTCAACATATTGGTGGCAACCAACTCCTGAAGCACGCATAGAGGACAGATTCATCTAGACAAATGTCAAATCATCTCAAAATGTCAGCTGTCATCAGGTGAGATGGAGATTAGCTCAGCTCATTCATCAGATTTGGCACCACTGGAGAGAGAGAGAGAGATTATGGGCAGGAGATAGATGGGGGCTCACATTTATTTCATACATGATATAAGAATGCTTGCTTTTAGGGATAGGTGACTCTCCCTGAATAGGAGAATACCTAGATGGCCAGAGTGGAAAGACAAAAGATCCCATCTCCTCTAGATATGTATACAGGAAACCTTTCCGTTGTCTCTCATGGCCACTGCCAGTAATGCATTAAATACATAAGGTACTTTTTCAATCAAATTTATGTTTATAAACATACATAGACCACACCCAAATGCATATGTATACAGGAAACCTTTAGGTTGTCTATCTCATGGACATTATCAGTTATACATTAAATACATAAGGTACTTTTTCAATCAAATTTGTGTTATAGACACACATAGATAGACACACCCACATGAATGACAAAAGATCCCATCTCTTCCAGCATATGTATACAGGAAACCTTTAGGTTGTCTATCTCATGGACATTATCAGTTAATCATTAAAAACATAAGGTGCTTCTTCAATCAAATTTATGTGTTTATAAACACAAATAGACAGACACACCCACATTCACGAGTATGTCAGATGCATCAAATGCCTCAGGATTGTCTTCTTCCCCCAATTTACATGGGATTAATAAAAGCAAGTCATTAAAATACTAGAACTGTAATTTACAGTTCTATATTTTCCTAAAGCAAGTCATCAGATTGCAAAAGTAACACTGAAGCACTTGCTTCCTATATAAACATGCACACCACATGTATGTCAGACACATTAAACACCTTCTGGTTTCTGTACACCACTCCATAAACTAACACTCAATGTATTTTAGATACATGGGTGCGAAAATGGTGTTTCTGTTAAAGTTGCTTAGGTACCAGACAGTTCTAAGAACAAATTAAGCGTATATAGGAACATGACTATGACTATATGCAACCAATAAGTTTGGTGTTTCAGTTTTTTTCTGTCTATCCTTCTTTCTAGTTCTTTTTGACCCCATAAAAAGCTAGCAAAGCCCTGAATATAGGACACGCCCAAGCTCCAATTCAAAATAATACAAAATAGTAGGCTCCAACATCTATCCATCTACAATTCCATTATCCACACGAACACATTCAGCAGGGCACAACCAACGGTAAATTGAAATAGGATTAGTAACACCAAAATAAGATAAATTCTTCTAATAACTCAGTTAAATGATTGATAAACAACAACTCGGTTAAATCCATTCAATACTATGGCGTCCGTTTGTCTTAACTTAAAACAAAATAATTAATTAAAATAAACTGTTAGCAGGATGAATTACTTCTCCGGGTTCGCTTCTTGTACAAGATGCGGTAACCACATTCCCGGCACTGAATCACATCACCCGGCTTCAAGGTGTTCTCCATCCCGCAATCTAAACACCGAAAATATCAATAAGCCGTCAATCAAAACTTCACACAAGCAAACAATAGGAATCCCAGAGCCTGGAGAGAGAGAGAGAGAGAATAATCTTACCTCCACAGATGTAGCTGACTGGTTCAGGTTGTGGATCCATGGATGAAGAATGAAACTAAGATTTCTGCACTGAAATTAACATAAAAAAATAGGAAATTTTGAAGCAAAAAAGGTAATAGATCATAAAACGTGGAACTAGAGTTTTGTCAAATTCGAAGAATTAGGGTTTTAGAGAATCGATTTCGTTTATTTACCTTAATAGATGTGGATACAGCGAGAGAAAACGAGGTTTAGGACGGGTGGGGTTTTGGAAGAAACGGAGAGAGAGAGAGAGAGAGAGAGTGTGTATTTTGACTCGCAAAACAATGAAAAAATTGTGTTTGGTTGCAGGGCAATCTAGTATAAATGTATGGAGTACAAAATGAAAAGAATGCAAATTCTGGTGTAATCTTATTTCTGATTTAACTTCATTCTGTTTTAGGTCTTATTTTACCTCATTTGTATTACAGTCAAATAAAATAATGTAAWTTTTGAAATAAAATAAATCAGAATTTGCATCGAAATCATTTGTAGTACCTTAATTTTGCTTTAGTGCAAATTTATTTGCAATGAAAYTGATGTAACGGTTTCTGGTCACGTATCATTTTTTTGTGCTATCGTCATTTGGTCTGCTTCCAAGTGGCCGATGACTCAGAGGCCGAAGTGGAGAACTTTTGCTGGATGAGCTGGGCAGGCTAGGTGACAAGCTAACTATAGTGTCGATCTGCCTATGAGGTGCCGAGCTGCCTGTGAGGTGTCGGGCTGACCAGGTGGCGAGCTGCCTGTGAGGTGTCGGGCTGACCAGGTGGCGAGCTGCCTATGAGGTGCCGAGCTGCCTGTGAGGTGTCGGGCTGACCAGGTGGCGAGCTGCCTGTGAGGTGTCGGGCTGACCAGGTGGCGAGCTGCCTGTGAGGTGTCGGGCTGACCAGGTGGCGAGCTGCCTGTGAGGTGTCGGGCTGACCAGGTGGCGAGCTGCCTGTGAGGCGCCAGGCTGACTAGGTGCAGGGCAGCCTGTGAGATGCCGAGCTAGATTGATGAGCTTCGTTGCTCTTTAGAGACCTGCAAGGAACCAAATGTCAGAGGACCCGGGGTGGTTAACCCGGCGAGGTCGCTCCGATGCTTAAGTCAGTACTCTCATAGTAGACCGCGAGATAAAAATCACAAAGTTTGAGAGCTAGAACTTGCTTACTTGCTTCTCCCCTCGCTTCTGGGGTTGGTGCCTTTATATAGGCATTATTTGGTATGGGCTTCACGCACCATATCCGAGATTTTTGTGAGGTTGTCTAAGTGATTCGAAATTCCTGGAGGTAACCGCCATGCACGTTGACCACCCTCTAGGTCGTTCGGCACTTGGGCCAACTTCCAAGGATTGTGGGAGTGTTAGGATATGCATGCCAAATTTGTCAGCGAGCAGGTCTCGTAGGTCGCCAAGTCGGCGCATGTGCCAGGTCGGTGCTTGAGCCAGGCCGCCAGGTTGGACACCATCAACTTGGCAAGTTGTTGCCTGAGTGGTTCCGGGTGTCACTTAGTTGTTCTGAGGTGCCRTGTCACAATGTCATTGGAGGGCCAAATCCACCCTCATCATTTGCCCCCCACTCCCGAGCTGAAAGTAACTCGGCGAAGGGAGTAGATTTCTCCTTTTGGCCCGAAATGAATAATTCGATGAGCTCGTAAGCGTCGATTCAATTCCTTAGGCTTTGGGAGCGACTCGYAGTCCGCTCCTTGATTTTGCGCATGCCGAAGAGGCGATTGGGTCTTATATGGTGAGGAGGTCTTCGCTAGTTTGATATTTTGGCCCTTAGGCTCTAGGAGCGACTCGTAGTCCACTCTCCTTGATTTTGCCCATGCCGAAGAGGCCACTGGGTCTTATATGGTATCGAGGTCTTCGCCAGTTCGGTACTTTAGTGCTATGGCTGCACTGCATTAGCCTCGTGACGCCGGCCACCCACTCCTACAAGAAGCTACTAGGAGCTCGACCTACGGAGGCAGCACTACTGACTTTAGGTCGCCAGCTCGCACGGGAGCCTTGGAARGCTCGACCAACAAGGGCGTCCATGTAGTCTGTTGGCCGCCAACTCCCGTGGAAGCCACGAAGAGTTCATCTCTGTAGAGGGGACCTCGCGAAGAGGACTGATGARGCTTTATCGAAGTTAAAATAAAGTTGGTAGAGTTGCTTAGTCTGTTAGTTATCAACTTCCTGCATAGTCTTTAAGTTCATAAAAAATGGAAACTATAAAGCGAGAGCTTTAGTTTCTAAAAAGTGAGGACTTAGCTTTTTGGAAGAAGAGGACTTAACCTTTTAGAGGATGAGAAAGCTTTTTGTAGCATTTCCCATAAACGGCGCCAATTGATGTGACGTTTTTGGTCACGTATCATTTTTTTGTGCTAAGTACCTCGTCATTTGGTCTGCTTCCAAGTGGCCGATGACTTAGAGGCCGAAGTGGAGAACTTTTGTTGGATGAGCTAGGCAGGCTAGGTGGCGAGTTGACTATAGTGCCGAGTTGCCTGTGAGGTGTCGGGCTGACCAGGTGGCGAGCTGCCTGTGAGGTGCCGAGCTGCTTGTGAGGCGCCGAGCTGCCTAGGTGCCCAGCTGCTTGTGAGGTGCTGGGCTGACCAGGTGCAGGGCGGCCTGTGAGATGCTGGGCTGACCAGGTGGCGAGCTGCCTATGAGGTGCCGGGCTGACCAGGTGTAGAGCAGCCTGTGAGATGTCGAGCTGGATTGATGAGCTTCGTTGCTCTTTAGAGACCTGCAAGGAACCAAATGTCAGAGGACCTAGGGTGGCTAACCCGGCGAGGTCGCTCCGATGCTTAAGTCAGTACTCTCATAGTAGACTACGAGCTAAAAATCACAAAGTCTAAGAGCTAGAACTTGCTTACTTGCTTGCTCCCCTCGCTTCTGGGGTTGGTGCCTTTATATAGGCATTATTTGGCATGGGCTTCATGCACCATATCCGAGATTTTTGCGAGGTCGTCTTAGTGGTTCGAGATTCTTGGAGGTAACCGCCATGCATGTTGCCACCCTCCAGGTCGTTCGGCACGTGGACCAACTTCCAAGGATTGTGGGAGTGTTAGGATATGCATGCCAAATTTGTCGGTGAGCACGTCTCACAGGTCGCTAGTTGGACACCATCAACTTAGCAAGTTGTTGCCTGAGTGGTTCCGGGTGTTACCTAGTTGTTCTGAGGTGCCATGTGTCACAATGTCATAGGAGGGCCAAATCCACCCTCATCAGAAACCAAACACAATCTTACTCGAAAATATGGATAAAAACAGATGGAACTGATTTCGATATCCAAATTTGATTCAACAAAAAAAAAATCAGTTTGATATCTGATGGACAAATTCATCATTAACTAATCAATTTAAAAATAAATAAATAAATAAACAAAAAAGGACCCATGTATCCTAAATTAACTTGAATCCATGGAACATTCCATAAAAGTCTGTTTGCTAAGAAGGTAAATTTGTCTATGTAAAACTAACTTAATTTTACAATTTATCTGGACTGTTTTACACTCTACGTATTTGCATTCACACTTATTTACATTGTTTCTAAACACAACTTTAGGTGTAAATTCAATTTTACACGGATGAAAAATGTGACCCCAGTTTAGTGATTGATGGAAAATGGAACCAGAGGGTGTTATAGAATTTTTCTCATGTCGTTTAGTTGTTACAGTGTAAAAGTGAAAGGTTTTCCGCCTGTCGGATCCAATTGGATTCAGAAGATAATTTGGTGTTGGTCTTTGTCATCCTCTCCTTGATCTGTCCGAGCTCTAACGCCAAAAACCCACCACAGTGTGGGCAATAGAAGGTGAATGAAATCGGGAAGCACGGCTAGAGGAGCTAGGAGTGCAGTGGTGATCGGTCTAGAAAATGGGAAATTTGCAGCTGATCTACATTGAAGAAGGGGTAGTGAGGGTGGTGCCTAAAGGGAGTGAGAGGCTCATGTGGGTCGTAAATGGAGACCTGGTTTGGTACCCTAAATGGTTCGAGGCTGATCATCGGCCAAGCCGACGGAATGTCTAGTTCGACCTCGGCTGCGACGTCCTCAAGGGTCAGCACTGGGATCCTTTTTGTGAGAGCCTGGAGAGCGCAAATGGAGTCTATTTCGGTAAAGATAACACAAGAACCAAGTTGATTAACGGCAGCAGCACAACCCTTGCTGACATTTCCGTACCCGCAGATAACCGCTACCTTGCCGACAATCATCACGGAACAGAACAATTAGATAGGGGAAGAACCAAAGTTAATTGCAAGATCAGAACAATTAACCACGAATTTGGATTATCACAAGCAATCTTTTATGGTTATTATGATTTTGATATTAAAACCAGAAACTCAGATCTAGCAGATTTTGGAATGGCCATATCTTGAACTTAGGTCACCTAGTTAAACAGATAGAGAAGAGCGTTGCAGGACAAAGAGGAGCGAAGCTTGTTATTTTGGTTGTTGGACGGAGAAGACGCAGGACAGAGGAACGAAGCTTGTTCTTTTGGCTGTTAGATGGAGGAAACGTTAAGGGCAAAGAGGAAAGAAGCTTGTTCTTGCAAATGCAAGAGGAGACCATTGGACGGAGAAGAAGGGAAACTTTCCATTCATTTTCGATGGAAATATAACACCTCTACCAAATGCATGCAAAATTAGACCGGGGTGTAAATTTACCCTGGTTCCTCAAACAAATGCAGCCTAAGGCTATATTTGGTTTGAAKGAAAAGGTAAGGAAAGGAAGGAAAAGATGGGGAACCTATACAAGGTTTATAAATGTTTCTCTACCTTTCCCTTCCTTTCCCTGCATTTTCCTTCAAACTAAACATAGCCTAAAAATTTAACCCATAACTGATGATCCTGATTCAAAAAATCCCAAACTAGTTTAAGTTGAAAGGCACGATTCATATCACAAGCTTTTTTCAAACCAAGACCCCCATAACTTATGGGAGAACAAATTAAATCCTAATTAACCCTGGCAAAACCCTTATTAGATTTCCCAAAATTTCCTTTGAATTTTATCTATCTTCTCATTCACACAGTATTTGGGATTTTAAACATAGACATAACATGATTGGGAATTGATTGAAGAGTAGATTTCAAAAGAACCAGTTTACCCTCCTGAGATAAATTAGAAGCCTTCCAACCATTCAGCTTACCTTGGAATTTATCCAAAATAAAAGAAGGAGAATCCTTCATACTCTTTTTCCATATTAAAGGAACACCCAAGTATTTCAAATGAAAATCTAAATTTCCCATTCTCAACTGTCTACAAAGCAATTTCCTACAATGATGATGAACATTTTTACTAAAAAAATACACCTGACTTCTAACAGTTAATAGCTTGTCCTAATAAATCCTGAAATTTATCAATAACATCCATAAGATTAACTATTTCTTCTCTAGAAGTTCTCACAAAAAGAAAAACATCATTAGCAAAAAGATGAGAAATAGAAGGAGCAGTTCAAGCAATTTTAGCACCATGAATTCTACTAGCCACTTCCTTTCTACGTAAAAATCTAGACAAAACTTTCATACTTAAAATAATTAAACAAGGAGAAAGAGGATCACCCTGCCTTAACCCTTGACTAGGATTAATACAACCCTTATGAGAACCATTAATCAGAATAGAATAAGAAACTGTAAAAATACAAAAAAAAATGAATCATTAGACAGAAACCCTCAAGAAACCCATAGCCTCCAAGACCCTAATAATAAAATCCCAACTAATAAGATCATTTGCCTTCACCATATCAATCTTAATAGCTACATAACCAGAACCTTTTTTACACTTCTTCATGAAATGTGAAATTTCCTAAGCAATAATTACATTGTCCATCAGATGATGCCCCGGAACAAAAGCATTCTGATAGAGAGAAATCACTTTTTCAAGTAAAGGTTAAGACAATTGGCAATCAACTTAGCCAAAATTTTATAAATACCATTACAAAGACTAATGGGCCCGAAATCCTTAATAGAAGAAGCATTATTTTTTTTGGAATTAAAGTAATAAAAGTATGATTAAAGCACTTTACAAATTTATTTATTCACAAAAAAAAAAAAAAAATCTTTAACATAATCAACAATATCATCCTTCATATTATCCTAGAAAAATTTGTACACAACCATCTGGTCCTGAAACTTTCAAATTTCCCATACTAAGGAGGGCACTTCTAACTTTCTATTCATCTGGGATGCTAATTAGATTATTATCCTCTTCCTTAGAAATAATTGGTGGAAAAGGATAAAAACTGCTATTCAAACTATGGCACAGAGGAGAAGAGTACAAGTCATCAAAATAATCTAAGAAGGCTTGAGTTATTTCCTCCTGATTGCTACTTTGGTTACCATTATCTCACCGGATCCAATCAATCCAATTCCTATGTTGCCTAATAGAAGTAGCCCCATGAAATAACTAAGTATTACAATCACCTTCCTCTAACCATAATTGCCTTGAATTTTGTCTCAATAAGATTATTGAAATAAAAGAAATGTGTGTTCTTCTACTTTCTAATTTCAAAAGATGGTCTCTCATATCCATATCACTTGCTATTCCTTCTAAATTCAGAATCTCTTCCTCAACTTCCCTCAAATGCTCATTTGTATTGCCAAAATTATGCCAATTCCAATATCTAATATCCTTCTTGATACGATTTAGCTTAATGACAATTCTATAGGCTGCATTCATTAATTGAAAAATTCCAAGCACTTTTAATAACTTGATCACACCCTTCAGCCCTCAACCACATATTAAAGAAACGAAAAGGTTTTGGTTTGGCCTTCCTATTCCCATTGAGATCAACCATCACCAAATGATGACCAAAGCCCCAATTAGGGCCCCGAATGGCAGATGCATAATTGAAAATCGAAAACCAAGACAGAGAAGCAAAAAACTCTATCTAGAGAGAACGAGAAAGATTATCAAGACCTCTAACAAATCTAAGTATGTGTTTGGAACCGTGGACGTTTTTTCATTCAACGTTTGTACTTTATTTACTTGCAAAACTGAAAACGGTAATAATTACATCCGTTTATGACAACTAAGTGCCACTAGACATCACATCAACATAACAGTGAAAAAATGCCTAATCATTGGGGGAAGCTTTAAAAAATAACTTCCCCAAATGGTAAGCATGCACAGAAACTGAAATCACCTTTTGCTATTTTCGATACGTATGGAAGAGCATAAGAAGGGAAAGTGTAAGCATTTATTGAATAAATGCCCACGATTCCACCTCCTCCCTTAGACACCATTTGGAAGGAGTACAAATACAAATATGTACAGTACAAATAAATAGAAAATAATACAATATACAAAATTTTGCCATCTACATATTTGTATTAATATGTATTCTTTTCAAACTGAGCTTTAGGAAAAATCTCGTTAAGGTCAAATCTTGGACCAAAGTTAGCAAATTGGGTAGAGTTGCGGAGAATGAAAGAAAGAGGAAAGTGTAATATAAATATAATACATATATAATTTAAATATACAATAACTAATACAAATATAATATGTAATATAGATATAATATAATATATTATATACAATTATTTAATGGATTGGATCGGCTTATATCCGAATTCAGACCTGATGCGCGAGTCGGGCCGAAATGAGCTTGCATATAAAAGGTAGTCTAGGCCCAGCCCGGCCCGGCCCATGATTATTCGACACTGTCTCCCATCCGACATCCGTTAAGGCGTTAATAAGAAGAAAAGACAGAAGGTAACAACAGAGATAATGACGATGGAAAAACTCAGAAGCATGGGCGGCGACTTCTACCTCCTACTTTGAAGCATCTTTACATCGGGAGATAACGCCAACGCTGCCTTGCTCGAAGCGACCATGAAAGGAAATGGTGAAATACTGGGATCTACTTAATATTTGCTTCTTTTAGCATATATTTACTTGTTTATATTTTGAATTATCTTCCTTCTTTTCTATCCCTCTCTTCCTATTCTTCCTTAATGGGGTTTCGTATTCAAATGTTGATCAGTTTCTTGCGGACAAGAGATTGATAATCAGATAATTTAAGTAGAAAATATGTTTTCCATTTCAGTTGGTCTTGTGAATCTTCCCTTCATATAACTTGGCTTTATAGAAGTTGTCTTTGCTGCCCTAACTTTGTGATTTTGAATTTACTTTTTCTTTTAAATTGCAAAGTTTTTCCGTCTTTCTGAAAGCTAACTTCTTTAATAATTAGACTATTTCAAACAATGAAAGTGGTAATGTTAATTATGGGGAAAACACAAACTTCATGACTTTGTCCTTCCTCAATTTAACCAGTCAAGCCAAAGAGAATGCTAAAGGCTCATCAAGAATGTATTCAATTGGGTTCCTCTCAGAAATTTCATAAGGTTGTTACATTGTTAACATTTTATGATGTCTAGATGGTGATGGATTTTTCTAAAAGTGGAATAAACCTAACTCCGCAAGCCATTTGTCGAATAATTGGAAAAAGCAGTATTTGAGAATGTTTGATCACAAGATCTGACCAAGTATCATATTCTAGTTCATATTTATAGGTTGCATTTTTTTTTACATGCATCAGTTGACAGAGCCCATTTAGCCCTTTTTTGCCTTATATACAATAGGCATACACAACTTGTCAAAACTCGAAAATAAAATCTTAGATTTCGATGAAACATCAGTCCTAAATTTCTCCTCCATGGTTTTCCATTGAGGTGAGTTCTTTTGGTTATAGTTGCAAATATTATTTACTTTGATAAAGGAATATAGTTGAGCCAGTTCCAGTTTGATGCTTCTTGTTCATTGCTCTCTCTTATTTGGGTAACTCATCTATGGAGCATTTGGCTATCTGATTTTGCACATGAAGTATTGTAGTTGGAATAAATTGCAGGCATGCCCTTGTGTTCTTTCAGTAAGATTCTGTGTCTGTTGTGAAATTAACATTGTCTGAAGTTTGGGGTCCTGGTTTCAGATTTGACCTTATGATGCAGTTCCATTGGAAATCCTACTGGTGGAGGTCTAGAGGCAAAGATTATCTATTTCTTATGGAAGAATTTCTGCAGGTGAATGCATCCTTGTTGTAGAATTTGGATGCTCCCCAAGGAGCATGTAATACCAGAAATGTTTTTATTTCCTTTATAGAACATGACACTTCAGATTTCAAAATCCATTTCTATTGTTTTGGGAGGAGGATGTTCAGAAAATATGCATATTTATGAGATTTGTTGATATACTAATGGCATCCATGTATCTCTTCAGTTCTACAGGTACAAGGACAGTATGAAGTAATGATGTAATGAGGAAGAAAGGAGCTTTAATATAAAGCAACTTACCAACAAATTGCCCATCTCTTTTTAAACATAGGGACATAGTGGTTCCTTTGTTTTCTCAATAATTAGTGATTTTATTGAAACAGAAGATATTTCCACACTCACCACCACTGCATCGACAACTATTGAACCTTTGTCTAGGATTGGACATCAGATACCTTACCATATAGGGTTGTCACATGTTGATATCTCCAGTTAAAAGTTGATCAAATGAGTAAATTGGAAACTTCTCCTTCATTGGACAACAATAATTGGATTGAGATTCAGGAGTCCCTGAGGAGGAGATTAATTCTTAAGGATGATTTCACTTGGAGAGTTCCCACACAAAGAAATGAGCCAGATGAGAATTGTGGGGTTGAAAACTTAAAATATGTTGGAGGAGTCGATTTGAGTTTCTCAAAAGATGACCCTTCTGTAGCGTGTGGTGCCCTTGTTGTTCTGGATCTTAGTAATTTGAATGTTGTCTATGATGATTTCAGTGTAGTCCAGCTTAAGATTCCATATATTCCTGGGTTCCTTGCATTTAGAGAGGTTCCAGTTCTTCTACAGCTTTTGGAGAAAATGAAGGAAAATACCCATCCATTTTACCCACAATTGTTGATGGTCGATGGCAATGGATTGCTTCATCCTCGAGGCTTTGGTTTGGCTTGCCATCTTGGAGTTATAGCTAATATACCTACAATTGGAATAGGAAAAAATTTGCATAATGTTGATGGTCTAACCCAATCTGGAGTGAGACGACTTCTAGAAGCAGAACAAAATTGTGCTAGAGATTTGATTACTCTGACTGGACACTCTGGACGTGTATGGGGAGCAGCAATGCGATCAACCCTGGGTTCCTATAAACCCATATTTGTATCAATTGGCCACCGTATATCACTTGATACAGCCATCAAGGTTGTTAAAATGACCTGTAAGTACCGGGTGCCAGAGTCTATCAGACAAGCAGACATGAGATCAAGAGACTACCTCCAGAAACACATGTAATTTGCTGAAGTAATGCAACTTTGATAAACTGGTACATCTGATTTTTAGGCTTTCAACAATATAGGTTGTAAACTACTACCCGATTGAAGGAATCTGCTAAGGTGCCCATTTGCAATTTGTATGCATTGTATCAGTTGCAGAGAGGTGGCCTTTCATTTGAATCTGCAATAATGAAACTCTTTTGTTGCTTTTTCAAGCTCACTTGCCATTTTCTTTGGATGGATTCTCAGTGCTATGATTTAGGTGTTGACCTTTCACTTGAAGCTTCAATGATGAAACTCTATTATTCCTTTTTCAAGTTCACTTGCCATTTTCTGGGGCTATGGATTAAGTACACTGTGATTCTCTTTCCACCGATTATTAAGATTTAAGAAGGAAACTCTTTGCAGGGAGTGCCTATGGGTCTCATGATGTCATGGAAGGAATTGTTTGAACAATTTGGCCAGTCAATCTGCTCATGCTATGGTCCAATTTGCTGAAAAGTCTTCTTTTGATATTAGCTAGGAGGCCACCCAAATTTTGGACTCTGACAATGTACCTTCTGCTCTTTAATGAATTAGTTTGTTTATCCATCAAAAAGAAAAAAAGCCAAGATGTTTTGTCCTTTATGACAAAATCTATGCAACAGGAGGAAGCATGAAAGTAGTAAAAAGTTAGATGATTTCAGTGTCCTATTCTCTGTAGGTTTGTTGGAGGCATGAAGGGTCTTCTCCACTGTAAATACTGTAATATTCAGAGCTTAGATGCATTTAGTATGTAAGGTTCAAGGTCTAGACTCTATACTAGTCATGAAGCTGTATTGGTCAATAAAATTGGATTTTTAACTTCTACATCACATTTGAAAGATATGCCCATGTATATTATATTTAATTTTTTATTCTTTTACACGGACTTTGTTTGACTCTTCTTCACAAGCCGTCCATTTCATTAAAGTTCAATTTGCAACTTGAATCCTGTAGGGAATAACCCTTTTCTTCTTCTTTGATGTCATACCACTTTAATGGGACTGAGCTTTCCTTGACCATTGATCCAATTGTTCAGGCCACCCTTTAAGGCCATTGCCCATGTTGGAAGGTCAAACACCTCTTCAACCAAGCCCCTTTAGTGATGGGACCACACAATAAGTGGCAAATGAGCACTCATTGGTGTTTGGCAAAAAAAAATGACCCAATAAGTGTTCATTTTGTAAATAAATACTTAAAAAAAAAGCAACCAAGGGGCTACTTATTTTAAGTATTTATTTACTAGCGAGGGGCGCCCGAGCTTAGCACGGGCAATGAATATCGAATTGATGCAATTGTAAAAAACTAAGAAGAAAAAAACAAAGATAGTTATAGCGAGAGCACTATAACTTAATTAATGGCATAAGTGCAAAGGTTTTACAGCCATTTAATTGTGGATAATGCATCATGCTTGAACTACAAAAGCAAATTACGGTTTTAATTGTTTGAATTGTTAATAAAAATAAACAAACTATTCAATTCAGATAGTAGTGAGTTTGTAAATGAGTGCAAAAAAGTTTTGGATCGCAGATAATTTCTTGGTGCTAAGGTTTGATGCATTTGCACCCCGAACTACTTCCGCCAGCACAAAACTTCCTACATGAACCAGCAATTGTTGCAAGCATAATTCTCATCAACTTGAACAACTTTTTTCTTACAAGTGGACTACATTTATTTGCATAACTATGAGTATATATACAAACTTATATCTTTAATTATTATTTATATATATATATATATATATATAAGTGACATACCTATTGTAGTATAGAAGAGACATCTGCTCCACTTGGAGCTATTAGACTATTGAATTCAGCAATGGTAGCTGGCTTTGCTGATCCCACTAGATGAGAAGACAACCTAATGTTCTTGTAGTGCTGTATTGTGCTTTGCAAGGTATCGTTTTGTTTAGCCCTATACCCATGAAGTTATTGGTCAAAATGACATCAAATAGGAAAAGAAACTCCTTGACAAGGTCTCTAAGTAGTGTTTGTCCAGACTAGTTAACTATATGCCCTTAATGAAAATTATAATTATCTTAAGTAAACTCAATTCTCTCCATCTTTCTGTAGATGCAATCTAGCCATGTGAGCTGTTCCTCCAAGTCTTCCTAACCCTGGTCAATAAGCTCAAAAAGAAGAGCTGAAATGGCTAATTTATATGTTGCTGGAACTGCTAATTTCTTAGGGTTGAAGGTGCTTCCCCCTCTCCCTATATCCTTTTCTGGGGCTGCAAGCAGATGGAATATAATTGGATTTGCCTATGTATAACCCCCCAGAAAAAAAAAGGAACTGGATATGGATATGCTTAGTTCCATATTTGACACTCTTATCTGTCAGATTCAGACCGAATATAGTTGAGTGGGGGAAGAGGAAAAAAAATGGGTTTTAGCTTTTGGGATGCTTGTTGTTTTGATGTGAGCCAAGGCAAGTATTGGGATGCTTGGATCAGATTGTGATCGAATCATAAATGGATTGAATTTGTATTCAAATTCTGACAGATGGACATTATTGCAGCCCTATCCCTTGCCAGTATGTCAAAGAAAATTCTGACAGATGGCCCCACATGTATATAAAAAAGAAAATTTTGTTAAAAGAGAAACAAACTGGTTTGGTTATCCCCACCACAAAGTATGTCAAAGCAAAATTGATAAGAGATTTAATTTATCTTTTTTTATCAACTCCTTGCTATAATAGTTGGGAATTGATATTAAACATATAATAGTTGGAAATCCAAAATACATAAAATGTGTAACTATTTTGTTCCTTTCTACCCTAGTCCACCAGAAGAGAGTACAACCCCTCTACCTTTTCCTTATTTCCCCCCTTTATCAAATAAAACACTACATCTCAAAATTGCTTCATACAAGACATGAGACTATAAACATTGCACTGATCAGCAGGCATGCTTTTAGCAAAATATCTCTAAGGATGCTCCCTCTTAGTTCATTTAAAACTGGTCAGCCCCGAATGCAGCAGGTGCAAAAAATTGGATTGTATGTTGGGAGATCCCTTGGACTGATATCAGTCCCCAAACTAAAAACTAAGCTGACATGCTATTGCTATGCTAATGCTAGAGTGGGTTGAGATGGTAGAGGAGAGCCAGAYTTAAGGGAGTTTACATTGGGAGATGTTTCCAATACACGGTCGGGATGTGCTATGGGGTGCCCGTACGCCGTACGCCAATGCAAATTCGACTTAGGGATTAATATGGTTCTGCCATGGGGCTAATATGATGCCAAGAAGTGCAAACCTAAAAGACTAATATACTGCTGTGACATAGATACCAGATTGGRCTGATGTGAGTTTTAAAAAAATGCATGCTACTGTAAGATTGAACCAAAACTGGGCTGAAATGGTATCAAAACAATGCATACCTATAAAGCTACATGTTTCAACAGCAAGGATCCTGAATTGGGCTGAAATGATGCCAAAACAAAAATGCAGGCTGATCCAAATTTGTAGAATGATTCTTGCTATATGTGAAACCATGCCAAGAAGTGCAAACAAAAAAAAAAATGAAGAAAAGCTGTTTTGAGATTTTGATATGCAACAGTTTAGAGTACACTTTCCTTGGATATTATCAAGGAAAGCCTTCAGTCATGTGGGTTTGACCCCACGAGTCTGGATCTAGTCCCAACGGTCATTTATTGGATAGAATAGTACACTTGGGCAAACAGCTCGTGGGCATGACCCTCAAGGTGCTCACATTTGTATGAGCAATACATATAGTTCAAATAGTTCACATCCTCTATATGCATTGCATAATATTGTTTGAGCCTCCTTATAGCATTCTGGCAGGCATATTGTTGGGCCTCTGCAATAGTAGGGTTGGGCCCCCCAGTGAAGGTCCATTTCTCATCATGAACAGTAAGTGCAAGGCTAGTGTTATAGGCACGTTCATCATTTTCCACCAAGTACATGGGCTTAGGAATCCCGAGGAATCGAAGCAAACCTCTCAGGACACTTTTAAAATAAATAGGGAAAACAATGTCATCCTGACAATCCATATTTGCAAAAAATGTGTAGTAAGATTACATCATAGAAAGAGGCTTATAGCATTGAAGGCACACATTTGCCATAATCCTACCCGCTGACTCATGGTCTAGATTCACATCTCCTATAAGTGTTGTAGTTTGAGAGAAACCCACGTCAACGGTAGAAAGACGAGAGAATCTCACTGAACCGTTCAATCTAGAATTAATTAATGTATAAGTTTATGGGTAAATGTATGATGGTAGAATACCATAAGAGTTTTGACCAATCTTGTGAATTTTTTATGAACAACACCAGATTGGTTATTATCATGATTATGTTGGTATGTCAAAGGTTCTCGTAAAGAAGGAAGAGGAAGAGTCTGATTTGACGCCTCTTCAAGAAGTAGATGAGAGAGGGAAAAGAGAAAACAAAAATATCCTCCGTTTGTTTGTTACTTGTGCTAGTTTCACGGTTGATTGAAATTTTCTGTTAGTCTTTTTAATTATTTGGTCTGTTTGATAATAATAATAATAAGAGCAAAAAAGTAGAGGAATTGAAATAAGATATAAAAAATAATTTAATCCTAAACATCGTTAGTTTTTAGCATCTTGTTTAAAGTAATCTGACATGGCATTCTAGAGTGACGTGGACAACAGACACTTGAGTCCTTCGCTGAAGGAGGGAAGATGATGAAACCTTGAGGACGTTGAAGAAGGAAGGTAAATGGAGTGGAGACTCAGGATCAATAAAACCAGGTATTGATTTGGATAAATAAAGAAGGCCATCAAATTAAAACAATGCACGCTACTGTTTTTACCGTAGCCAATTTTTCTTTTGGAAAGCCCTAATAATACAATCGCTTTATGTTTTCTTCTGAGGTAGCTTAACCAGATCTTCAGAATTAGGCTTAGGCCTACTAAGTCTCCAAAGAAGTTGTACCAAATGATAAGGATCAAGTACAAGTTTCAATGTATATAAAAGACACAATAAGAAGTAAAATAGCAATTCAGAATCCCTAACTTGGCGGTGTGGTGATGAAGATCAGTATCAATAATATAAAAATAGTGATAAAAAAATATGAAAACTCTAATTACAACAATGGCACATTATGAAAGGAAACAAGACAAATAATACTAAAAAATAACCTAACCTCTTTGAGGATGGAACGAAAACCTTGAGGTTAATGGTTAGAAGCTGAAAACAAGAACAAAAACGGTGAGAAGAAAATAAAGAATAAAGCTAATAAACAAAAAAAGATAAAGAATCAATCACCTGGAGGATGCAAAATAGGAAAATGCTAGGCAGAAGACACCAAAAGATTGCACATGCACATTAACCATTGGATTAAATGTATGCACATGCACATTGACCGTTAGACAAAAATGCTTGAGTAGCCGTTGGATTTTGATTGGCAGAATACACCAAACACATCTACACGTGTGAATTTCGCACGTGTAGATGCTTCTTTCCAGCACCAGAAGCGGCCACGTCACCCCTTTTTATGCCCCATGCACTTTAATAATATATATATATATATATATATATATATATATATATATATATATATATATATATGATATAAGATATAAGATTCCAAAATTTTGGGACAAAACTGTTCCCATCGTTTTCTCAAAATCTCATCGAGCCTCTTCTCCATTTGTGCTCCAACACGAACTAGCGGTGGCAACAAGTTACTCCGGGTTGAGAAATCGTTTCAGGTACTTGAATCTCCTCTCTTTTTCTTCATTCTTGTTCATTTTAGGCAATTCTTCATGGCTATATTTGTCATTCCTGAAAATATAATTACTTATTGGATAAGTGATTCACCAAACACTGAAACCCAAATAAATACTTAAAATAAGTGTAAGTGGTTTGATAACAAATCTTCCAAACAATAATAAGTAATAATTCAAATAAGTACTTACAAACAATTATTTATGAAATAAATAATTATTTCTCAAATCACTTGTTCTCCAAACATAGCCTAAATCATGGAAATGCAAGCAAAGCCATGGGATTCTTGTTTCCAAAACTATTTCAGGGAAACAAATAAATGTGTCGATCAACAGTTCAGCCAACTTAGTTGTAATTCAGACCATTAAACTGATTTCCTTAGATAGGTGCCCTAGGGACTGATGCAGTCCGATCTAAGGTGTCTCGAACTGAGAGCGCAGTCAAATAATCCTGCCAACTAGATGAAGTCGAGGTGGAAGGATGAAGTTGCGCACTAGAATCTACAACCAATAGGGAAAGTCAGAGGCCCGAGGAGTTATTCCCCGGGTAGGTACCCTAACGCTCAAGTTAGTCGAATGGAGAGGTAAGTGGTTGGGCCGAGCAAGTGAGAACAATGCTGGTCCGAGCAGAGAAGGTAGAACATAGGTGTTCAAAGTCCAAAAGTCCCTTACCTTGAGTGGAGATTACCTATTTATAGTTAGGCGCATGTGTTCTAAATGGATGAGGCTTCCGGGGTTGTCAAGATGAGGTTGCCTGCCGAGGTCTTCAGGATGTCTCCTCTTCCCCAACAGAGTTAACTTCCTCGTCCATGTAGGACACTCCTTCTTAGTTGTTTATCTATCTTGCATGGTATCGACGTGGCTACAAAGAGAAGATGGCCACGGAGGCTTCCACATGGCATCCCTGGTCAGCTCAACCATAACCCAAACACTACTCCAGTTCTGAAGTTGAGCATAGTGCTCAACCACGATTAGGCATGGAAGAGCTCTGTGGTCCTTGGCTGAGGAACTTGTCAATTAATTTTTCTTTTTCAAGTTGAGTGGCCTAGGGTGAAGCCTGTTTATCGGGTGAACCCGCCGGTTCGACGCTCATGTCGTTTTCGAGATGGGTCGGTAGGCAAATGCGTCGTTTCATCTTCCTGAGGTCACGCGTGTGTGGAGTGCGGCGTCGAATTGACATCATTGATTTGACTTGATCTAGGCTATTGGATAGCCTTATAAAAGACGAGTGGCAAGCCATTTCACTTTGTCATTTGCAAAGAGTCTGCTCCTTAGAGTTCGACGAGAAATAGTCCTCGATTGGTGCTTCGAGTGTTTTGCGGTGTAGTCTCTTCATTCCTTTTAGTAAGATGTCTTCATCTTCCTCGTCTTCTTGTTCTTCTTCTTCGTCCTCTTCGTTTCGTTATCAGAGTAGTGAGTCTGAGTCGGGGTCTCATCCCGAGGCTGCCGCGCTCGTGGTCCGTGAGAACGATGGCCACAGGGTCGAGGTTGACAGGCTTGAGAGTGAGGGTGTTGCGGTGGAGGAGGCCACGACCTTTTGGGGAGCCAAGGTCGATGACATTGAATTGAAGATTGTGTCAGATGAGGGAACCAGCGCCTCTACGCGTCTCGGCAACCACTTTGCGTCTACCCCCTACAAACTGACTCCGGGGGACTTGGCCCGAATCAGGGCCCTGTACTGTATCTCTGCAGAGTATGAACTGAGGTGCCCAAGCGCTGGTGAGTGGGCTACCTCAGCTCAGCCTGGTAGGCTCTGTGTCTATGAGCACAACCTGATAGTCGGGCTGAAGTTTCCCCTGAGCGAGGGTATTGTTGCGGTGATGAGGTGGTACCACGTCCATCCGGTCCAGGTAATGCCCAACTCTTTTAGGTATCTGGTTGCCCTCCTCTGCTACTACTCGGTCCAAGATATAGACATTACCCTGCTGATGTTTACCTACTTCCTGCACATGAAGAAGCACCAGCAGGGTTACTACTATTTATCGGCTCGACATCATAACAAGGTGCTCATCGGGGCTCCCTCCTTGGTGAAGCACTGGAAGGAGAGATTCTTCTTTGTGCGCTGCCTAGGGGGCTGGCCATTCCCCGCCAAGCTATGTGTCCTAAGGACCAAGGTGAAAGCACCAGCTAAGGCTGAGCTATCTAGGAAGGAGCCAACGGCTATCCGGCAGATAGAGAGGATTGACGTGCAAGAGTACACATCATTCTCCATGTTGATCCGCACCGGGCTGGTGTCCAGCACAGTTGAGCAATGCTAGTTCAATCTGTGGGTTGTGCGGTCTTTCTTTTCCTTACTTTTTGAACTCGTCTTTACTTTGTTCTAACTTGGTGGTATACTATATAGAAGCGGATATGGTCAGTGCTGAAGAGAGGACTCGGTGCATGAGGGTCATGGCAGAGAGGAGAGCACGGGCAGGTAAGGCTTTGGGTGCGCAGCCCAAGGCCGTAGAGCAACAAAGGCGCTCGACAGAGTGCACGCCTCGACAGGGAAAGAGGTCAAGGCCCACTGAAGAGGTCGTCATGGTCAATTCCGAGGAGTCCACAGCTTAGTTCGGTCAACCATCAGTGCAGAGGGGGGATGTTCTAGAGCGTTCCACGGTAGAGAAATTGACCGGGGTGTATGTGTCGTAGTGGTCTATTTGATCGAAGGACACCCTTGAGACAGAAGGGGTGTCCGAGCAACTCGCTCGGGGTCTGATGCTCCCCAGCATCAGGCAGGAGGCCAACGGCCATACCAACGACTTCTTGAAGAGTGCGGCCATGCATCAGGCCGTGGCGGTGAGTTCGACTTTATTTGTTGTTGTTTATTGCTTTTCTTGACAAACTAAGCCCTATAGTGAGAGAAAAATCTTCATGTTAAAAGAAAAGTAAGAAGAACCTTCAACTTTCTTGTTCTCTCTATAATTTGATTCCTATTTCTTAAAGCGAGAAGAGCAAGAACTAAGATAAGGTGCTCTTACGAAATCATATCAATGATGTATCAATGCTCCATCAGTTATACACGAGAGGTGGAGAATAAAATGCCAAATCACTTGAACCTGGAAGACAAACAATGTTCTTACTTGGTAAATTTGAGGAAGACAAGTAGTTTTCTCATTTGTATTCAATTCTAATATAGGGGAAATTTGCTTCAAATTTTTTTTTCTCTTTCCATTCACTGTTTTCTCTTCATACAATGAGGATAGTGAGAAGAGGGAGAGGAGACTTGTCTTTCTCTCTAGACTATGGCGATGAGGATGGTGAAAAGAGGGAGTGAAGTTTCGTCTTTCTCTCAAGACTATGACGATGAGGAAGGTGATAAGAGAGAGGTGTTTAATAGAACACCATCCAACAATAAATACATCAGATGTTTAATAGATTTATACACCTTCCAATAAAAGATAGATTGGATGTTGTTTAGCAGACTTAGACAACATCCGACAATAAACAAATCGGATGGTATTTAGCAGATTTAGACATCCAACTAAAAAAATCGGATGGTGTTCAACATATTTAGACATCACCTGACTACATAGGTCAGATGATTGCTTACAATTTTGATTCATCAATTTCACAAGTGATAAAATAAAAAATACACCATCAAATTCATTTAAAATGCAATAGACCACAAGGTTGTATATGATTCTCACAAGTATATAGGTCATTTGGTATAATGGAGACCAGATGGTGTTTTACAAAGTTAGAAACCATCCGACACTAAATAGACTAGATAATTTCTTGCAATTTTGAAACATCACTTATAGATGCAACATCTATCCCCCATATGATCTACTTGTAGTTACACCATCAAATGCATCTAGAACCCAATAAACCACATGGTTCTATAAGATTCTCATATGTGTACAGACCATCCAGTATAGGGCAGATTGGATAGTGTTTTATAGACTTAGAAACCATCTAACATCATCAAGTTTGGATGGTTTATTCCAGTTTTGAATCATCAATTGTAGTTGCAAATATCTATCACTCAGGTGATAAAATAACATTTACACCTTTAAATTCATCTAAAGCCCAACAAACCATAAGGTTATATATGATTCTCACAAGTGTATAGGCCATCCAATACGGGGAATACCGGATGGTTTTACAAACTTAAAAACCATCCGGATAGGGGTGTTAGTGGACTAAGTTAAATGGTAAACCCGGCTTGACCCGACCCTAATGGATCGGGTTCAGTGAAGCTAAATAGGGTTTAGGGTTAGGTTAGGGTTCTAGAACTCTAACTCAAGTCGGTTTCGGGTCGGTGTTGGGTTTATAGCAATCCAACCCGTCAGGTCATAATGCCTCTCTTATAATATGTAAGGGACTACCGCACCATTAGGGGTATGGTTGTAATTATCTACAACTCTAAGAGACTAAAACTAACCTAATAAGGCGAAAACCCTAAAGCATTTTTCCCCTTTACCTTTTTTGAAATCGAAAGGAACTCTTCAAAGAGAGACGCATAGACCAAACTGATATTGTAGTTTGTAGATTAGAGATACATGTGCACATACCATTGTTTCAAGGCAAGCTCAAGGTACTTACATTAATCTTTTTCCCTTTTTAGTTCTCTTCATAGTTTTTTCTTGCTTTATCCAAATAGTACTTTGTGCTCATGCAAATGTAAAAGACTAAAAGATGTTGTCTTGTTTTAAACTTAAACAGTTACATTTTTCATTTAAATGAAGTTCTTTCAATAGGTTTACAATAGGCGTAACGGTTGTTACTTGTTATTTCTTAATTTTTCTTCTTTAATTTAAACACCATTTGTTTTTATTTTTTTGGATAGATAATGGCCAACACCACTTGTCTTACTGTAGTTACTTGTATTATTCTATTTCTATTTCAAAATATAGTTCTTTTAGCCAATTTTATTTTATTTATATTCTTAAATTATTAAATAGGTTGAAGTTTGATCACACAATGTCACAATAATTTAATTTGGTGTTGTCTGGGATGGTATCATTTTCAACACCAAAGCATTTCAAAATGCCATCCTCCACCTCAAGTCATTGGTCGGGTTGGTATTGGGTTCAACCCTATAGGGTTAGGGCGGGCTCGAAAAATTGGTATTGCCTACTCGGGGTGGGGCGGGTTCGGGTGGAAGTAATGGAGAACCGGGTTAGGGCTGAGGCAAACCCATTCTAAACCCAACCGTTGACATCCCTACATCCGGCATTATACAAGTTGGATGATTGCTTACAGTTTTGATTCATCAATTACACAAGTGATAAAATAATAGACACGACCTCAGATTCATCTAAATCCCAACAAACCACAATGTTGTATATGATTCTGACAAGTGTATAGGCCATCCGGTATAGTGGAGACTGGATAGTGTTTTATAAACTAAGAAACCATCCAACATTAAACAAACCAGATAATTGCTTGCAATTTTGAAACATCAATTATAGTTGCAAACATCTATCTCCAAATGATATGCATGTAGTTGCATCATCAAATGCATCTAGAATCGAACAAACCTCATAGTTCTATATGATTCTCATATGTGTACAAATCATCTGGTATAAGGCAGCCCAATTGGTGTTTTACAGACTTAGAAAGCATTCGGCATCGAATAGACCTAATGTTTTTTAGCATACTTTCCTGAAAAAGGTGTTATTAGTATAAATCATCTGGTAGGATTGAAAATACATATACAAAGGTTAGAGTGGATATAGGATAAGTGCAATCCATATTAAACAAGAAAAAAAAGATTTTACTTAGAATGCCAAGTATCTGCAAAAGAATTTACATTTGTCTATAGTTAGAACCAAAATAGAGTTAATTGATGACAAAAATCATATAAGAGTCCCATATCCTATTTTGTATGCTTTGCTTTGAGAATCTTCCATCGTGGTCTCTTCATCAACTAAATGTGAAGTAGCAAGATCAACAACACGGTTACAAACTTTTTTCCTTTTTTGTTTTGCATGTATCGAATTATTCGGTGCATGCTCAATTTCATTACATGCTTCATTGTTAGTTGTGGATACACCTATCAATTAAGCAATAACATCCAATGCTTTGTGAACATCTTGTCTATGCTCATGTTCTAAATTTGCAAGAGGAGTAGAGTAGGGAGAAGACGCTTCAATGTTTCTTGATGAAATAAAATACAATAAATGTCAATTCATTATTTAAGAATATAAGGGTCCAAAATACTAAATAAACTACTAAGTTAAAGTGACATAAAAATTTATAAGAATATAAATGACAATTTCCCTCCAAAACTAATAACCCCCTCTATGTTTCTTGACAAACATTTTGATTTACCATACATGGGCAAATAGTACAATTCAGTCAAGGATGGTGTCCCATTATGTAAGTAAGACCTATAGGCCTCAATGCTTCCAAAATGAAAATCTTGGATAAAGAAAAAATAATATCATTTGTATCCTTGAGATTTGTTGGATCATACTCTTGTCCTCAAAATAGCCCCAAATCTAGTCAAGAGTATGCACTAATCTCCATATTTTGAGAGACCTTGTTAACCCTGTCTTGTTACACAACAAGATAACCAGTCCACATTTTAAAGTGTGCATAAGACATTAACCTAGAATTTAATTCCTCTATGAAGATTGCCAAATGGATGGAAGTATCGCTTTGAAAAAGAAGTCCACATGGATGTTTCAGCCCTATTTTGTTCATTTGCATTGTATATGAAGTAAAATAACACCCAAAGCAAAAGTAAACTAGAATTTGCAATCTTTCCATTTGCACTCTCATGCATTTGTTTTAGTTCAAATAAAATTGTGTTGCAAATAAACAGAGCCAAAAGAACAAATTTTACACTAGTAATGTTACCAATGAATAAATTTATGTTTCCCAACCCACATCTAGACAAATAATATTCTTAGGCCTTTAAGGATTACTTTGATTCTCCATTAACACATCCAATCTAATTCAGAACTTGGTTGGTGAATAATTTTGTAATGGGTGCATGATAGAGATCCCTTTAGTTGCTAGATTTGTGACACTAGTGATTCATGTAATACAAGGTTATAGGTATTAAGTGGGTTGTAGTTTAATATTAGAAAATGAATAGTGTGAGTGGTGTGGTAAGGATACATATGGATGTCTCCTTGAAGGATGAAGGAAGGCTCAAAGGTGAAAGGGTAGGCTAAAGGCTATGTTTGACAGAATGTTGTTCTCGTTAGTCAGGCCTCCTTTTATAGGGAGGGATTTTGAGATCCTTAAAGAGAGGAACCAAAAGAGTTTGATTCCCACTTGGAAAGGGGATCTTTGATTCGGTGTTAGTTGTTAAGGAGACACCGCTAGGGTTTCACCACGTGTCTTATGAGATATCTCAAGGACAATGTTTCCTTTCGTCTAAGGATTCTCATAATATGCATATGTTACTTCCTTTTGCGAGTCTCCTAGATTGACGTGGCATGGATGATGTCATTACTAATCTTACATGTCTTTCTTAATCTTATTGGGCGTCTTGACACGAGTGATGTTGGTCAGTCATCGTGTTCTTTCGTTCGCCGCCAATACGCTATGGCTGTGAGCTCATCACAAGTTTGCGATGGCTTTGTGCTCATCACAGGCTTGCGATGGCTTTGAGTTTATCTTTGGTATTGCGGCTTTGGGTTTATTGCAGGTCTGTTGTGGCCCTAAGCTCATCGCAAGACCGTTTTAGGCTTTGATCTCATCGCACCCCAGTTAAGGCTATGAGCTCATCGCAGATTTGTGCCGAGTCATGAACTTGTCACAGGTATCTTTGTGACATCGGTTTAGCGCCTTTTGTGTTATTACGGTTGTGGTGATCAACATGTACCTACAAATACCCCCTTTCTTATTGGTAAGTGGGAGCTTACCTATAAGCATTTGTGTCGTCAGTGTTCGCTTTGAAGGTTTGTGGCAGAGTGAGGGATATGGAGAACCGTGGGTGCCGTGGCACCTTGTTTCTATGAACCAACCTTGATCTTCTTAAATATAGGTTCAAATATTAAATGGAAGGATTTTTCTCCACAGATTAGTTTAGATTGTCTGATTTAATAAATAAAATTTAATTGAGACCATACTCTAGTTCTAATTATCTCAATTATCTGATTTTTTTCTACAAAGAAAAAAAGTTATTGGAAATTCCAATCCTCTATTTTCTGTATTTGATGTGTCCAACTCTAATCCCATCTAATGTTGAGTGACCAGAAAAACCACTATTAGTATACTTTTATTACTAAAGAGGGATATTATTGTAATTTGCATTAGAATTTAGTGACTTCATATATAAATAGAGATCCAACAGACTAGGAGATTAATCTTTTCTCCCATTTGGTAGTCACTTCTCTTCTCCCGACATGACTGCTCTTCTCCCTCTCTTCTCATTTTCTAATTTTAATACCATCAAGGTAGTGTTTACATTTCCCTTAGAGGTTCCAAACTATTAAAACCATTATAACTAAATCTCATAACCTACCAACCAAATTGAGGATCTCTAGTGTTTATCGTGAGCTTTTTTAGAGATTTAAGTCTGCAAGTTTAGCACACAAAAAGTCTATATCTGAGGTTGTGTTATATTAAATTTACTCACCAAGTGGTGCACTAACCTAATCTAGCCATGTAGGATATGGTTTCTATATCAATATTGTCATACATCCTAAGTTCTTCATAGATCAGCCTACTTGTCACATAGCCGATGCTTGATATTTGTGTCTATTAATTAAAAAGGTTCCAGCAAAGGAAGGGTCATAAAACATGCACAGTAAATCAATCAAAAAAAAGAAAAAAAAAACAACCATGTTTTCGTTTATCAGCACAAGTACAAAATACTCAGTAAAACTTCTTATAAGAGCATATGCTTCAAACTAGAGATAAACAGCTAAGTAAATCTTTAGTATAAGTATAGAATGCTTAAGTTCTCCAATATTTCAGCTTTATGGAAAGATCTCCTCACACAAATAAATAGATCATAATACATACTGCAAATGTTTGCCTGCAAATTGTGGACTCTCCACCTCCTAAATGAAGTTCCCTTTGCCACCATTCAAATCAAATGTCAGGACTGAGAATATCTAAGAAGGTAAATTTATAGGATTTAGATGCATTGAATCCTCTGTTAGTCTTCACTAAGAATTCATTATCTTTCTTTTATCCAAAAAAAAAAATTATTTGTTATCTTTCTTCTCTTATTTGGATCTCAATGTCTTCAATCTCGGATCAACTACATTTTCATTTTTGTATTTTGAAAAGTTCTACTACATTATCTACAAAATTCTAATTCTATCTTTCTTTCATGGTTGTAACTTGTAAGTGCAAATCTGATCTTTATTGTTAGTCATGTATGGCAATTTTTCTTAAAGTTTCTCCCACTATGCTTCTAGATAGAAAAACATTGTAAATTTGTAATAATTATGTAAGCAGGATGGTAAGGCAACAAGGGATGGTCTCCTTGAAAGACATAGGATGACCATGAATTTGTGTGAGCGAGGATGCAAGGGAGGTCTTGGATGAAAGGGAATTGCAATGTAGCAGGAGGAAAGAGTTGGGAGACTGGAAGGCAAGAACTCTCGAGACTGATCTCTTGTGGAGGTATTCGAGTCTCCCCTTTTTTGTAAGGGAGCCTAGAGGCTATAACGAGAAATATACAAATAAGGACTTTTTTCATTAGAAAAGTGCATCACGATTCTCGTTAATTAATTAAATTTCATAAGGAATTTAAATTTAATAAAAACTTAATATACTTAAATAAGTTCAATTTTTATCAATTTGAAAAGTTAATAAAAAAATATTAGTTTTAAATATAGTTTAATTATTTTAAATTCCAATTAAAAATAAGGAAAATATAAAAAACCTCATTGGGTTTTCTAACAATCCTGTGAAACTCCCCAATGTTTTTACCCTAACAAATACCTCCCCTATTGTTTTGAAAAAAGGTGTAAATATCTTCCTTTAGTAAGCATTCCAAATAAAAAAATGTTGATGCAATGCATTAATTTTACTTCACTTCAGCCTTTTTGCATTTGTCTAGGAAGAGTAAGGAGAATTATTATTTGAAAGTTGTTTAGCAAAATAAATTAGTGGAGGGTAAAGTTGAAACTTTAAGTTATGTATGATAATGCATTAACAATGATAAGAGTATTTTGGTAACTTCAATGTCTTTTTTACCGAAGAGCCAAGGGAAAGGAGGTATTTGCACTTTTTTCTCAAAACTATGGGGGAGGCCTTTGTCTAGGTCAAAGCACAAAGGTGATTTATAAAATCGTTATAAAAGGATTTTTTTTTTATAATTTTACCTAAAAATAATGCAAAAATAATAATAAACCAATAAAAACTAATAAAAATTAGTTTTCAAAAATAATAGAAATTAGCATTAAGATAAAAAATAGTACAAATTTACTCAAAGAATAGGAAATTGGCCACTTTTGCTAAAGCATAACTTAGATTGTGATTAGATAAACTAGACATAACACAAAAAAATAACACTTGAATTGAACTTAGATGGACACCATTTAATTGGAAATGTCATAGACCTCCATCTTCAATTTTGCTGATAAATAAATTGTGTCGCACGGTCCTAACTAGTTCATGCCTAATGCTAAATTCTCAAAACGCCATGTGTCAAAATATAAGCAAGTGCACCCTAAATTGCAAGGATAGTTAATCCAACATAAGCAACAACACCCTCAACAAACATTCAAACAACCACTCGGTTTTAAGTATATACTTAGATAGATATCTTCTCATCTCTCCATCAAGAACATTCCATTTTAGCTTCTATCATTGACCAAAACTTTCAACCCTTAAATTCCATCCAGTGAGACACTTTGAGCATAACCATTGAATCCCTAACCCTATAATAACCCCAAAACTTTCAACCCTTAAATTCCATCCAGTGAGACACTTCGAGCATAAACATTGAATCCCTAACCCTATAATAACCCCAAAACTTTCAAACCTAAAATTCCATTCAGTGAGACACTTTGAGCATAACCATTAAATCCCTAACCCTATAATAACCCCAAAACTCGCCTAGATTCCAATGGGGAAATTCTCTGAGTTTTTTTTTTTTACCCTTCTCTGAGTTGAAACTTCTTTACTCACCATAGCACTCTAGATTTACTATTTAATCCTAACCATCCAAATAGACTAACTCCTTCAAATCCGAGTACTCAAATAGATTCTCTGTTCGCACACGAAATTATAAAATTACCCTCTAAGCCTTCTAAAATTCCCGAGATACCCATCTTTCAATCGCATAAATATCCCTAAATGTTTCCAGTGTTGGAGAAACAAAACCTAACCGAGCACCTGTCCAGCCGCCGATTCCATCCTCTCTCGTCCTCCTCCTCTGTTTCTTCTTCTCCATTCTCGTATCGTCGCAGAGCTCAGAAGGGGGAAGATTTCCTAACGAATTTCTCCTTCTTCTTCTTCTTCTTCTCACTTGTCCGTCGTTCCTTCCAATCTGTGAACCTCTGTTTTGGGAGATATTCCTTCACCGAGCCTCGTTTGTCGTCTCCCTCGAACCCGCAAAAGCCCGCATACTCGTCAGTTTTTAATCACCGAAAACACAAGCTGCAGAGCAGGGATTTTTGATCGATCATTAGGGATTAGGGTTTTACCATGACAGTAGCCTCTTGATGGGTTCCCTTTCTCGGCATGTTTTTGAGACAGGGCCTTGCTTATGCATGAGAGGCTTAGATTTCGTGCAGGAATGTTGAGTCGCTGCACCCTTGTTTTTTCTCCAGGTTGAGCGAATAATGCCCTGCAAAATCTTGTCAATGTTCGTCCCATAAATTTATATTTTCTATTTTTTTATAAATTTTGGGATCCTATGATGGCATGGAAATCTTTGAGACCTGATCGTCATGTTTGATGTAAAATATAAGCGTTTTTTCTGAGGATCCTAAAGGGAGCTAATACCATTATATTCTTTTTACATTCTTTTATTTGGTTTCAGCTTTTATTTCCACTATTTGTTTTCCATTCTGTTTATTCATTTTTCTTCTTCTTTTGTTCTGTTCTGTTTCTTGATATTTGACTTTTTTTATTTTTTTAACAATTTAATTTCAATGACAGTTCTGCTTTTCTTGGTTTAATTGAATTATTTGGTGATGAAATATGCACTGGGCTCTGAGCAGACTTTCTTTCTGCGCTAATTTGATGGAAATGCAGCCTAGAAAGCTATATCTGATCTTCTTGTTTTACAGAATTTCATTTTCATGCTTTATCATTATTGGAATGTCCTAATTCCATTATTGGGTTTACCCAATTTCGTAGAAGCATTGTCTGATATTCTTGGATTGTAGGTGTTCTCATTCGTCCTAGAATACGAGTTTTTCAAAATAGGGTTCAAAGTTTCTTGAATGCTTGTAGAGACTTCAAAGTTAATCTATATATCATAAAATCAAATTTAATTGGTATGGAAATTTAATTTTAAAAATAAAATGGATAATTTCTTTTGCTTTCTTTCTATAACATTAGTCAGTTAATGCTCTTGGGTCCCTATTATTAAGTTCATAAGGGATTCTTGTAATCCTTGCTGTTTTATTTTTCCAAAACAAATTTAATTAGTTTTTGTGGTTTGTTTTCTTTACCAAGAGTGCTTTGGGTGCCTTGTTTCTTATAAGATAGTATTGAATGATGAAATAAGCACTGGGCTCTGAGCAGTTTTTTCCTGCGTTAATTGATGGAAATGCAGCCTAGAAAGCTATATCTGATCTTCATATTCCACGTTTCCTTTGAAGTTCCTTATTTTAAAGTTGAAGTTATTTTTTGATATTAAAATCAAATGTTAGTATTTGTTATTTGTGTTGTACAACTGATTTAAGTCTTATTTTTGGGGGCATTAAAGGCCTTCTTCCATCAAGTATTATACTAAAATGTAAAAAACCTGAAAGTGAAGATCATGTTATTCATAAAAATGTGCAAATTTTGTGGATTTGATCTTCATTTTGTTTTCGTATTCAGTGCTGTGCATCGTTAATAATTTTTTAGTTTCCCTTAACCCCTAAGCTGGTTGTCTACGTTGCAACAAGGATTAAAGTATTAGATAGGGATGCACTTTGAAAATTGTGTCTGAAATAGGAATACACTTTGAAAATGAAAGTATATGGAGACCTTGAGATATGCATATAAGTTTTATAAATATATTAATAACATCCCATTTAAGATTAAAATAGTTAAAATTGATGTATAAATTCATAGGAATTGTATATTTTAATAGTATTTGTGAACTTTCATAAATCAATATATCATGTAAATTATATAATTTTTATTGATAATGCAAGTCTTAAAACATATCATATAAACTTTCATAAATCAATATATGTACAATAATTATTATATTAATCATTTTATATTTCATATTTTAATATTCTAACATTAACACAATAATCAATTAAAAATTAATTTGTAAACTATTTTTATCTTTGTAAATAATAAAAATGTTATTATAAAATATAATTAAAATAGTAATTAAATAATTTATCCTCATATTTAGTGTATTGTATGCATATTTAAATTTTGTATTCTAACAAGTTCTTGATACACTTATGTCTTACATAACATCTTTCCATGAATTAAAACATAAATTACATAGATGTTTTCAGGGCAATTAGGGCTTGTTTGTTTAACTTTTATCTTTTAACAAGAATCTTTTAACTTTAAGAGAAAATTGATTGTTCGTTTCTTCTTATCTTTTATTGAAAAAAGACAAGAAAACCTCATATATAGGGTTAAAATGGATATTTGATAGGTTTCAGAATTCAAAAAAATATTCTATGCATTTAGATTTTAGAGGAAAGAAAAATTCACTAATACTAATACATACATTTCTTAATATAATTATTGCACTTTCAAATATTAGACATTGGAGCAAACGAACAGGCCCTTAAGTGTTTTAAATGCACCGCTATATTGTTAACGAGGAAATTTTGTGGGTGTAAAATTTGATCTCGATTTCTTAGCATTTATAAAATATAATTTCTCTATCTTGTATTTCTTTTATATAATTTTGTGGGGCCTATGATGGCATGAAATCTTTGAGACCTGATCACATTTGATGAAAAACAAAAGCATTCATTAAAGAGGGATCCTAAATAAAGTTGATTTCTTTATTTTCCTTTATTGTATTTTATTTATTTATTATGTTTTTTGTATTAATAATAAAGAAAATATTTCAAATTAGAGACCTTTGTCTAAAGCAATTAGCAAACACTAAAAATATCTCTTCATACAATTTGCATTACTTCATTTGGAAGATGCAAAAGGTTGGTAAATCTTTGATCTATAAAGAAAGTTAAGACGCATTAAGCTTTTGCATGAAGATCTGAACAGTTCAAATCTAGTTCGTCTATCCATGGCTTTCTGTTTCTGCATGAGAGTAAAATGAAAAAGATGTGAAAATTTTTATTTTAAGCTTTTTGAAATCAGTCCAAAGTGGGTTTCTCACATCTTTTCGATGCATCAACTTTTAAGTTGAAATGTTTGCATATCCATTTTCCATTTAAGGTTGTTGTATCTTGTAGTCATTGCTTGTTTAATACTCGATCTACATTGAGTATCCACCCATCCATCTACTTAAAGGAGCACAAAGAACACCTATTAATGAAGTTAGGCTTGGTTGACCTTTAGCACAATTGTGAGCTAGGAAGTGTGTGCTTTAGTTATAATGGGACATGGTCCTATATGGCCTGTGCTAATGGACATATGAAGAATAGGTGTTCAATACTATTTGTTTCTATATTGCACACTTACATATAGGGGAGTTTAAGATATGGCAATTATGAAGGCTTAGGTGAAAAGCTTACTTAAGGTAATCAACCATAAGAAGAATTGTATTTTATTGCTACAAAGAGCTTTCTAAATATTGTTGTAAGTAGAATGCTCCTGCATTGGCCCAATTTTTTCCCAACTATTCACTAAAGTGATAACAAGAATTTGTTGAATGACATATTCAGGAAGTAGAGATTCAATTGCCAATAAATTCTGTGAAGCATTCATGATACACTTAGCAACTTAGGTAGRGCTATTAGAAGGGGTTAAGCCAAGTAGCCGAATTTGTGACAAAGGAATAGTGCTTACCCTATGGTCTTCCTAGAAATCCATATTGCAACCATCTCCTATTCTCTTGATTAAGCCCTTTGATAAGATTAGCTTTTCCAACCCCATGAATCCCTTGGATGGAGCCTTCAAGTATCGTCGACACAAGCCGATAGGTCCGTATTGGACTATATTAGTACTTTTTTATATGTTTTATTTATTTTTTTTTTAACTAGTTTAGAGGAGTCGATTTAAGGCCCGACTACCCTCTGAACCAGTGTCTGACTTGATACAACCCTTAGAAGTGCATATTGGAAAGCCGTCAACACAATACGTATCGATCGATACAAGCCGATATGTATTGATACTTTGAACCTTGCTTCCACCCTACTTGATGAGAGTATTCGAGTTACATCCCATAAGAAATCATTTTCATATTATCAATATTCTTAGTAGGATGAAAGGGATTTTGAAAGATTGGGTAGTATAGTTAGGGAGAGTATCCAACACATTATTTATTAAAGTTTGTCGATCTACACCCATTGAATTTCGATGGGAGAATATCCAACACTATTTATTTGATTTCATTCATCTTTGTTGTTGCTTATTCTTCTTTTTTTTTCTTTTTGTATCTTTAACGTGTTTTTGGTAACTAATCATTTTTAATAATGTTGTATATTTTGTGGTGTATCCTCCTTTTCTTGGTCTTTGTTCAAAATTTTATCGGTTTAACAATTATTTGGTGATGAAAAAATATTGGGCTCTGAGTAGACTTTATCTCTACATTAATTGATGGAAATGCAACCTAGAAAGCCATATGATCTTGTAGTCTGTTAATATTTGTATTTATTTCGTGCAAAAATGTTTTGTATTTGTGTAATATTGTTAACCAATTTTAATAGCCTGGTGTTTTATAAAAATGTTTAAAGTTGTGTTTTTGTTTAATTTGATTAGAAACTCATTAGTATCTAACTCTTCCCCAAGATGAGAAGAGTGTTTTTTGCCTCTTCGAGCTATGGTGCTTACTAACACCACTTAAGAGAAAACCCTAGAAGACTTGTGAATATTTTAGGAGAAAAGATAATCAAGAATGTTTGTTCTAGGATCACAAAGCTTATATATAGCATTTGGCAATTACATTTGGTTACATGATAATGGTTTTCGAAACAAAAGACAAGATAATGGATAGGACATAGGACATCCCCATGCAATCGTTAATTGATTTTCTCCTGGGTTAAGCCTAGAGAAATAGTAGGTTAGGCGTTCGATGCATTTGCTAATGCAGGAACTTGTATCAATCCTTCCCTTTTGTTTGATGCCTTGTCCACAAGTAGGGATGGAAATTTCTACCCTACCTGGTGGATAATTGCCCCTACCCTCCTTGATGAAGCGGGTTGTTTTTTCTTGAAGGTCAAGTTTTGGGATTCTACAACCCATACGGGTATGAGTAGTGTATGCTTTAGGCTAACCCAACCCTCCCCAACCTACATATTGTTAGAAACCATATAAACTTTATATATTAGGTGTTGAATTTAATAATATTTTGAGTTATATGTGAATGCTAATTGATATTTTATGTGTATTTTACATGTCTTATCCATAAAGCTCATAGTTGGCTCAAAGAAATGGAGTCACCACCCATTTTTCAAAGGAAATGGGCCCTCATTTTTAGATTCGAAAATCGATTTACTAGCTTTGATAGTGACTTCATTCTTCGCCAAGAAAGGAACCTAACCAAGGGATTTTGGATCCCAATGATTGGGAGAGGGAAGGTGTTAGGCACCTCTCTCTTTAAGCTATTGTAGTAGCCTAATACAAGATTGGCTATGCTCTACATCTAACAAAGCACCAATAAAAAGGGTTGCTAAGAACTCCAAAAATCAAGCGAAAATGCTCCCAACCTTACCAAAAATTGATTTGAGTTGATGTTGTCAAGTCTTACATACTGATTTCCCTAAGACCCTCGCCTCTCTTCCTCTTTTTCAATCTGGATGAAACTGGAAATGCAAGTTTCCCATGGTTTTTGGACCTCAAGCAACCTAGAACTAAGATAAAAACAGAGATTTATGAATTCAAGCTTAGAAAAAACGATGAAATGAAAGACTTACCCCTTGTATACAACATTGACGAGAGTTTTCTAGTAGTGAGAGCAAGTTCAAAGAAGCTTAAATGAGATTCTAGGATGGATGTAGTGCTTTTTAATTTGAAATCTTGTAACTGAAAAAAAGGGGCAGATTTGAAGTTTGATCTTCAAGGACTTTGGGATTTAAGGTAAAATGGAGACATTACAGAGGTTGGGGAAATACTCTTTTTCTCCTATTCCTTTCTTTTAGATCTCTCTCTTTCTCCTTTTTTTCCTCCCTTGAGCTCAAGTTGGATCAATATTTATAGAGAAAGGGAGGGGGAGAGTTTTAAAATTCATCCAATCACAAGGCTCGGGTTTCAAGAAAGCTTTTACAAAAGAATGGGTAAGGATTTTTCAAAGAAAATGGTGATTAATCAACTTTTCCTCTTTGGTGAAAGATTATCTTCGATTTGGGGTTGTTTTCACGGGTTTTATGCGTCCAATGGGAGATTGGGGCATGCTTGTCATGGCAGTCTCGTACTTGGGGCCGTCAATGGTAGAAAATGTAAATTTAATGAATTTTTAAATGTGAATTTGTCTTTTCTTAGTTTTAAGTGGGGGTATATTTGCGTTTTGGGGCTTTTTGAGTTTATTAGGCTTAATTTCATGGGTCCAGGTGTTTGAACAAGTCAATAATGGGTATGACATCAGCCATCTCCCTTTTGAAGTTTCAGGTTGGGACAGATGAGGTAGTGATTTGATCAAGCATGTCGAAATGATATATTCCTAGTTTAACAGTCAAATGGGTGAATTAGGACATAAAATCTAATGTGTTGGGGTTTTTCTTGGTCTTTGAACACAGTGGTGATGTTAGATTGGCCTACTAGGGTTGAGATCATGGAGATCTATGGCAAACAAATTAGGATTAATGAGATTTGCTGAAATAAAATGTTTGCTTGATGATGGGTCAAATAGGAGAATTTTGAGATGAAGTTTGGTGAGTAAGCATTTTTGAAGTTTGTAGATTAATAGATTTGATTTGGGTCTAGGTTTTAACCAATGGTTTATCAATTAACGAGAAAGCTTGGTTGGTGGCTAGTTTGATCATAAGTATTCTAGACTCAGAGATTCTAACAAAGTTTCTACCCTTCAAACCTCCACCCATGGACAAATGGGCTTCTTTGGTTGGTGGCTAGTTTAAAAGTTTTTTGTGGAGCCTTTAAGGAACAAAATCTAGGGGCACACACCTATTATCCTTCCTCTAATAGGTAAAATGGGAATTTAATTTTGTTTACATGAAAGTGTATATAATTGTGAGTGTTCAAACATGCGAGAAAAATGAAGATAAAAGCCACAAATAATAAGGGTAGAATGCAGCCATATGTTTAGTTTACAAGCAATCCTATAAGTTTCTAGGTGGCCGCACTTGGGGACTAATAGAAGCTAAGTTTTTTTTTTTTTTTATGGAAACTAGATGGTGCTACACAAGATGGGGGTAGCACAACCCCAGCAATCACTCAAACAAATGAGGTCCAAATCCATAGGAAGCCTACAAAGGTCCAGGAATAAAGAACCACATAGAGAAGATCTTGCAACTTTTGCGATCCAATTTGTGACATGATTTGCCTCTCTTCATACATGCTTATACTGAACTCCATGAACCAGCCTAATCTTCAAATCTTTGTAGTCTTTGATGAAGTTCCTCATACTCCACAAGGGCTCTATCTGACCGATAAGACAAGAGATGACCAGACTTGAATCACCTTCAATGATAACACGAGAGTCCTTGAAATTTTGGACTAGATTGTGGGATTCCCAAGTAGCCCAAGCCTTAGTTGTGTTGATCAGAAACCCAAATCATATCCTTTGAAGTCTAAAATCCTCCTGAGATGGTTTCTAGCAATTGCAACAGTCGAACACCAACCATTTCCCGAGTAGGAGGCATCAAAATTTATTTTAATGGAATCCCCATTTCGGGGAGCACGAAATAAATTTCCAAGATTTCTCATTCTTTGACTTTGATCCATAATCAAATTGTTAAACTCCGTCCAAGAATTTTCAGCACGGGTAAGAATGTTCTGGGGGAGGTTAGATTTATTTTAAAACACTTTATTATTCCTGTTTTCCGTATTTTCCAGAGAATGTGAACAGATTTCCCAAGACCTTTTTCCTTTCGATAGAGAGGGTTTTTACTTATTCTTATCCACCAATCCAGAAGGTTTGAATCCTCCTCTTTGGGACCTTCTATGTTTTGACCAACAACTAACCATATCTCCTTTGATATCTCACACTTACAGAAAATGTGATTATTATCCTCTTCCAAGCTGTAGAAACAACAATCAAGATTGATTGGACAACCCCTCTCTCTAAGAAGACTTTTTTAGGGGAGCCTATTTTTAAGCAGAACAAGAAGGATGACCTTTAGTTTTGGCAGATGCTCTAGATCCCAAACCAAGCGATCCCATTTCACCACATTATTTGAATCAATGTTCCTTTTGCATTTTAATTTATAAGCTGATTTCGAAAAGAAGTTACCACTAGTGTTGAAAGCCAAAATCAATTTGTCTTCAGTGTCCATACGACGAATAAATATTGATTTAATTTTATACCAATCCTCCGCATTCACCAATCCTTTGACTTTTCTTTCTATCCGTACTTTCCTTTCATGGTCAATGGCTTCGCTTACAAGGGTAGAGGCACCCTCATCTTGAGTTCTAGGATAACTATCCACAAGGGATTTT
The DNA here is from genome assembly GCF_000365185.1 of Nelumbo nucifera. Next base: position 435,871 of record NW_010729211.1, read on the forward strand.
TTCCACACCAATTATCCCTCCAGAAGTCGATATTTTTTCCATTACCATTTTCCCACTGAATACAGTTTCTAGCTTGAAGAATACCTCTTTGGCCCAAGAGATACCTATTTTCTCCTTTGCGGAGTTGCGCAAGAGCTCCCTTACCTTGGCTAGGTAGGCCAACATGGCAGACCCCCATGCCTCATACTGTCCATTCACTTGGTTAACCACTAGTTGTGAGTCATTATACACCACAAGATGCTTAACCCCGACTTCCCTCGCCAATGATAGTCCGGCTATAAGTGCTTCATATTCAACTTCATTGTTCGAAGCTCGGAATGTGAACCGAAAGGGCATATTCCAACTTTACCTTGCTCTGCCCGTAGAGAATCACTCAAGCCCTACTTTCGCACAGGTTGGACGAGCCATCCACATGAAGGATCTAGGGCTCCTCATCCCAGGCCGGGGCAGGTGCCGCACTGATCAATGCCTCTGACGTGGTTACTAGGTTGGCAACTTTAGGGATCGACGAGTTGAAGGTAAACTCGGCAACAAAATCTTCTAGGACTTGCGCCTTGATTGCTGGTCGTGGCTCAAACCGAATGTCGTATTCACTGAGTTTGTTGCCCATTTGATAAGTCTCCCAAAGACATTGGGCTTCTGGAGGATTTGCTTCAAAGGTCGATCGGTCAAGACCATGATAGTGCGGGCCTAAAACTAAGGTCTTAGCTTTCGTGCTGCTAACACTTACGTGAAGGCCAGTGTTTCAATGTCTGGGTACTTAGTCTCAACAGCGTGCAACACTTTACTTACATAATATACTGGTCGCTATACCTTTCATACTTCCCTAATAATAACTGAACTGACTACCTCATCACTCGCAGAGAGGTAGAGCTTAAGCTCGTCCCGGGCTCGGGTTTGGTCAACAAAGGTGGCAAACTTTAATACTTTTTTATCTCGTCAAAGGCGAACTAACACTCTTTAGTCCATTCAACGCTTTGATTCTTTTTTATGACCTTTAAAAATGGGAGACATTGCCCAATCAACTTAGACATAAATCGGTTCAAGGTGACTATTTGATAAGTCTGTATTTTGATGCCTTAAGGGCATCATTTTAGAATTATTCTAGGCCTTAGAATAGTCAAAATGTGTCATTTTCCTAATTAAATTCAATATTGTGACCTTTAAGGATCCCTATGCAAATCTTGGAAAAAACTAGAGAAGTTTCAGGGCTGAAATGCAGTTTTTGGGAAACTTGTGTGAATTCCAACTGAGAGAGGGGGGTTTCTGTGAAAAACTAAGCACAGGAGGGTGCCTCCTATTTGCCAAACCCAGATAGGCACCCTTCTACTGTATTAGCATATTCCCCTCTTCTTAGCAAACTCTAAGGCGCCTCTCCACTCATTCTTTTCACCTCTAATAAACCCTATCCACTCTAGGCTATCAAATCTCCACCCTCCACTCTCTCCCAACCTCTAATCTCAACCATCCAATCCTTAGCAGCCCTTCACACCCTTATATCTCTCCCTATACAGCATCCTATCCTTACACCTCACTCCTTAAACCTCAAACAATCACCTTAGGGCACCACATCACACCAACCAATCACATTTCTTTAGCTCTAGGTACCCAAATCTCAGCCCTACATAATATTAGGCGCTCTCTCCATCTCTTTTCAGCCTTAGGATCTCCTCAGGACAATCCTAACTCTCCATTCTCAAACCCTAGGGTGCCCATATTTTTTCATAAACCCAAGGGGCCCTTCATAAGGGGTTGGTCAATTCATCAAGTTCACAAAACTAAGGTTTCTTGAGGAGTTCAAGGGTTGTAAAAGGGAAGGACGCCCAAATCTTGTCAGGAGGGGTTTTTGCAAGCAGTCCAGCCAATCTACAACTACCGCCACTGGATTTGATCAGCCATCCCTTTCATTTTCTTTATTTTCTCTTATGTTATTTTTTATTGGATTCTGCCCCCAAGTAAGACAGAAGGTTGTTCTTGAGAAGTTCAAGGGTAGAGGAAGAAGAGAACGCCCAGGCAAGAGGAGGGGTCCCTGCTTGCAGTTCGCCTAGCCACTACTGCCACCTTTGGATCCGGATCTCAACCAGTTTCCCATAGTTTTAGATTTACTTTTTATGCGTGTTTTTATTTTTTGTTCTTTAATTTCCAGTTTTTATTTTATTTCTACAATTTATTTTTATAAAGTTTAATTTTTGTCTTCCTTTCTGCAGATACGAAATTTGGCCAAGTAAGACGGAAGGCCTAGCTCGAGGAGTTCGAGGGTCAAAGGATAGATCCGGAGATTGCTCGCTTCCCTATGGATACGACCCTTTTCTCACCACTAACTGCATTTTGTAGTTATTTTAAGAATCAGAAAATTTATAACTATTGAAACAAGTGTTCCAAATTGGTTAACGACACTCTTCCAAACACCCCAAGTTTTTGGCGCCATTGTCGGGGATGCAACAGAGAAAAAAATTTTATTTGCTTTGTTCGGATATGTTCATTATTTTTTTTATTTTCGTTGGAGTACTTGATCTGTAATCTAATTTTAATTCTTGTTTCTCTTTGATTTTGCAAGACGTAAAAGCAAAAGGTGGGGTACCAGAGCGTTACCAGACTGCTGAAGAAAAGAGAAGAGAAGAGAAATTGGGATTGCAATTTAGGTGTAGTCGTCCCAATTTAATCCATTTTTTGTTTTTATTTTCGAATTCTTTTTGGTAAAGTACTGTCTTTGAATTCTTAGTTAATTATTTTTATTTCTTGATAGATCCGATTTATTTTTTAGGATTATTTTTTATTTTGTTCTTAGATTTATTTTTATTTCTATTTATTTTTGGGTTCCAATTGGTTTTTTTATTTTTCGTTTCTACAATCAATCACTCCTGTAACTTTTCATTTCTTTGATCTTTTTCTTTTAATACTAGCTTCATTATATCCTTAGTTGCCGTTTTCTTACTTTTTTTATTTATTTTTATTGATTTCTGTGTTCTTTTAAGTTCTGAATTAGTAGGTGTGAGTTATTTTTTTCTTAGATCTAGTTTTTATCTGTCTTAATTTCCTGAGCGAACTAGATTTCTATTTAGGATTGTTAGGTTCTGTTTTTTTTTTTATTTTTTTTTTCAGATTAGAAACTCATTTCATTTCTTGGATTTTTTTTTGCTGCATACTCTTATTTTTTTCTATTTAATCTTTAGAGTAGTGAACTCCCTTCTTCATCTTCATTTCTGTAGTATTAATTTTTTGCAATATTAGTTCCTTTATTTTTATGTTTTCTGTGATTACTTGTTGCTATAATTAATTGCTCCCTTAATTAGTGGTTTAATTGAATAATTGATTGTTAATTAGGAAAATATTCAAAATTTTGAATTTGAGTTTAAATTTCAAAATTTGAATTTGAATTTGAATTTAAATTTCAAATTTCGAATTTCAAAAAAATATATATAAATTAATTAATTAATTAATATTTTAATTTTTTTTGCATTTGCATTCCAACATTTAGGGTTTGATATGTTCTGGGGCATGCATCATATAGGATTATTTAATTGCTGAAATTATCTTGTTTGTGGTTAATGTGTTAGGGTTTTTCATTTTCAATTGCTCCCTTTGCAGAATTAGTTTGTTTTATTATTTTATGTTAAATTGCTGAATTGCGTATTAGAGATAATTGTTCATGCATTGTAATTAGTTGCATTTATTTTGTTTATTGTGTTTTTCCATTAATCCATTTAAGGGCAATCCAATTTAAATAAGATAAGGTGGGGATTTCACCACCCTTTCACGTGCAGTTCACCCTAAACCTTTATTTAAAATTTTGACAGCAAGATCCTATAGGGGGCTCCACACATTTGGTTCAAAAGTGTTCCATAACCAGCGGTTGGTGTCTAAGGAAAGAAGTTAACCGGCTGTTATGGGCCCGCGTGTAGGATCTCGTCACGGGTCGGTCCACCGGGAGAGACTCCTCTCTTCCCTTGCCCTTGCCCTTGCCCTTGCGTACAGACCCTATTGTGGTAATCGCGTGGGTGATTTGTCCAAGAGATCACCCGAACTCTCTAACACCTTTCTTGGTTGAAAAGTGAATGCCTTTACTTCAATTCGTAGCTCCTTAAATAGGAGATTGCAAAAGAAAACTCCTTGTTGGATTCGGCTAGGCTAGGTAATCCAACTTAACTCAAACTCCTAATTACCTACTCCTAATGGTAACACAACTCTTACTTCAGATAAGATAAGGATAAGGGATGAGGAATGGAGTAGCTGGCGGTGAGTTGGCGAGCAGAGCTGATGTGGTAAGATAAGTGTGGACCCACCCTGATGAGTTGTTGTGTCAGTCCCGCCCTACTACTGTTGCCGTGCGGCGCGTCCTACTACCGAGTGCTGTTGCCAAGTGCTGTTGTTGTGCTACGCGTTGTCGGGCGGTGCGTGCTGCGCGCTGCCAGGCGGTGCGTGCTGCTATGCGGTATTGCCGGGCGGTGCGTGTTGCTGTGCGTGCCGCTGCCTATGACTGTGCCGCAGTGTGCTACCGGGCGGTGTGTCCATAACATCACACCCTTCCTGGACTACGAGCTTGTCCTCAAGCTCGAGTTCGGGGTAGGCGCTGTGAAGATTTGTCCAGGGGATCCAGGTGGCCTCAGCTGATGGTAGTTCGTCCCATTCCACTAGAACCACGAAGGTACCCTAGTTGATGCGTGACCGTACAAGAGCCCGAGGTTGGAGGATGGGTTTTCCGTCCTTTAAAGGTGGTAGAGGAGGCACTTGGTCTGGGGGAGTCCCCATAAAAGGCTTCAGGAGGGACACATGGAAGATGTCATGGATTCTGTTGTGCTCTGGTAGCTCGAGTTGACAGGCAACCTTCCCGATCTGCCTAACAACCTTGAAGGGTCCGTAAAATTTTGGGGCTAGCTTGGGGGGCCCTCGACGCCTGAGGCAGAGCTGCTGGAAGGGTTGGAGCCTCAGCCAAACGAACTGTCCCGGCTCGAAGGTGACTTCGCGGTGGTGTTGATCGTAGGCATGCTTCATGCGCGCCTGTGCCTACTGTAGGCGCAAGGAGACTTCGGCCAAGAGGGCGTCGCGATCTTGGAGGCTGCGATCTACTTCTTCCAGCCGTGTTGAGCCTGGTTCGTACGATAGGAGACAGGGAGGGTCTCAACCATATACCACCCGGAAGGGAGTCATGCCAANAGGAGACAGGGAGGGTCTCAACCATATACCACCCGGAAGGGAGTCATGCCAAGGGAGGAGTGGTAGGACGTGTTATAACAGTATTCGGCCCACGGAAGGCACTCCACCCAGCGCCTGGGCTGGTCTCCCACAAGGCAGCGGAGGTACATCTCTATTGTCCGGGTACATCTCTGTTTGGCCGTCAGTCTGTGGATGGTAGGCGGAGGAGAAGGCGAGGTCTGTTCCTGCAATTGGAAGAGCTCCTTCCAGAAGGCGCTGGTAAAGATCGGGTCCCTGTCAGTTACAATGGACTCGGGTAGCCCATGTAATCGGAAGATGTGGCCGAAGAAGGCGTGGGCCACTGAGACCGCGCTGTAGGGGTGAGATAAGGGAAGGAAGTGGGCATACTTTGAGAAGCGGTCCACCACTACAAATATCACTGATTTCCCTCCCACCTTGGGTAAGCCTTCGATGAAGTCGATGGAAATATCTGCCCAGATCTGAATGGGGAGGGCGACGGGTTGGAGAAGGCCTGTTGGGTGCAAGTTTTCTTACTTCTGTTGTTGGCACGTTGAACAGTTCTGGATGAAGTCCCGTACCGAGCCTTCATGCCTTGCCAGTGGAAATCTGCAAGGATGCGGTGCAGTGTTTTCTGGATACCCTCATGCGTGGCGTTGTGTAAGCTAGAGATAACGAAGGGAATTAAGGGGCAGTCGGTTAGAAGATAAATTCGGCCCTTGTACAGTACCAACCCGTCCTGCATGCACCAATTGGAGTTGGACGTTCCTGCCTGTATTGTCTTGAGCAGATCGCTCCGTTCGGGTGACTGTGGCAGTTCATTCCGAATGTCTTCCAGCTGGGAGGCTCAGGGTTGTGAGATTGCTTGGAGTAGCATGTCGTCTTCGCGGCGGGACAAGGCATCTGCGGCGCGGTTCAAGGCCCTAGCCTTGTAGTCTACCCGGAAGTCGAATCCATGGAGTTTGCTGACCCAATGTTGCTATGGCGAGGTGGTGAGCCGTTGTTCCAACAGATATTTGAGGCTGTAATGGTCCATCTTGACTATGAAAGATCTGCCCCACAGGTACGGCCTCCAGTGCTGCACTGCCTTAGCTAGGCCAATAAGTTCTCGTTCGTAGGCGGGCAACTTAAGGTGGCGGTTGGCCAGCTTGCGGATGAAAAAGGCGATTGGGGGCCCTTGTTGCTGTAGTATCGCCCCTATGCCGATGCCGGAGGTGTCACACTCCACAATGAACTCAAGATCAAAGTTTGGCAACTGGGATGGGAAACTTGGAGAAGTTTGGAGAAGTACTGCGCTCCATGGAGTTCGTCTAATAGCTCATCTATGACTGGGATGGGAAACTTATCCTTGATCGTCCGGCTCTTAAGCTCTCTGTAATCCACACAGAATCTCCAAGTTCCGTCCTTCTTGGGCACCAAGAGAACTAGGGAGGAGAAGGGGGAGCAGCTGGGGCAGATGATTCCTTGCTGTAACATGTCTGTGCACGGCCTTTCTATTTCATCTTTCTACCGATGTGGTAGCGGTAGGGCCTGACAACAACGGGATCTGATCCGGTTATCAGAGGGATTCGGTGGTTGCAAGCTCTGAGAGGGGGAAGCCCCTTGGGCTCCTTGAATACTGCAGAGAAATCCGTAAGGAGCCTTTCCATATCTGTTGCGCGTGCGTCCCCACCTTGGAGTGTATGTAGCTACGCCCTTGTCTTTATTCTGGTTCCCCGCCATGTGACTGGTTTGCCATCCAAGTGGAAGGTCATGGTCAGGGCGGCAAAGACCCATAGAATTGGTCCAAGCGTGATCAGCCACCTGTAATTGGAAGGACTTTGTTCTGACCTGAATTCTGGTGTCTTTGCAAATTCCGGGCTGTGAATCTTTCCCCGTTTGCCACGACCACCTGTAATTGTGGTCTTTTTTCCCTGGGCAGTTCTAACTTGCAGGCCACCTATTCGCTGATGAAATTGTGGGTGCTACCCGAGTCTACTAGAATACGGACTAGCCGCTCTGCTATCAATGCTCTCAGTTGCATGGTTTGGGAGGTCTTGACCCCCGTAATGACATGGAAGGAGATTTCTAGATCTGATGTTGTAGGTTCGTCCTTTTCCTCTTCGGGTTCTTCTACTAGAAGATAGAACAACTTCGTACACTTGTGGCCGGCGGAGTACAGGTCATCGCAGTTGAAGCACTGCCCCCTTGCGCGCCGTTCCGCCATCTTGGCTCGGTTCAGCCACCTAATGGGGGGTGCAGACCTACTGCTTCCTATGCTTGACGCTGATCTAGAGGGGTTGCCCGCAGGCAGCCTTGGTTCTCTGTTGGTGATCGAAGAGGGAGTCACTCCTGCTGTCTTCAAGGGCATCCATGTTGATGTCGGTCATCCTATACTGAAGCCCCCGTGGGAGATCTACATCTTCCTTTCGAAGGCATGTGCGAGGTTCATAGCTGTGACTAGATTAGGGGGGTGCTGCATCTCGACGTCCACCCTTAGGGGTTCCACTATCCCTGCTGTGAACATGTCGACTTGCTGGTCTGGGCGTATTGAGGCTGCTCTGGCGAGAAGAGTTTGGAACTGGCACTGATAATCCGCCACAGTCCCGGCCTGCTTGAGGTTGATCAGTTCGCCTTGCAGGTTGCTTGTCAGCGGGGGTCCAAACCGGAGGAGGTAATAGGATTTAAATTGTTCCCAACTAAGCCCGGGTTCTTCCTGTTCTAGACGATAGAACCAGAGTTGTGCCTCTTCTATGAGGTGGAAAGCGGCCAGACTGACCTTGTCTCTGTCATTGGTGCGCTGGTTGCGGAAGAACTGTTCGCTACGGTGCAACCATCCCAATGGGTCTCTAGTGCCGTTGTAGGACGGAAATTCTAGCCGACTGTATTTGGGGATAATAGCTGCAGTCGGGGTGGCCATCTGATGTTCGCCAGGCGTTTCTGCCCAGTCCGGCCTACTGCTGTTGTTGGTGGGCAGTTCCTTCTGAGATTCTTTCCCTATTGGCTAAGAATGTCTCCAGCAAGTGTCAAAGCACCCGGACATCATCCTTGACCTCACGTACCTCCATGCTGGTCTCTGCAAGTTTGTGTTCCAGTTCATGGACCTTGGAAGACAGCGGCTCTTGTTCCCCCACAATTACAGACCCTATTATGGGCCCGCGCATAGGATCTCGTCACGGGTCGGTCCACCGGGAGAGACTCCTCTCTTCCCTTGCCCTTGCCCTTGCGTACAGACCCTATTGTGGTAATCGCATGGGAGATTTGTCCAAGAGATCACCCGAACTCTCCTAACACCTTTCTTGRTTGAAARSTKAATGCYTTTACTTCAATTCGTAGCTCCTTAAATAGGAGATTACAGAAGGAAACTCCTTGTTGGATTCGGCTAGGCTAGGTAATCCAACTTAACTCAAAATCCTAATTACCTACTCCTAATGGTAACACAACTCTTACTTAAGATAAGATAAGATAAGATAAGGATAAGGGATGTGGAATGGACTAGCTGGTGGTGAGTTGGCGAGGAGAGCTGATGTGGTAAGATAAGTGTGGACCAACCCTGATGAGTTGTCGTATGGGTCCCGCCCTACTGCTGTTGTCATGCGGTGCATGCTGCTGTCGTGCGGCGCGTGCTGTTGCCGAGTGCTGCACACTGCCGGGCGGTGCGTGCTGCTATGCGGCCTGCTGTGCGTGCCGCTACCTATGACTACGCCGCAGTGTGTTGCCGGACGGTGTGTCCATAACACCGGCTAAGCCTAAGCGGGTTTTATGGTTACTTAATTAGGTCCTTGTGAGAGAAAGGGGAGCCTCCCACATCCCCACCTTTTACCTGGCTAACCAAAGGAAGTGGCGTAAGTCCAAGTGAACCTAAGAGGATTCACATTGGTTGAACCACTAGTTTAGGAAACCTTAGTTTAGCCCCTAGGCCGTGTGTGAAATGGTTGCATTTTTTTAATTTAAAAATTTCAATTTCAATTTCAATTTCAAAATCTAAATTTGAATTTAAATTTCCAATTTCAAATAAAAAAATTAAAAAAAATAAAATGAATTCAAGGGTCAGAGTTTGTGGAATGAGAAACTACTTCCAACCTAAGCCACAGATACATTGGAACCATGTGTCTCAACAACTGGATATGATTAATGGGATGGCCCAAAGACTTGATCAAGTCCTTGCATTTTGTCAACAAATTGGCCCATACCCAACCTTGTCATCCTATCCAACAATGCTCCATTTGTGCCAGCCTGGCCAACCAAGTTGATGATTGTCCAACGGTGGTGCAATTTCCGCCTTTTATCCAAAAACAGGTTCAGGCAACCTAGAGTTTCTCGAGTCCTAATAATGACCCATTTTCAAATTCTTACAACCATGGGTGGAGAAATCACCCTAACTTTTCTTGGAGGACACATCAACCTAACACACAATCCTATCAGTACCATCCATCTAACTCCATGGCCCAACAATTTCAGAGGCCACAAATATAGAGCCAATTTCAGCAAACTTACCCTAGGAACCAGCCGGTCCAATCTTATCAGGTTTACCCACATCCTCCTCAAACCAGTACAGTTGATGACAAATTCATGCAGCTTCAACAGCTGATTCTAACTCAGCAATAGTCTATCGCTGGATTAGAGAGCCAAATAGGACAGCTAGACGAAGCCAATACGAGGAGAGAAGTAGGACAACTACCGAGTCAACTGGTTGCGAATCCTAGCAATTAGCCACTGGGTTTTCCTCCATAGCAAATTCAACCACCTTCTAAGAACCCTTAGTTTGAAAATGCCAAAGCTATTACGACCTTAAGGAGTGGGAGGATTTAGAGGACCCGTATGAGAAAAGGATATTTGAAAACATCAAAGAAGAAGAAAATGAGCAAGAAGTCCATAAGTTAGGGTGGGAGGAGAGAAAAAGGAAAGGAAAGTTTAGAAGAAGAACCTATAGTGAACTGACTTGTAGTTCCCTTTCTAACCGCAATCACAGTCAGGCCGTTGCGAAAGACGAAAGAGACTCGCAACGAAGAGATCAAGGAGTTATTCAAGCAAGTCCATATTATCATCCTTCTCCTCGACGCGAAACAACATTTCCCAGCCTACACCAAGTTCTTGAAAGAGTTGTGTAATCAAAAGAGGGAGCCACGATCGGCCCCACAAAAAGTGATGCTCTCGACAGATGTTAGTGCGGTTCTCCTAAACCAACTCCCCCGGAAAATGAAAGACCCTAGTGCTCCTCTAATAAGTTGTGTCATCTCTAGAATCACTTTCGATCGGAACCTATTGGATCATAGGGCCAATGTGAATCTGCTCCCCTCTATTATTTATGAAAGGTTCAAGATCGGCGAGTAAAAACCTACCCCGGTAATTCTACAACTCGCTGATCGGTCAGTCAAGACTCCTCGAGGTGTTATTGAGGACGTCACTGTCAAAGTAGAGGATTGTTACTTCCCAGTGGATTTTATTGTCCTAGACATGATTCGAACCCGATAATCTTAGGATGCCCATTTCTAGCAACTGCAAATGCAAACATCAATTGTAAATTGGGAGAAATGGACATTTCATTTGGGGAGCAGAAAGTCCAATTAAATGTATTTAGTGCCACAAAGTATCCAAACCTTGGGGAATGTGAATTCAAGGTGGATGTAGTGGATGACCTTGTGGATGCCCTATCTACCCTTTGGTTAGCCCAATCTGAGCCCTGTTTGTGTAAAGAAGAAAGCGAATCTGGAAGTGTAGATGTGAGAAGTGAGTGAATGCGTCTGGTTGAAGACGTTAAACTTAACGCTAGTTGGGAGGCAACCCAACGAAGCTTTATTTTAGTTGTCCTATTAGAATTTGTCTTTTCTTTTGAATAAGTTTCAGAATTCAGTTGGCAAATCCTGAACCCCTGTTGAATCCTTACCTTTTGAATGTTCCCTTTGGCCCGAGTCCCTTTTGCATCATTCTAGTCATACCATTAGGGACAATGGCATTTATGTTGGGGGTGAGGAAAAAGAGAGAAAATTTGAAAAAAAAAATAATAAGAAGAACTAAGCCTTTAGAAACCTCCTATAACGGGCCCCTGACTCTCATTAAGTCATTTCCATTAAGTCATAGGAGAGTAATGGCATCGGTTACGTAATCTGCATAGGGGCTAAGGTCCGTCCAAATGACTCTAATGCGTGCGATGCAGGTAAGTCAACCTAATGGTCGACTCATTAATATTCCAAAGAACTCGGTTAGGCAAAGAATCTATGTGACAAGTCTGCGAGCTTGCCTTGTAGGTCACTAATAGTACCTTTCTTGGCTCGACTGGTCTCTGAAGTAGGTCAGTCCTCACTCGAAAGTCTTTCAGGTCAGCCAGGCCGAGGTACCTTAGGTCGGCCCTAGCAGAGAGCTACTAACCGACCTGCCGAGATGATTTGCTTACTCAGCGCCAAGGTGTCACTTGAAAGCCACATGTCATGATGCAATTCGAAGGACCAAATTACACCTCATCACTTTTCAAGTGATTGTTGATGATGTGATAAATAGTGGGCCAAGAGAATATGCAATTTGAATTGGTTCTATTGGTGTTGATATCTCTCCCTTGACACGTGTTAGCCAAGCAATTTATCTTCTTACAACTACAACTGGTGCCCGAGAAAGTGTTGTCTCCATCCATTCCCACACAATGGGTTCTCTTAAGCTTGACTCCAATCACCAATATCAACACGCATGTTGGACACAGTTACTCAAAGCATTCTTGTGCGACATGATAGAATGAGTGTGGTGGGAAATGGAAACCACGCTCATGAGTCTTGGTAGGTATCGTGGAGGTGAAATCGCTATCGGGCTTGACATCGAACAAATATCTAAAGTATAGGAAATCCAAAATATCGTCAAGAATAGCTTCGTTACAGTTCTTCAAATTTTTGATCAATTGTATTTTATTTTAAAAATTTGAAAATTAGTTGATGTAGGCGCACATGGCCCGGACCATTAGCACGCACACACGCGAAAGGCAACAGCGCTCAGGGTAGACCCAATGAGGGCATGCACAAAGTAGAGGTCGGTGTGCAACATGGAGCCAATGGTGCGGCCGCATACGGCGGCCTCAGATGGACACGCTCCTCAGGGCGGGACCGCATCCTAACCGTTCGAACCCACCTACCTCTAGGTGGCCTCAAGTGTAAATAGGGGCAACCCTATCAAGGTAAACATCTAGACTCTTGACTGTTAAGAGCTCCCTTATTTCCCTTGTGGCCTCGCTTGAGTGTTCTCACCTCAGGCCTCGTCCACCTAGTGTTGCATCCGTACTAACTTGACTGTCAGAGTCTTCGCCTCAGGTTAGCACCCGAGGCCTCTGACGATCTCTCTCTCTCTCTCTCTCTCTCTCTCTCTCTCTCTATCTATCTATCTATCTATCTATCTCTCTTCAGGTCTGATCTACCATCCCTCGGCCACAATAGGCCTCGGCTCAGAAGTGAAATTACAGTGTTGCCCTAAGCCCATTCTGACCAGCAACAATTGGCACCGTCGATGGGAAATGCGGTTAAGACTTCCCTCAATCAAATTCACTCTAAAAAAAGCTTAAGAACTAACTCCTAAGCTTCAGCCACCATGGCAAGAAACACAAGGAATGCTCAAAACATAGTCACGATGGACTAATTCCAAGCAGTCCTCGACTAATTCGACAACCTCGTATAGAGGCTGGATGAGGTGGGGTACCCGGTAGGAGGCCACCCTCCAGGCAACCACCCCGTTGGAAGCCTGGGGCAACATGGCAAGCGTGTGTCTTCGAACATGTACCCACATCTAAGTACTCGGGGAACCGGGCCAACATGTATCTCATCCGAGAGAACCAAGATGAGGCTCAAGCCCCTATCGACAAGAGGATTATTGACCTACAGGCGCAGCTCGACGCCATCAAAGACGAGCTTCGACAAGTTAAAGATCACCAAGCTGACGCCTCGGCAATCTAGAACCCTCCATCTAGAAGAATGGATGCCTTCACCCCGGACATCATCTTCAAGCCTCTCCCACCGCACTTCAAAGCACCAACGTACGAGATGTACAATGGAACGACCGACCTGGACGACCATGTGGAAAGTTTCAAAGCGCTCATGTTCCTCTATGGATACTCTGACGCACTGATGTGCCAAACTTTCCAGGAAACCTTCAAGGGGCGGCCCGCCAATGGTTTTACGGGCTCCCCCCTCGGTCCATTAGTTTGTGGGAACAATTCACCAACCTCTTCCTCACCCAATTCATCAGCAGTCGATGATGCCAGAACATCGTCGTCTTGCTTATGGATGTTCAATAGAAGCGCGGTGAGAGCCTACGGTCTAACATCGACCTCTTCAAGGAGGAGCTCAAGGTCTGGGACCTCGACCCCATGGTCTCCACGCACATAGCCATCAACGGTCTCCTATCGAGCTTGGCTCTCAAGTGCTCGATAGCCAAGACACCGCCGAGATCCAAGGCAGAATTTTTGAAAAAGGCCTAGAAGTATATCGCCACTAAGGAGGCCTTGGCCGTCGACCGCCAGGAGGGAGAGGCCGACCACCATCACGGAGGCCGAGAGAAGAAGAGAAGAAATGGAGATAGACACAACAACAATAACAACAACAACAAGGACAACAAGAAGCTACCGGCATTAGCCCTGGCTTACAGCAAGTACACGCCACTCAACTCCACCCGAACATAGATTCTCAGGCAAGTAGGGAAGGAGGAGTACTTGAAGTGGCTAGGGAAGATGAAGAAAAACTCCAAGAGGGGAAATCCGAAGAAGTATTGCAAGTATCACTATGGCACCGGCCATGATATCGAGGACTGCTACAAACTCAAGAATGAGATTGAGTCCCTCATGCACCACGGTCATCTGAAGCAATACGTGGGGGGCGAGGCTGGTGCCTCGTCCTCACAACAATAGCAACAACAACAGTAACAGTAGTTTGTCGGTGTCATAGATGTCACCATCGGGGCACAACCTCAATTGGAGCCTCAGTCTCGGCCCGCAAGGCCTATGCCAGGTAGTTGAACATACAAGGGTTGGCTCCCAAGAAATTGAAGCAAAATGAAGCCCTCGCGTTCACAGATGAGGGCTTGAAGGGGATCTCGGTCTCCCATGATGATGCGTTAGTAGTGTCTGTCGTCGTCGCAAACTTTATGGTGAAGAGGATATTAGTGGACAACAGCTCCTCAACCGACATCCTCTTCTATGATGCTTTTGAAAGAACAAACATGGCGCCTGAGCGCCTCTAGCCCACTGACATGCCACTCGTCGGCTTCTCTGGGAATGTGGTCGACCGGAGGGAAGAATCACCCTACTAGTCACAATAGGTACAGAACCTCGGCAGGTGACAAGGATGAATGAGTTCCTGGTCATGAAGATCGTCTCCCCTACAACGCCATCATCGAGAAGTCGACCCTCTACACAGTTAAGGCAGCCATCTCCTCCTACCACCTCGCCCTCAAGTTCCCCACCAAACACGATGTCAAAGTTGTCCTGGGGGATCAGTAAGCCGCCCTCCAGTACTGTGTGGTGGCATTGAAAGGCAAGAACAAGGAAGCCTTGCCACTAGAGGGCCCCAACCTCAGGGGGGAACCAACAAGCCAACTGACTGAGGACCTTGTCTTGGTTCCTCTAGACAAGACCGAGCCCGAAAGAACAGTTCGTGTCGGGTCCAACCTTCCCCTAGAAAGCCTATCCAAAGTAGTAAGTTTCCTTAGAACTAATGCCGATGTCCTTGCTTGGTCTGCCCCTGACATGCCCAAAATTGACCCTCTAGTCATTACTCATAGGCTTGCATGGATCTGAGTTCTAGACCAGTTCAGCAAAAAAAGAGGAACTTTGCACCGAAGCAATGGAAGCCATAGGAGAGGAAGTTGACAAGCTACTCGATGCAGGCTTCATCTGAGAGGTACATTACACTAACTAGTTGTCCAATGTAGTTATGGTGAAGAAAGCTAATGGGAAGTGGAAAATCTATATTGACTTCACAGACCACAACCGAGCCTGCTCCAAAGACAATTTTCCTTTGCCAAGGATAGACCACCTCATCAATGCCACTGCAGGGTATGAGCTACTTAGCTTTATGGATGCCTTGTCCGGATACAACCAGATCAAGATGCACCTCGAGGATGGGGAGAAGACCTTGTTCATCACCAAGCATGGCATATACTGTTACAAGGTCATGCCCTTCGGCCTCAATAATGTCGGGGCCACCTACCAACGCCTCGTGAACAATGTTTTCAAGCACCAGATGGGAAGAAACGTCTAATCCTATGCGGACAACATGGTTGTGAAGAGCCTAAAAGCCAACCTACATACCTTGGACCTATCCGAGATCTTCGACACCTTGCGGAAGTACAATATGAAGCGCAACCCCAGCAAGTGTGCCTTCAACGTCACATTAGGCAAATTCCTAAGCTTCATCGTCACACAGCAAGGCATAGAGGCTAACCCGAAAAAGATCTGAGCTATTCTTGACATGGCACCACCTCGATCGGTTAAGGAGACCAGAGGCTTATCGGTCGAGTGCCTGCCCTTAGCCACTTCATGTCGAAGTTGGATGACCGTTGTCTACCCTTCTTCCGGGCCATTAAGAAATTGAAGGACTTCCAATGGACGAAAGAGTGCCAACGCACCTTTGAAGAACTGAAGTCTCACCTCACCTCACCTCCCCACCTCACTCGGCCACTTCCAGGAGGCGTGTTGTACATATATCTCTCGGTCGAGGACAAGGCCATCAGCTCGGTATTGATAAGGGAAAATGAAGTGCAGAGACCGACCTAATATGTTAGCAAGGTCGTTTGCGATGCCGAGCCCCGATACCCCGAAGTGGAGAAACTGGCCTTCGCCTTAGTGGTCTCGGCTAGGAAGCTCATGCTGTATTTTCAAGCCCACACCATTACGGTCCTGACCAACCAACCCCTTAAAGTCGTCCTTGCCAAGCTAGAGTCCTCGGGATGACTGATCAAATGGTTCGTCAAACTGTCTGAGTTTAACCTATAGTACCAACCAAGGCCAGTAATTAAAGCATAAGCCTTGGCCAACTTTGTGGCAGAATGCACCTTTAGTCAAGCCCCAAAAGAGGAAGAAAGGCCTCGGCTGGATGAGGGACCTCAGCCTACCTGGAAGTTGTTTGTTGATGGATCATCCAACTCTAAGGGAAGTGGAGTTGGCCTCATACTCCTCACCCCAGACAACACCGAAGTGGAATATGTGTTGATGTTCAACTTCTTGGCCTCCAACAATGAACACAACTACGAAGCCTTCCTCGCCGGCCTGTAGCTCGCAAAAGACCTCGACTCCCAACATAGTGAGGTCTTTAGCGACTCCTAGTTGGTGGTGAACCAAGTTAACGGTGAGTACGAGGCTAGCAAATAGAGCATGGACAAGTACCTGGCAAAGGTGCAAGAGCTCGTCCGCCACTTCCAACACTTCTCCCTGTCGGGTCATTGTGACACTAGCAAGTGCACTAGCTGTTCAAGTAATAAAGAGATGAGTAGAGTATCGTTCCCACGAGGATTTAGGAAGCAACTACTAATACAAAAATGGTTAACTCTTATATGATTAACAAAACATTACAACTTTATTCAAATCCAAAATCCTAAGCTACAATCTACCTAAGAAGCATTGGCTCAAATACCTTACATTCAAGATGAAAGAGTAAGCTAAAAATCCAAATTCATGATCCAACAATCAACCTTCTTAACTCATTCGAATAGGACAAGATTCAGCCTTGGTTTGGTGAAACCCCAAGGCAATGAACATCCTCTTTCAAGTGCATGTTCATCCTATGCAAGAATGATGATTCTCATATCTCTATCAAGAATCTAAACTTTCATGCATTTAATCAAACACTTCAAGGGCATCAATTCAGATTTGAATTGATCACCAACTGAATTGTGCAAGTTATCTCTAACCTTGCAAGCAATTCAGTTATTGAATAACATATCTGAATTTCTAGAGTCTCTCTCAAACACTCTAGAAATTCCAAGAGTTAGATCAAATCGGCCAAGCTGAAATATGAAGGTCTGGATTCTTTCTCAAGCAATTCAGTCCTTACAAATCTTAGATCTGAAATATTAGATCTAGATTTTTAAGAGATCAATTCGGCCAATCTGATCTACAATTCATGCTTTATTCAAGAAACAACAAGATTAGATCTAGTCTATTCGAATGCTTCAATGAACTTGATTACACAATCTGAATTTTACAACATTTGATTACTAAAAGAATGAATGAAAGAAAGGAAGAGAAATTTCATGAATTGAAGCTGAATTCGAACTCAAGAAAACATAAATTAAGTAGAAATAGAACAAAGAATCTCTCAATCAAGCTTTTCCCCAATTTGAACTCACCTTCTTCTCTCTTGATTTCTTGGATCTCTTCAGCCCTTCTCCTTGCGCCTAGCTCCTTCTCCTCTTCTCTTTTCTTCAAGAATTTCAAACCCAAGGGGAGAGCCTTAAACTCCAGCAATTAAACACTCTCCCCCTTCAAGAGGCCTCCTTAAATAGGCTTTCAAGGAGCTTAGGATGCTGCCACCTCACCCCTCTCTTGAATCTTCTAGAATTGATTTCTCTTCTCTCTTCTTCTTGAAACCTCTAGAAGTTACCACCCCTTGCTCCCTTTGGGCTGCAACTTAGCTGTGTTTTGAGCATATTTTGGCTGTACTCTGGGCTGCTTTTGGGCTGAAATGGGCTCCTCTTTGCTGGGCCGAATTTAGCATGCTTGCTAGGCTCTCTCAACCCCCAAAGAGTGTACCATGGGCTACATGGGCCGATTGCTCCTTCATTGCTCACTTGGTTGGGTTGGGCTAAATTGATTAAATTTTGGCTCTCTTTTCTTGCTTTATGCCTTCTTTTTCTTGAGTTGGTTTCCCCTGAATTATTTTTGAAATCAAGCTAAGATAGGGTGAAATTCAATCAAACCGGCATAAAATTCATTCAAAAACTGCATAAATTGTAAGTAAACCATGTACTCATCACTCCCTACGACAAGTTCCCCAATCAGAAAACATGAGGGCCGATGCCCAATCAAAATTGGCAAGCACCTCCAGCGCAGCCCTTGGCCGACCTATCCATGTAGAGAAGTTAGCTCATCCTAGCATCAAAGAAGCCTAGATACTCCTAATACAGGCCGAACCTTCTTAGGTGGATCCCATTACCGCCTTCCTCCTGACCAAGTAGTTGCTTGCTGACAGAAACCAAGCCAGATGAGTCCGACGGTAAGCCGCCCACTATACCTTGTGTTAGACAGTGTATGCCCTTAGCTCCAATTATATTGATGTACATATACATTTATTGTAAATAAATAAAAGTACATTATTGTTCCATGTAAATGTTGGTATGTTTCTGTAAAAATTACCCCTTAAACTGGACACTTATGAGACTCGTGTTAGTTTAGAATGTTCTCAGACGTTGGATAGACTTGGAGAGTTTATCCTACCAAGGCTAACACTGATGTGCTACCAAAGAAGTTGGGGCATCTTGTCTCAGCTGCTAGGGTAGACCCGAAGCACAAGTAATGTGTTTAGTTGATGTCCTGGACCTTGAAGATTGATGGGCAAAACTAGAAAGTTACACATAACCCCTAGACTTGATTAATGTACTGCACTAGGTGTTAAATTGAGTTGTCATTGATATGCCAATCAGTGAAATCCTTTGTGGATCAAAACCTGGGTATGTTGGAGCAGTCTAAGAATTCACTTAAGTGAGTGATCATAGTGATAGGATCGGCCCCTTTATCAGACAAAGTGAATGATAGGGTTTACACTCTCTCTAATGGAAACCTTAACTACCGGTAGTGGATTTCAACTATGTTTGAAATTTGGTTTTGCAAAATATATTTATATGATATATGTATTTGTATATATATATATATATATATATATATATATATATATATATATTATGTTTTACGAAAAATGTTTGCAAAAGGTTTTAATTCCTGGGATTCATCCAAGCAGAGAGTGTAGCACTGCACCTTGCAGCCAGGGGAGAGGTCCTTCCTTGTCGGGCAGTGTTTGATCATTATGGGCTGAGAGGCTAAGTGTAAGAAACCATTAAGGGTTGATTACCTGATGGGATTTATCTTACTTAAGTCTATTATCCTTAGGTTTTCATAGGATGGTTGGATTCAATGATCATTTAAGTGTAAATATTGGGTCCATTTTGAGCCCATAGTAATGTGTTCAGGGGTTCATTGTGTTTAGTTGTGAATTCAGCCAGGCCTTTTCATAGAGGCTAGGTCAAACCCATGTGGGCATATGTGAGGTCATTGTGGGGTCTCACGCCATACAAATCAAACCTAAATTGGCCAAGCAACACTCTTGGGTCGTGAGCCATATAGCTGATGGGCCTAAAGCCCATAATTAATATGATTAATTAAGATGTCACATTACAGCTTAAGTTGTCATTTGACATGGGGCGAATCTAGGTTTGGAAATGGGTATGGAGCAACCATCCTCTTAATAGGATAAGACTTTGGGTCGTGAGCCATATAGTTGATGGGCCTAAAGCCCATAATTAATATGATTAATTAAGATGTCACATGACAGCTTAAGTTGTCATGTGACATGGGGCGAATCTAGGTTTGGAAATGGGTATGAAGCAACCATCCTCTTAAGAGGATAAGGCTAATCTCTTGATAGAGTCCAGATCCAAATAAAGATTTGGATGATCTCCTAATTTGAATAGGAGAAGTGCTTCATAAAGAGAGAAAACAAGAAGAGGGCGAACCGGTCTAAAACACCTGTCAACTCTGCTCTCTCTCTTCTTCTTTTGTCTTCCAAGAAACCCTAGTTCAACTATAGATTTTGGGACTGATAAAGATCAATTCTTTCACTGATTTTTGCAAGAAAAATTCAGAGAATTTTCATGCTCACCTCCCCAGTTCGATCCAACCAATTGGATAGCAATTTTGCGGAAAACTACGTTGTTGAACTAGCATCATGATCAAAGTTGTGCCATCTTCAATGGAATCTGGTTTTAGGACTGACTTGGGCATGAACTTCCACCTTGAGATCTACACTTGTGTATCTATATCAAGTATACATCTCCCTCTTTGTTTGGTTTCAAATCTGGTCCGGTTTAGTGCAAGTCCGATCCTAAAAAAATGTAGTTTTTCGAAACTTAGGGAATATAATTTTCGGAAGGATTGGAAATTTTTGAAATTTTACCCAGCCATCTAGCATGGTTCGGGCATTCATATGATGGATTCTAAACCTTCATTCACCTTGCTTGAAGGGAAGCTATATAGAAGATCTTTTACCTTGCCCTACCTCTGATGCCTCCGCCAAGAGGAGGGCGAGTACGTGCTCCGAGAAATTCACAAAGGCATATGCGGAAGCCACATTGGAGGCAGAGCCTTGGCCCAAAAAGCACTAAGGCAGGGGTATTTCTGGCCGACGGCTTAGAAGGATGTAGCCAAGCTGGCGCATAAATGTGATCAATGCCAAAGGTACTCTAACATCTCCCACTGTCTAAGCACGACCCTTTCGGCCCTCAGCAGCCCATGGCCCTTTGCCAATTGGGGCATGAATATCCACGGCTCCTTCCCTCAAGCTACGGGAAATAGAAAGTACCTCATCGTCGGCTCATCCCCATCGACTACTTCACCAAGTGGGTCGAAGCCGAGCCCTTGGTTACTATCATAGCCAGGATGATACAAAATTTCTTTTGGAATAACATTATCTACCGCTTCGGCCTCCCCCACATGCTAGTCACTAACAAACCAATGGCCTAGTTGAGGTCACCAATAGAACTATCCTAGAAGAGTTGAAGACTAGACCTGACAAAGCCAAAGGCCTCTAGGCTGACAAACTCAATAGCGTCCTATGGGCTTACTAGATGACACCTCAAACTGCCACGAGGGAAACCCCATTCAACCTGACTTATGGCACTAAAGCCATCATTCCAGCAAAAATCGACCAACCGATGCTTCAAACTGAGGCATACAATGAAGCTGAAAATGATGAAGAACTTAGAACCAACCTACACCTATTGGAAGAAGTCTGACAACAGGCTTAGATTAGGGTGGCGGTCTACCAACAGAGGGTAGCCCGTAGCCCGTTACTACAACTCAAGGGTGAAAGAGAGACACTACAAGGAAGGAGACCTCGTCCTCAGAAAAGTCATGGTGCCCAATTCGGTGCAAGCAAGCACGGCCCCAACTGGGAATGTTCCTATAGAATCAAGTAAGTTGTTGGCCCCGACACGTTTCGACTCAAGTACTTGAACGGAAGACCAATCCCTTGGACATGGAACTCAGAAAACCTTTGGACGTATTACTAGTAAATGTACTCCCTTTTGGCTGAATAGTGAATAAAAGTTCAACGTTCCTCCCCCTCAGCGCCAAATTTTAGTGTACGAGTTCTTGTTTTCGCTAACTACCAGGATCCCTTGGCCGCATGACCAATTGACACACACAACCTCCGCCAAGGTTACACGCTCAGACTGGACGGTGGTCAGGACACATGGTTCCTCATGAACCATACGTCCACCCCGCCTTTGCGCTAAGGCAAGAAATGATAGGGACCTCAGCTATAAGCATCGGCCAAAGACCTCGGCCTATAATGAACAACCATAATAGAAACAATCTAAGTACTTCACCAAACAGGAAGAACACGATGACCTCGGCCGTCTAAAGGATCATGCCCCAAAACACCCCTAAGAAAGCCAAGCCATGCCAACTAAGGCATATCCCTCACCCCGATACCTCGGCGACTCACCTTAGCCTCGTCCAATCGATTTCTGGTGGGGACAGAGCACAAGTCAGGAGAGCCAAGGACTTCGCCTCCCTTTCCTCCCTGTCGAGGAAAGGGGCCCCGAACACCTCGGCAGCATAGCTTGGCCTCGGCTGAACATCTCGATGGCACTACAGCTAGTCGAATTAAAACTTGTTTGAGATTTGTTTTGCAAAATATATTTATATGATAATATATATATATATATAATGATTTAAGAAAAATGTTTGCAAAAAGTTTTTAATTCACAGGACCCATCCGAGTAGAGAGTGCAACACTGCACCTTGCAGCTAGGGGAGAGGTCCTTCCTTATGGGCAGTATTTGATCATTAAGGACTGAGAGGTTAAGTGTAAGAGACTATTTAAGGTTGTTTACCTGATGGGCTATATCCTACTTAAGTCCATTATCCTTGGGCCTTCATAGAATGGCTATGGACTCAAGGATCATTTAATGTAAATGTTGGGCCCATTAAGAGCCCATAATGATGGACTCAGGGGTTCACTGTACTTGACAATGAATTCGGCTAGGCCTTTTCACAGAGGCTGGGTCGAACATATGAGCTTATGTAGGGTCATTGTTAGGGTCCCACACCATATAAAGTGAACCAAATGTGCCAGCAACTACTTAGGGATGTGAGCTACTTGTTTAATGGGCCTAAAGCCCAAGATTAATTGGATTAATCAAGTGGTCACATGACAGCTTAAGCAGTCATGTGGGTTGGGAAAATATGGGTTTGGATTTGGGTTTGCATCAGCCATTAGGATAAGAGGATAAATCTTATCCACTTAAAAGGTCCAAATCCAAATAAAGATTTAGATTAGGAACCCCCTAACTCTATTACGAGTGGTGATCCTTAAGGTTTAAGAATGGAGAGTTCGATATGCTCCAGATCACTTTTGCTATCAGCTCTTTCTCTCTGTTCTTGTCACCCTAGAAACCCTAATTCGACCTCCACTTCTTGGATTGATATTGATCAGTTCCCTCTCTGATTTTTGCAAGAAAAATACAGAGAAAATTTGTGCTCACCTCCCTTGTTTGATCCAAGGTGTTAGATCACAGTTTTGCTGAAAACTATGTTGTTGAACCGGCTTCAATTCAAGTTGTGTCATCTTCAATGGAAGTTGGTTTTGGTATTCTCTTTATGCGTCAACTACCACTCTGGGAGCTACATTTGTGGAATCCATATCAAGTATATTTCTCCCTTTCTGTTGGTTTCAAATCTGGTCCGGTTTCGGTGCAAGAACGATCCTAGAAAAAGGAGTTTTTCTAAAATTGGGAATACAATTTCCGGAAGGGTAAAAGAAAATTTTTTAAATTTTGCCAGCCATCTATCATGGTTCGGCCATCCATACGATGGATTTCCCCTTCCTTCAAACAATGCTATCCTAAGTTCTCTTTCTGAAATTAACCTTGTGATCTGATGAGTAATGTTGGTTACATGGCCATTGATTGTTGTGTGTTGGGAATTCTTTCTAGTTGGCTATTTTCAGCTTGATTGTGGTTTAAAAAAAAAGATGTAAGTTATGGAGCAGAGTTGGTCTTCCATTTTGAACATAAGTCTAAGCACTCTCCAATGGTTCGAGAGATTTAAACTTCCTCTCTCGCCAAACCATTCCATCGAGTCTGAAGGTGGGGACTCTGATAGAAAGGGGGTAAGGGAGCAATCTTTCACCCTTTTGCTCAGGCCCTTGCATCCAAAAGGGGATTGGTCTATGAGTTTGGAAGGGAGCATCCTTTCAAGCTGATGGAAGTGCAGTTCTTTTGTTTGGATAAAAAAAGGGAAAAATAAAAAGAAATACTAAATAAATAAAATAGGTCTTCTTTGTTGGTCTATTTTCAATCTGTTACTTTCTTTATCATTGTTTCCCCTTTTTTTAATTATGTATTTGTGTTTATGTTCGTTTAAGACACCATGTGGGCCCCACTTATTGAACTTAGGATAGAGGTGTCGAACCCCTTCCCTCTCCCACTTTATTGTGAGATAGGAAACTATGAAACAATAAAGACCAAAAAGAAGCACACAGAGATTTTTGCAAAGGGCAGGCTTGAGAGAGGGGTGAGATGATGAGGGAGGATTATGGTGAGGGAAGACAAAGAAGAAGAGGAGTTTCCATGCAGCATCGTTTCATCATGTTCATGCCAGTTTTATTATTGGCAAAGTGGCTTTTCCTAGGTATCAAGAACCTTCGGAATCAAGGTTCATTTGCCATAAAATAAAACAATAAAAACAATTGATAATATGAAAACTATTCACTTTGGAAAAAAGACCCCTCCTACGTATCAGAAACCTTGCAAAATCAGGGTCCATTTGCTATAGAGGAAGGCACCAAAAGCCAATGACAACACAACATCGAAAGTAATTCTAGAGCAGAATAATTAAGCTTATCACAAAGTGCAATTACGACGCAAACACATATTCTTTAGAAAGCATTTCAAAAATCCTTGGTAAAACAATTCGAAAATTTGACAAGGGTCCTGTAGTTGATATAGCGTAACTGCTCTTTGGTCAGGCAAGAGACATCCTTCCATGTACGAGTAATCTACGCTAAAAAACTCGACAAAACACTCAAAAAAAATTCGATGAGAGTGCAGAGTGTTATGCTTTCAAGTGTGTGACAAATGCCAATGTATGATTAATATGACATTCTGAGCTATTATTTTCCTTTGTACTCCTTAGCGGATGAGAGGGAATTTCAACATAATAACAACATTATCAAAGTTTGGGAGATTACTGGACATGCTGCAATATGCCTGGAAATGAATGTGGACCTATCATCAAGATTTTCGGTGTCAAATTTTTTTCTTCTTTTATTTTTCTTTTTTTATATGCTATATTGTATTTTGATTGACAAAAATGTGTGTTATGCCACAACTCAAATAGTAGCTTACTAAAGATTGGGAAAACAACAAGATTTATGTTATGCGATGACGCAAAACAATGTTAATTACTTCGCCACAAGGTACTTTGGTGCCATAAAGGACTTTAATGTCGTAACGGACTTTGGTGGCACGAGGGACATTGATGCCACAAAGGGCTTTGAAACAGATTTAACTCAGATGAATGATTTCAACAAATGATTTCCAAATCTAATACACGATAAGCCACGATGCAATTAGTAGAGATCATGCTATGCTATGATGCAATTATCCACAAAGCTTCAATCTTCTATCACGATGGACTTTGGTGCCACCAAGGACTTTAATGCCATAACAGGCTTTGATGTCGTGAGGGACTTTGAAATAGATTTAACTCAAATGAATGATTTTAACAAATGATTTCCAAATTTAATGTGTAACAAGCCGTGATGAAGTTAGTAAAGGTCATGCTATGCCATGATGTAATTATCCACAAAACTTCAATATTCTGCCACGAGGGACTTTGGTGCCATGATAGTCTTTGGTTCTACGACAGACTTTGATGACATAAGGGACTTTGAAACATATTTAACTCAGATGAATGATTTTAACAAATGATTTCCAAATCTAATGCGCAATAAGTCACGATGCAATTACCAAAGATCGTGTTATGCCATAATGCAATTATCCACAAAACTTCAATATTTACCACGAGTGACTTTGGTGCCATAAAGGACTTTAATGTTGTAACGGATTTTGGTGCCATGAAGGACTTTGAAATAGATTTAACTCAGATGAATGATTTTAACAAACGATTTCCAAATCTAATGTGCGATAAGCTGCGATGCAATTAGCAAAGGTCATGCTATGTCATGATGCAATTATCCACAAAACTTTGAAATTCTGTCACGAATGACTTTGAAACAGATTTAACTCAGATGAACGATTTTAACAAATGATTTCCAAATCTGATGTGCAATAAGCTGCGATACAATTAGCAAAGGTCATGCTATGTCATGATGTAATTATTCACAAAACTTCAAAGTTCTGTCATGAAGGACTTTGGTGCCATGAAGGACATTAATGCCATAATAGACTTTGGTGCCATAAGGGACTTTGAAACAGATTTAACTAAGATCGATGATTTTAACAAATGATTTCTAAATCTAATACATGATAAGTCGCAATGCAATTACCAAAGGTCATGCTATGTCGTGATGCAATTATCCACAAAACTTCGATATTTTGCCACTTGGGACTTTGGTGCCATGAAGGACTTTAATGTCGTAATAGACTTTGGTGCCACAAGGAACTTTGAAACATATTTAACTTAGATAGACAATTTTAATAAATGATTTCCAAATCTAATGTGCAATAATCCGCGATGCAATTTGCAAAGGTCATGCTTTGCCATGATGCAATTATCCACAAAACTTCGATGTTCTGCTATGAAGGGCTTTACTGTCGTAATGGACTTTAATGCCACGAGGGGCTTTGAAGCAAATATGACTCATGATCAAACACTGATTTCTATGCCAGGGTGGGAAATGATATGAAAATTTGGAAGCTTGATGATTTTA
The DNA here is from genome assembly GCF_000365185.1 of Nelumbo nucifera. Next base: position 462,138 of record NW_010729211.1, read on the forward strand.
AAAAGCATGATGTGATTAACTGAGAATAGGATGCTCCACATAATGGATGGCTTTTAAATGAAAATTTTAACTGGTCAATCATCTAGAAAACACATTGCACTCTTTTCCGTGTAAACAAAATGAGGTGTGATTAAAAACCCAATACAATAGAGATGACATGCAAAATGTCATATTCAGATGATTAAAAGCAATGGATACTCAAAGATAGTTGAGTTGGAGAATTTCCCAGACTTGAAAAAGAGACAAAAGTAACCACCTCCTCCTCGGAAAATAACGACTCAAATATTTCAAATCTCAAAGATATAAACACTGGATTTGCAATGATTGCTGATCAAAGATTCACATCAAGAAATACACATCAGAAGGGGAGTTTCCCTAGTTTGGACCAATTAAGAAGGATAATTCACAAATGAGATAATTGCTCAATTTTGCATAAATAAGATTATGGTTCATCAAAATGGGTGTTGATCGCAAGTTTCAAAAGAAGGATTTGCTCAAACTAGGTTGATTGATACTCTTGTTGCACTTCAAAAGATTGATCACTCCACCTTTTTTGATGTTCAACATTTTTATAGAGAGATTTTTCTTTGGACCATTTTGCCCTTAGTTTTAAAGGATCACCAGACTCAGCTTTTTTCTCTTCTTCTTTTTTTTTTTCTTTCTTTCTCTTCTTTTTTTTGCCAGTCTACTTAGGTCTGTTTAGTGCCAGTTACCAACTTCTCAAGGATCGATGAGGACTTCCGAGTAGGACAAAACATGGCCTAGGATAAAGGGTTTGAAACAAGGGATAAAGACTCAAAAAACTTAAACTATAATGGATACCAGACACTTGAATCCATATTTTGGGCTTTACTCAAGATTATGCTCTTGCTCTCATTTTTCTTCAATTAAACACTTCCATAATCATAAATGAAACATAATGTTCTTCATGTCTTTAAATACTATGGATCATGCGCCCGGGTGATCAAGGAGGACTTTATCATAAGACGAAATGTAAATGGGTAAGGTTAAACCGAGAATGGATGTCACCCTAGAACAATATCTCATCGATTTGATCATCACATCTGCCCCAATTTTTTCTTGCTTGCTCTTCTCTTTATTCTTTGTAGCAATTGGTTGCCCCAGTTCTTCTTTGATGCCCTTTTTTTTTGGAACATCTGCTCCAAATTTCCTTTTCTTTCGAAAAACTTGTTGAGATTCACACACCATTAAACATGTGACATCCGCCTCCTAGGAGGGATTATTTGAAGGAAAGTTCCTATAAAGGCTCAAAAGGGATAACTAGTGAAATGAATAATAAAAAGGGGTTTGACGAATAGGGATAAAACAATTGGCCAAAACAGGGCCTCCCATCATTTCCCCATCGAATGCATAACCAATAGGAAAGAATTATATGTCGACTACGATTCGAGTTCCACTGACTCAAGGGTAGTTATGTCATTTGACATCTTCGAGACTTGAATGCTCTGAGATTATTTGAATGAGAGTGATTCTTTTTTTTTCTTCTCTCTTTATTTCTTCTCTCTTTTCTCTCTTTTATTTTTATTTTTTTTAGCCCTTTGGAAAGAAGCATGGAATTTTATGGGCTTAAAAAAGAAAAAGGCCCAATGGAATCAGCTTAACGAGCTAACTAGTGATGCTATCAATAATCGGGACATTTGAGGAATAAACGGTTGATAATGGCCTCAAGTCCTTTCCTAGATTCATCAACAAAGCACTAAATAAATACGATGCCTACATTCTATACTGGCTCAGGAAACAGATCAAAATGAATGCATACCCCATCGCAATGACTTCAACCTTATGATTGCCCCAGTTTGAGCTATCAACGATGGATTTATTTGTGGATACGGCTGGGAATGGATTTTGCTATTTTGAACTAATAGGATTACCCCCCCCCCTTCCTTAGACATTTCTTTAGATGGACCCTTGATTAACAATCATTATTTCACAAAGTTATGTCATTGAGGCTTATCTCAATTTCATGATCAGAGGAAAACACTCTCATGCAATCCTCTCAAAGAAAGTGGTAAATCTGCCTCTTTCCAAGTTTGGGCAATCCCCTTTCTTATTAAAACTTGTTACTTTAATATCAAACAGACAGAAAGGAATATCTAAGCAATGCTCAAAGCATCAAACTAAGGAAACTGAACTTATTATGCAAATTGCGGAATGAGATGATGAAAAAAAACGAATTGAGACTTTTATTAGGTAAAATTTAGTTGATTCAAGAATTAAGACATTTTCATTATTATAGAGCAATGACAGCATGTCCAGAACCCTTGGGTTAGCTTTATCTTGTTCTTATTTCTTTGACATTTTCTTTCTCCTCTTTTAAGGGCATCATACTTCGAATAATGGATAAAGCATCCATGCAATAGCATAATGAGAAAACAGAAATGTGCACACGTGTGCATGCGTTGGTGGAGTGGATGAAATGCGAGAAAACATGTTATAAATGACATGGCTAAGGTAGGGTAAGACCTAGTGGGGAGGCAACCTAAGGTTGTTGAGTGGGTAAGGATGAGTCTAAGATTGGAAAAGATTATTTGAAAGAAATGATGATTGATCATGAAATTCACATGATTATGAGATTTTTTTTTAATTTGTTATCCTAGTCAAACCTAAGCACCACTGCCTAGGCTGCCTATGTACCCCTCGTGAGGGACTAGACAGAGCGTAGTTCGGTTATTTACAACTTCATATATAAGCAAGAGGAAAAAAGGAACACAAAAACACATGATCAAAACTTGCAGTATGCCGCTAAGGCTGAAAGATTCCACTATTGATGAGATTTTGTATTACAAGCCGGAGAGGAACAAAACGATCGATAGGATGTCTAGGCATCTGATGATAATCGCAAAATATACTCGATCTGAATTTTTAAGGAAGTGGATTTGAAAAGGACTTGGACAAAGCGGATTTGCAATTTTCCAGGATTATCTAATCCTAATGACATGTTACTCCTTGAATCGATGTCTAAACTCTTTTGGAACTAGAGACCATGGTCTTAAAAAAACTCTCTAATTCAAAAATGCGATTGGCAATTTTCTTATTTTTTATTTGTTTTTACTCTTTTTGGTTTTTATTTTATTAAAAATTGGACAACTAAAGGAAATAAGAAAACTATTAAGGGCTATGTAGTGAGAGGTTTGCCTAAGACCACTAATGCAGGATATGTAGACTGTTAAATGTATGAGAAAACCATGCCATGACAACAAAATGTTGAGAAAACAACGGTAAAACCAGCCTACCCCTAGTTCAAAACCGAATGGGGTGAACACCAGGGCAGATAAAGAAATATGCATGAAGTTGGGAGTGGACCAGCCACCTATGAAAAGGGTAGGCTGCTATGAGTTGGCTGTCTAATCAAAGAATCCAAGGGTATTAATGGAAAGTTGGGTGTTAAGGAGCCGAGTGATGGATGTTGACCTATTATGCTTCAGTTGTATTAGAATGGGAATGAGCAAAAATAGGGATGGTAAAGAGAATTAGTTTAGGACGATGGCTTAGGATTGCTCTATGGCTGAAAAGTTGCTAATGCTTCTATAGTCGACTAGGTTGAATGAAATGCAAAATGCAGTACAATGCAAACGAAGTGGACCTCTATCATGAAAGGCATTAAAGCATAATAGTAAAAACTGAGGAAAGACCTGATTTAGATTAAAACACTTGCACTAAGCAGCTTATTTGGATTACCACAAGTTTAGAACAAAGCACATGTTATTCTTTTTCAATTCTCACTTTAAGAAAGAATAAAAGCAATCAACAACTTGCACACTTATTTCATTCAATCATATTATATTATAAATTAATTTAATTTATTAATTTTTTAAATATATATTTTTCTTCTTTCTTCTCCCCTTTGTTTTTTTACCTCATTTTTATATACTTTTTCCTTCTTTTCTTTTGGTTTACTTTTCTTTTTTTTGTTTTTTGTTCTCTCTTTTTGTTCTTTTTCTTTTATTTATTCTCTTTTTTTTCTTTTAATTTTCTTTTTCTCTTTTTTTGAAAATCTTTCCCTTTATGTTTATCTTTTTATTATATTTTTCTCTTTTTTTTTCTGGATTTATGATTATGTTTTTTTGACTTTAAACTTTTTTGGAAATTTTGATTATTTTATATATTTTATTTTTCTTTCCTTTTTATCCCATTTTTTAATTCCCCTTTTTAAATCTTCTTCCTCTTATTGTTTCTCTTTCTTTTCTTTCATTTATTTTTCATCATTATTATTATTATTATCACTTTTAGATGATTTTTTTACTATTTAATTTTATATTTTTTTGTTTTTGGATTTTTAATTCTTGATTGATTTGATCAATTTTTTTACTTGCTCGAAGCCGAGGATGCTATTCTGCTCCGAGCGCGAAAGGCGTTCTGTGGTCACCCTGCAAGCTGCGTACTCGGCCACTAGCCTCGGGCTAAGCTCAAGGACCTCCTCACCCTCGACCACATCAAGTGATCTTGGAGACCCCTCGGCCTCTCTCGGCCTTGTAGATTTGGCGCTCTCATCGCCCCTTCGGTTGCATTCAACGCCTACTGAGGTAGTCCTCTCCCTCAGCACCTCGACCTCAAGCCTCGGAGCTGGGACCTCGGGCTCGCTTAACGTATCGCCACTACTACTAGTAGCAGACGGACTTCAGAAGGAGCTCGTTCCTGAGGGATTTAGGAGTTGGTCAGAGTCTAAGTAAGACATAGCTGCAAAAGGGTTGGTTCTTTACCTAAGAATGTGAGGTCTGTAGAACTCTAAAGGAAATCGTAATGAAAGTCGAGGCCTCTGAGAGCTAGAATGCTTGGAGGCAAATGGTGGGGGATTAACACGATCAAATCCCCTATTTAAAGGAAAATGGACGGCCCGGATCACCTCCAATCCAACGGCCATGAAGCGACCACCTCCACGGCCCAGTCAAGCGATCGACACGCGTCACTCACCTCGGGAAGAGGAAACAATGCCAGGCGAGTTGACCGGTCTATTCTCCGCATCAACTGGTTCACCCTGCGTTTCTGAACCGGAAGATGTTCAACCCGGCCAGCCTGGCGCCCGTCTCAAGTACGAATCTGACTTGGCAAACGAGGTCCTGTAGCACACACGATCTGCACCCGCCGCCGAAATCCATCCCCCACACGGGTTACGGCTTATCAACAGCAAGACCTGTTCTACACGTAGTTAAGTCATGGTCACCTATCACCAAGTGTCACCCCTCGGTGACCCCAACTAAGGCCGACACCTCATAAAGACACACCTCGGCACCGGAAAGGCACGGGACAGGGGGGTAAGCGCCCCTTATACCCGTATCCAACATGGACTCAAAGTTGCAAATGCTGAAGCCGAGGGCTCTGGACAACAGTAGTCTCCATGGCATCCCTCGGTGGGAGGAGCGAAGACCAAGTCAACGCCACCACAACCAACATTAGGTGCATCCTTTTTAGCCGAGGTCGAGGCCATCGTCGTAAAGACCCATCGGTGCCTCCCCATAAAGATGACTCACTCTCTTTGGTCGAAGCCGAGGTCCTCAGCTTAGACCTCCACCACAGCCTCGAGAGTGGGGGGCAAATGATGTAGGCACACATGGCTCGGACCAATAGCACGTACACACGCGACAGGTGGCGGCGTTCAAGGCAGACCCCAATGAGGGCATGCATAGAGCAAAGGTCGGCGCACGCCATGTAGCCAAATGGCATGGCTGCATATGGTGGCCTCGGATGGCCGCGCTCCTCAAGGCTGAACCGCATCCTGACCGTTTGAGCCCACCTTCCTCTAGGCGGCCTGAAGTATAAATAGGGGGCAACTCTCCCAAGGTAAACATCTAGGCTCTTGACTGTTAAGAGCTCCCTTATTTCTTTCGTGGCCTCGTCTGAATGTTCTCACCTTAGGCCTCATCCACCTGGTGTTGCACCCATATTAACTTGACCATCAAAGTCTCTACCTCAAATTAGCACCCAAGGCCTCTAACACACACTCGGTCTCTCTCTTCAAATCCGATCTACCGTCCCTTGGCCACAATAGGCCTCAAATTCCTCAAATTCCTTAACCAACCCTCGGCTCAAAAGCGAAATTATAATGTTGCCCTCAGCCCATTCTGACTAGCAACAATAGTGAATAGTGAAGGTTAAATAAAATATTTTATTTAATGGCGATGCAAAGAAGTAGGGATAAGCGAATGCAAATTTCTGATTTTCACTTCAGAATTATAAACATTAAAAAAGTAAAAAATTCACACTCTATACACCCATTCCCGCCCCTAAATTAGCATCAATTCTGATACCTATCCAACAAATTGGGCTGAATCGTCGTTCTTCCGATATCACACAATATGTAAACAATTAGTTAAATAATTAGGGTAGTTTAAAAAATTTATCAAAAAAATCCTAAAACCTGGGCATACTTTTAAGAGATTTGCCCATCTTATAAATATCCGTAGAGGCTAGAGGAGAAAACCTAAGCACCCGGTCCAGCCGCCGATTTCATCTCCTCCTCGTCCTCCTCCTCTATTTCTCCTTTTTTCCGTGCTCGTTATCGCCGCAGAACATTCTCCCGTCTTCTTCTCATTTGTCTGTCTTTCCTCCCCACCTGCGAATATCTGTTTGGGGAGCTCTTGCTTCCTTCACCCAACCTCTTCTCCCTCCAACCCACAAAAGTCCGCACACTCATCGAACCCAGCTTACCTTTTGGACTGAGGAGTCACAACCCCGTCCCTCTCTTCACCTCCACACCCTGGCGCGAACCTCAGTGCTGCACCTCGATTCGAACGACGCAACCCCCCCCTCTCTCTGTCTCCAGTAAGGCCTCTCGTTTTTATTTGGGATATTCTTCCGCATGGAGTCTCATTAACTGATCTTCAGCAGCCATTGAAACTGAGCTGTGGTCGATTGGTCAGAGTTTATCTCATGGAAAAATACCCCATTACCCCATTGGCATGTCTGTCACAGCACCACCGATTTGGGTCCATTTAACTCTAATATTATAGTCTCCATGCCACAAACCCACGAGCATCAACGTTCTACTCTGTTTGAATAAAACCCAATCAAATACAGCTGCATGTAAAATTCAGATTCCCAGCTATTCAATGGTTTTCATACTTTATTTTATTTCTTTTTCGTGGTTTATCCATGAATCTTGCGTTTATAGAGATTGAGTTGCATAGTGGAGGACGATTACTCAGGAGTAATCGGCTTCTTTACGCTGGATTTGCCTTGATGTTTGTTCAATTCCTGAAACGGTTTCATGGTTGAAAGTATACTGGCATCGCTCACAGGATTAGCGTTTCTTTCGCTCTTTTTATTCGTTAATAAATTCGATTTTAATGTAGATTCAGATTTTAGTCATGGACTAACAATAGGTAGCCAAATACTGATCTTCTTTTAAGGGGAAGGTCGAAACAGATGACTGCTTTTGACTATGCCCATTCTTACACTGGAGAAATTATCTCAAATCTGTTTCATAATGGAAAAATACATGTCTTCCTCGTCTGTTATTTTGTTGGAAGTTTTTCATGTCATGCTGCAAATATACTCATCTCCACTTTCAACTTTATGCATTCGTGAATCATGAATTTATGATGCATTATAACCTCTTATGATTTAGAATTGGAGGCTTTTTCCTTCAGACTTCTTTTACATATTCATGAATCATGATGCATTATAACCTCTAAATCATAATACTTTTTTCCTTCATCAACTTACGATTCATTATAACCTCTTATGGTTTAGAATTGAAGGCCTTTTGTTTCTTCGGATTTCCTTTAAATGTTATGCTTGGATTTCGTAGAAGGATATACAGTCACTTCACGTCAGATGACCATTCTTTATGATTGTGCTTCTATTAAATGTATAGACTCTTCAGGGTCCTATGATGGCATGGAATCATCAGAGCTGATTATCTCATACGATGTAAAATGCAAGCATTTTCTGAGGACCAAATTTAATCTTGCACTATAGATTTGAGGGGGTAATTTCATTTGTTATTTAGGCTCAGTTTGGAAGGAGTACAAATACAAATATGTAAAGTACAAAACCTTTGTATTTTGTATTATTTTATATGTTTTTGCACTCTACAGATTTGTATTTGCGCTCCTTCCAAACTGAGCCTTAGTTATCTTTGAGTGATTTTAGAGTTATCTATTGTGTGTGTCTCAATTGTTTGACTATTTGTTATTTACAATATTTCTATTTCACGTTCAGTTCATTGACTGCTTTGTTCTTATGAGCAATGTTTTCTGATCAGTGTTTTCTGCGTTAATTAATTAATGGAAGTGCAGCATAGAAATCTATATGTGATCTTCTTAGTCCATTTATGTTTCCTTTCACTTCCTAATATTTTTTTAAGAATAATCTTCTTTTTCATGTTATTAAAATCTAGAAGAATTGGCCATTTTTAGCTATAAATATTTATTTCATTCCAGTATCATTAATTAACTTCTCTTTTTGTTATCATATGATTGAGTACTATAAGTTATGAATCAGCTTGACTGTGCTGGTGAATCAATCAAAACTAAATAAAGCTAAAGCAGAAAAGGTTGGCGAGTGAGATGCGCAATTTTATTGTGCACTTCTTTAAACCCTCCTGTTTTGGGGTATGCTTCTTCATTTTTTATTTTGATGAATGGTATGTTTCTTCATATTTCCTTTAAACCATCCAAAAAAGTACTATTTTAAAATGTAAGACCAGTAAATAATAACTTTAAAATAAACCAGCACCTAAATTTTAGCTCAGAACCTAGCAGACATGGATGTTGAGTGTATTGGATGTAGATTTTAAACTGTGCAGATTTTGTGATAGAATATGGATAAATTTTGCATTTCTTGATGGGTATTCATGGCTAGTTCAGTACAGAGATTAGTTTACGATAGTTTTTTAATCAATCATTAGGGTTTACTATGACAATAGCCTCCTGATGGGGTCCCTTTCTCTGCATTTTTTTTGAGACAGGGCCTTGGTCATGCATGAGAGGCTTAGATTTCATGCAGGAATGTTGAGTCGCTGCACCCTTGTTTTTTCTCCAGGTTGAGCGAATAATGCCCTTCAAAATCTTGTCAATGTTTGTTGCATAAATTTATTTATTTATTTAGTTTATTTCGTTTTTATAAATTTTCGGATCCTATGATGGCATGGAAATCTTTGAGACCTGATTGTCATATTTGATGAAAAACGTAAGCATTTTTTTCTGAGGATCCTAAAGGAGCTAAAATCACTATATTCTTTTTACTTCTTTTATTTAGTTTCAGCTTTATTGTCACTATTTGGTTTCCATTCTGTTGTTTATTCATTTTTTCTTTCTTCACTCTGACTATTTTTGGTAATTTATCATTTCTATATAATTATATATTGTGTAGTCTGTTCTGTCTCTTAGTATTTGATTTTTTTTTAGTTTTTTAACAATTTAGTTTCAATGTCAGTTCTGTTTTTCTTGGTTTAATTGGATTATTTGGTGATGAAATATGCACTGGGCTCTGAGCAGATTTTCTTTCTGCTAATTGATGGAAATGCTGCCTAGAAAGCTCTATCTGATCTTCTAGTTCGTATATGTTTCTTTTGAATTCTCTTGTTTTTAAGATTTTCATTTCTTGCTCAATGCTTTTAAACTTCATTATTGTCCCAATTTCGCTGCAGAATTGTCAGCCTTGGCTTGTTGTTACTGTGAATTATAGTCTAATATTCTGTTCTCTTTCTTTCTTGTCACCTGTTTTGTAGAAGTTAATCCGAAAAAGGATCATCCAAAACCTAGAATATGAACTTAGAATTGGGATTTATGGAGTATTTCGTTACTTCATTATTGTCCCAATTTCGCTGCAGAATTGTCAGCCTTGGCTTGTTGTTACTGTGAATTATAGTCTAATATTCTGTTCTCTTTCTTTCTTGTCACCTGTTTTGTAGAAGTTAATCCGAAAAAAGATCATCCAAAACCTAGAATATGAACTTAGAATTGGGATTTATGGAGTATTTCGTTTAACGTGGTGAGCATGAGTTTTGAAATAGAGTTCTCAATTTCTTGTACGCTTAAGAACCTAGCAGACTTGTATGTTGAGTTTTTATGACGAGTGTATTGGATGTAGATTTCAAATTGTGCAGATTGTGATAGAATATGGAGAAATGCTGCATTTCTTGATGGGTATACATGGGTACTTCAGAGCAGAGATTAGTGTACAATGTTATTTTACTCATTCATTGGGGTTTACGATGACATTAAGCTCTTGATGGGGTCCCATTCACTGCATGATTTTTAGACAGGGCCTCAATTATGTATGAGAGGCTTGGATTTCATGCAGCAATTTTGAGTCGCTCCACCCTTGATTTTTCTCCAGGTTGAGCGAATAATGACCCGAAATCTTGTCAATGTTCGTCCCATGAATTTAATTTTTCTATTTTATTTCTTTCATGTAAATTTTGTGATCCTATGATGGCATGGAATCTTTGATACCTGATCTTCATATTTGATGAAGAACACAAGTGTTTTTTGTCTGAGGATATGGAACTAATACCATTATTTCCTTTTTACCGTTTGTTTAATTTCAGCTTTATTGTGGCTATTTGGTTTCCATTCTGTTGTTTATTCATTTTCTTTTTCACTTTCTATTTTTGGTAATTTATCATTTTTATAGAATTGTAGATTGTGCTGTTGTCTCTTAATATTTGATCTTTTTAGTTTTTTTTAACAATTTAATTTGAATGTCTCTTCTGTTTTTCTTGGTCTAATTGGATTATTTGGTGATGAAATATGCACTGGGCTCTGAGCAGTTACTTTCTGTGCTAATTGATGGAAATGCAGCCTGGAAAGCTATATCTGATCTTCATATTCCACGTATTTCTGAGTTTCCTTTTTTTGCAATTTTTATCTTCTTTTTCTCTAATATTAAAATGTAAGCATTGGTTATTTGTATTGTATGGTTACTAATTTATGTTCTCTTATTTTTGGGTCAGTTTATATTTCCGTAAAGCATCCCAACAGAGCACTATATTAAAATGTAAAACCTGTAAATAAAGATCATTCATGGAAAAATGTAAAACCAATAAATAAAAGCCTTCAAAATTAGTCATGCATCGAGAACCTCTTTCGATGAATGAAAACAACAGTACCAAGATGTTTCCCAATGCACTTCTGCAGTGTTGTGAGGGACCATTTTGTGTTTACGAAATCTGATCTCAATTTTGTGATGGAATATGAAGGAATGCTGCATTTCTTGATGGGTTTCAATAGCAGAGATCAGGGTACAGTCTATTTTTTTTTTTTTTTCAAATCAACCACTGGGGTTTACGATGAGTTTCAATTCTGCATGTTTGTGAGATAGGGCCTCTTTTATGTATGAGTGGCTTAGATTTCATGCAAGATTGTTAAGTTGAAGCACCCTTGTCTAATGCCCTGCAAAATCTTGGCAGTGGTGGTTTCATAAAATCTAATTTTGCTATCTTGTAATTCTTTTTAGTAATTTTTTTGGGTCCTATGATGGTATGAAATCTTTGAGACCTGATCCTATTTGATGAAAAGCATAAGCATTTATTTCTGAGGATCCTAAATGAAGTTGATTCTTTATTTTCGTTTTACCTTATTTTATTTGATTTCATCTTTACTGTTGCTATCTGGTTTCTCTGTGTTGCTTATTCTTTTTTATTCTTTCAGCATCTTTATCTTTTTTTGGTAATTAATCATTTTTTATAAAATTGTATATAGTGTGATGTATTCTGTTTCTTGGTATTTGTTGAAAATTTTATCAGTTTAACAATTTATTTCAAGTCAGTTCTGTTTTTCTTGTGATATTGGATTTTTTGTTGATGACATATATGCACTGGGCAAAAATGCTTGTATTATTTGTGTACTATTGTTTACTGGTTTAGTGGCCATGGGGTGTTGGTGACCAACGCCCCCTTATTGTCAAAGTTGGTCAAAGTCTTTTACACTATTTCTTTAGAAAATATCTTATTTTTTCCATATCAAAATGTACAAGTATAGTTATTTATTTCACTCCTGTGTCATTAATCAACTCCTGTTCTGTTATGATTTTGTACTTAAAAGTGGATCAGGTAGATTTGGAGGTGAATGAATTAAAACTAGATAAAACTAAAATAAAAAAAAGGTGTTGTGGGTGGGATGCAATATTTATTTTGTATGATCACTTGTTCAAATCCTCCTGTTTTGGGATCAGGTTCTTTACATGTCCTTGAAAGCATTTGCAGAAAACTATTCTAAAATGTAAGACCAGCTAATAAAGAACTTAAATATTTGTCAACACTTATCTTGGCTCAGATATCATTGTAGTTGAATGTAGATCTTTGATGGATTTGCCACATCCTTTATAAATTTCTTCTCATGGATTCAACCTAGCAGACTTGGGTTTTGATTTATTATCTGTGAATTGGATGTAATTTTTGATAGAGAATATGGAAAAAAATGTTGCATTTCTTGATTGGTATTATGATCTTAGCCTCTTGATGGGGTCCCCTTTCTCTTCATGCTTTGGAGCTGATCCCCTATGGTTCAATTAAAGAGTTCTATCAAGTTTTCTGCACTCATTTGTGGACAGCAGCCGTGCTCGTATTCCTTTCCGCTTTGTTCTTCTTCCAGTTTTGGGATTGTCAGTAGGTGAGAAGCAATGTGATCGCAGCAGCATAATGGCTCGACACTTATGGAGATTAGAGTGGATATTTTATAAATTCACAGGTTCACTGGTCAGGCCTGGATTGGTAATGTTCATTGAGAATGTTTGTTAAACATAAATGGCCAATTGATGACTACTTCACCAAGTTTGTATTGCTTCTTCCTCATTTCTATAATTTGAATCTGTACCCAAACGATTGTTATTTGTGAAATTATTCCTTTTTGATCAGTAAGCCTTCTTTGATGGTGAAGATAAAATTAAGGCTTAGTTTGAAAGGAGTACAAATACAGACAATATAATACAAAATACAAAGTTTTACACTACATATTTGTATTTGTATTCCTTCCAAACTGCGCCTAAAAGAAAAATAATGAATACGAGAACAAATGATGAGAAATCACCCATGAAGATAAAGAAATGGAGTGCAAAAGAAAAAAAGCATGCAAATTCTTGTTAAAGTTTGTTTTGGGTTTTTACATTATTCTGGTTCATGTCTTAATTTACTTCATTTATATTCGTTTGTATTGCAATCTATCAAAAAATTTGAAACAATATACAGAAAAGTATAGATAGGCCCAATGCAGATTTTTGAATTCCACTGCGGGGTTGTAAACATTCAAAATGTCAAAATCCCCCATTTTATACACCAATGGGCATCAAATCCGAGCTGGCGCTTACCCCAAGTGCACCTTGAACCGTCATTTTTCCAACAAAATAAGTCAAAATTTACAGCAAATTTATTTGCATTGCAACCAAGCACAGCCTAAATTTCATATCCAGCACTTTAAACGGAAACTCTCACCTCATGAGAATGATCCCATGCATTCTCATTCCACTAACATAACCATACCCTCATGCAGTCCCAGTAAACATCTTTAACAACAAAAAAACTGACCCATAATTAATCTTGAGAGGAAAATAGTCTTCTTGAAAAAAAGACTTGAACAAATATTTCTTCTTAAAAAAGGTCTTGAGGAAAATAGCAAGAAATCATCCTCCATAAATACAGAGACGTTTCTTCTTCCTGTCCATAATTAATCTCAACATGCTTTTCTTTTTCCGCCATTACTTCAAATGTCATAAGATTCTCACTGTACCCCTCTCTAAATAACCAACCACCAACCTCTACATGCTCAGTATCTTTTATCTCTTAATATTCCTGATAAAAAAAAAATAAAAACCCTTACTCCAAAATCCTAAAAATTATTGCTAGTGTTTGGTCTGTCTCTCCCCTACTTCCAGAAACAATTCAATTGCTACCTCTTCACCACCTAAGAAGGACAATCTTAATTTCTTGCCTACTTTTTCTATAACCACTTTAAAATCCAATCTTTTTATTTAATTTAATTACTTCATAATGAGGGTGAACAACTTCAACATCTACTTGCTCTAGCTTCCTCAACCTCTCTAATTGGACTATCATCAACTTCTCATATTCTTCAAGAATCTTATTGGATGCCTGTGTTCTATACTTGTAGTTTTGATAAACATCATTTTGATACTTCTTTTCATAGACCTTGTCTTCATTGTCCACTTGATTCGGTGGTGATTGATCATTGGCATTTGATAAAAACTTTAATTTATTATTGATTTCATTATGAACAAAAAATATACAATATGTTATACACCAATGAGAGAGCATTGCTTCTCTTCCCATGGGAATTACTATTATCATTGTCATACCCCCAACAGACCCCTCCCTTAACGGTTGCTCTTCTGCTATTCTCTCCAGTCTTAGATGTGTCGATATTTCCATCATTTGATGGTAAACTGGACAATGTAACCTCTTTGTATACTTTTGCTTGTCCTGATGACCTGAACAAATGGTATTATCCTTAAAATCTCTATTTTTTGCACAGACAGTTTTTCTATCTATAAAACAGTGTCACAATGAATTAAATGAGCATTTTTTGATCCCTTTATTCATCTAACTACGGAAGCTTTATTGCACTTGATCAGAGAGAGCATTCTTTTGTCAACAAAACCCTTTTCACATCCTTGTGACAATTGAACTTAAGTTTTACAAACATCAAAAGCAGTGTGACCTGATTAGTTGTCATCTCCTAGTGGATTCACCTCTATGACACAGTGAACCCACAATCAGATACCTGAATGCCATCCTCACACAAACAACAGAAATTCCATCCTAGCAAGTAGCAACTTCACTACATGTAATGTGCCCTTCCCTATTTGTTTTAGAAGGAATATATATCTGTTTGATTTTGTACACGTACCGTAACTGTTAAATATCCACAGAAAAACCGAGATATTCTTTGAAGTTTGAACAATCTTCTTTAGCATTTGATGATGCGTGATCTGGTGCACCCTGCTGGCGGATAGCTTAGACGTTAGACTGAGTAGGTCACCTGGTTGAGTTGCAAGAGAGAGAGACTAGAGTGTCTGGGTTGTTTTACTTGGGGTGGGCATTCCATGCTTAAGTTAGTGAACTGGAGATGTGATTGCAAGAAAGCTAGAGAGCTATGAATGCTAAGTTGTGTATACCTTCTGAGGTTGGAGGTGAGGCCCTTATATAGGTGAGCTGTTGTGAGCCTCACAAAACGTGTCCGGGATCTCCGGTCCGTCTGGTCCGGAGGTGGTTTCACGCTTGAATGTGGACTCTGCGTAGTTGAGTAGTGCTCATCCAGTCACGCCTGAAGCGGGTGGGGTAAACCGGCTCTTCCGATGTGGCGTCGTGATCCCAGGGAAGTCGAAGATGATAATCCGCTTAAGGAGGAGGTCGCCCAACACGTTAGGTAGGTTGCTAGCTGAACTCAGGTTAGGTTGGCAGAAGCAGTCGCCTCTCATGCCGACTTGATGTCGTACCGGGGCCAAGGCAGTTTGGTGGAAGTAGGTTGCCTCTTACACCGACTTGAGGTCCCGTTTAGCTATTTGCAGTTCGGTCTACTGGAGTGGTACCGAGGTCGCTGATGCAATAGTTAAGTGTCCGAAGTGGTCTATAGGGGTACTAATAGTATTCGAAAATCCAATTTCGAATTCGATATTCGACATAATCGAATTGAATTCGGATATTCAAATATCTAATTAGTCGAATTCGGATATCCTATTCATACTGAATAGTTAATCGGATTTGAATTCGGATATGACCTGATAAGATTTGATAAATATCCGAATTCGACCAATTATTTAATTTTTATATATAATATAAAAAATATTTTATATAATTTATATTTATATGCTTTACATTAATAAAATATTTATTTTATATATTTATTAATTATCTAAAATAATTAATTAATCAAATTTGAATTCGAATTGAATCGAATATTTGAATATTTAATCGGATTCGAATTCAGATATTAATTTTCAATATCTGTCGGATATCGAATTGAATTCAGATATTGGATTTTCTAATCGGATTCGAATTCAGGTATTGCTTGATCTGTTTACACCCCTAGTGGTCTACTTACATGGTATTGAGGTGTTACCCAGTTGTTCTGTAATGTCACGTGTCATGATGTCATTGGAGGACCAAATTACCCCTCATCAGCATCCATTGACTTGTTGGAACTCAACTTGCCTACATTGATGAATCTCCTTTTTCTAGGATAAACATCCTCCTTCACTATCATCTAATAAAAAAGCAAATAAATGTTTCCCAAACTACCCTTTAATGTCTAAAAGGCCATTACCCAATGTTGGTCCCAATTATTTGGGGTCTTGGGAGGGGTGAACTGGATACAAATCTCGTCTTTGGCTTTTTTTGGGCACAAATTGTGTTCTGATTTTGGTTAGCTAAGATTTTACCCTTACATTAAGCAATGGCCCCCTACCTTAAATATCTACATTAAGTAAAACTTTCTTATTTAGTTTCTATTAGCTAACTACCAAACTCAGAGACACTTTGAGTTGTCTGGACTCTTGATGAGAGAGAGAGAGAGAGGATTATGAAATTTTTTTCCTGTCTTTTATGTATGCAATAGTATGTCTTATATAGGCTTACAATAGGATTAGCCCCAACTATTCGAGTTCCAGAAAGTCAATACACAAAGGTCACAAAGAAGAAGAAGATAAATGGAGGAAGGAGAATGGACAAAAGATTAAAGTTCTAGGACATAGGAAAGACAAAATAATATTAACAAGCTCAATTGAGGAAGGAGAAGCTCAGGAAACCATTGCAAAAATGGAGAATAGTTGATACGTAGAGAAACATTAAAGGGGTTACAGATAAAAAAATTGATGAAGACCAACTAAATAGGACAAGAGTGGAGGCAGTCTTTTCACTCTTAGAAATAGAAAGTAATAAGGAGGAGAGCTCTCCAAAAAGAGGCATAGAAGTATAGGGGCATCACAACGGTTGACTGTTCAGGAAGAAAAGAATGCTCTTATTAACAAGAATCCAAGTACCATGCGGGCGATCCGTTACAAGAAGTTTGGAGGCTACACTCTGATGTGAAGAGGTAAGTCAATCTGACTCACAGAATGCTCTTTTGTTTGAAGATCCAAACAGGTGGGAGGGGAGGAAGGAAGAACAAAAGAAGTAGAAAAGAATAAAAAAACAAAACAAATAAAGCCAAGGGATGAGAAGGAATCGGGTAGAGTTAGAAACAAGGTATACAACATAAAAAGAAGACACTCTGGCATTCCCAAGTCTAAAAGAAGAGAAGCAATGGAAAGAAGAAGAAGCATCAAAAAGCTAGGGGCAATAATTGAGAGAGCAGGAGATCAAACTAGAACCAGAAGAACCAAGAAGCCATAGAAGTCACGAATGTAGTATAGAATGGGGAGGTGAATATTAACAAATTGGTGGAGAGGGAGGTAGAGATAGGAAAATCTCTTGGTTTAGTATATTTTGGGGAGGGGAAGGCTTTAAGAAAATAGCATTTGAAAATTTTGAAAAAAAAGAAAAGAGAAGAGAAAAAAAGAAGGGAAGAAATTCTAGAAAAAAATAAGGGGTGGGACGAGGAAGGGGAAGAAGAGGAGGGTCTAGACGACATTGAATGACCATTGGGGGTTGGGGAAATCTAGGGGGAGGGGGAGAAGTTGAGAATGCTTAGTTGGAATGTGAGGGATTTGAGGGAAGAGAGAAGGAAGGAGATAATGAGGAATTTGCTCCGAAACATCAAACTTGAGGTGGTTCTATTCCAAGAAACAAAATTAGAAACCTTTGATGTGAAAATGAAGGATGAAATTTGGGATGAAGAGGGAGGTGAATAGGTGGAGCTTGGAGCATCGGATTTGTTAGGAGGGAGCAATAATTATATGGAATCCAAGGGTTTTCAAAAAGGTTAGGGAGGAAGTTGGAATGCTTTCAGTTTCTATTTGTCTTCAAGAAGCAAATGGTGATTAGAGATGGGGTTTAAAAAATGCTTATGGGCCAAATGAGGAGGGGAGAAAATGGAGTTTTGGGAGCTGAGGTATAAGTGGGATGGGTCTTGGTGTATAGGTGGAGATTTCAACATAGTGAGGAGGAGAAATGAAATGAGGGGGGGGGGAGATGGAAGAACTTCATAGAAGAATTTATAAACAATAACGAGTTGATTGATCCACCGTTGAATGGAGGGAAGTTTACCTGGTCGAATGGCCAAGTTCCAGCCATTCTTAGAAGGCTTTTCATATTCTTATTCTTCGAAGATTGGATAGACTATGTGGGGAAGTAGTTCACAGACCTTTGATCATTCAAATCTTAGACCACAAAACAATTTTTCTACGAAGGTTTAGTGCTATTACAAGCTTCAAACCTTTCTAGTTCAAAAATGTGTGGTTACTTCAACCAAATTTCATGGAATGGGTAGAAAGTAAGTGGAAGGAAGTGCAAGTGGAAGGATCAATAAGTCTAAGAGTGATTAAAAAGATGCAAGTCATCAAACAAGAGTTGATGGAGAGAAGGAAAGAAACATTTGGAGGGGAAGAGTGTAGAAAGAAAGAGATTATGGAAAAGCTAGTTAGATTAGAAAGAGTAAGAAAAGAAGAAGGGAAGTTCAAGAGAGAGGCCCAAGCTGAGATGGTTGTCTTGGAATCTGAACTAGAGAGTTTGGTTTTAAGGGAGGAAGTTAGGTGGAGGTAAAAATCTAGAGCTCTATGGTTGAAAGAGGGGGATAAGAACACCACTTTCTTTCATACTTTTGCAAATGGGAGGAGGAATGTGATCATGAGGGTTTAGGTGGAGGAGGAGGTGATAGATTCTTAGGGAGAGATTCAAGATAAACTAGTTTCCTATTACAAGAGGCTGTACATAGGGAGAAGTGATAATGTAGTAGGTTGGTTAAAAGGGCTCTTAAAGTTGGTGAGGTGGAGGTTTTGAAAAAGATAAATGGGGATAAGGCACCAGGGCCATATAGGTTCAACTTTCATTTCATAAAAAGTTATTAATGCTTTTTACAAGAGGATATCATGCAAATGTTCAAGGAGTTCTGGGAATCCAAATCTCTAGATAGGAGGGCAAATGTGGCATCATTTCTTTATTATAGAGGAGAAATGGGGCAGCAAACGTAAAAGATTTCAGACCAATAAGTTTGATTAACAGTCCTTATAAAAGTGCTCACGAGCAGGATAAGGGAATTTATTCAGGAATTGGTAGGGGAAACTCAAATGGCATTTGTAGAAGGGAGGCGAATTTTGGGTGGGGTGTTGGTGGCTAGGGAATGCATAGATTCTAGGGTAAGAAGCGGAAGAACAGGTATGGGATGTAAGTTAGACATTAAAAACGCATATTACCATGTTTAGTGAAGATTCTTGGGGGAGATGCAAAGATTGATGGGATTTGGGGAGGTATGGAGGGGCTAGATATTTGGGTGTATTTCATTGGCTTCCTTATCATTGTTAATTAACTGGGTGTCATCAGAATTCTTTCAAGCTTCTAGGGGGTTAAGGCAAGGGATCTACTTTCCCCTTTGTTGTTTGTCTTGGTCATGGAAGCCTGAAATCTGATTATGAAGAAAGGAGTGCATTTGGGGTGGATCGAAGGCTTTAAAGTTGGAAATGATGGGTTACGTATATCTACACCTGCAATATGTTGATGATACGCTAATATTATTAGATGCTTCAGTAAATCAATTTATGAATTTAAGGGCCATCTTAGCCAACTCTGAAATGCTAACTTGTTCGAAGGTGAATTTGGAAAAAATTCTTTAATAGGAGTTAAGAAATATAAATCATGAGGAAG
This sequence comes from Nelumbo nucifera, assembly GCF_000365185.1. Next base: position 481,852 of record NW_010729211.1, read on the forward strand.
TGAGGCATTATATAGAGGTGATGGAATGCAAGGTAGGAAAGCTACCTTTCACTTGGGCTTTCGGTGGGTTCAAAGATAACAACAATCAACATCTGGAAACCTTTGATTGAGAGGGTGAAGAGGAGGTTGGATTGGTGGAAAGCCAAATATCTGTCATTGGGTTGGAGAATCACACTCATAAAGAGTGTTCTATCCAGTCTACTAACATACTACCTATCCCTTTTAAGAGTTCCCAAATAAGTGTCTTTGGAAATTAATAAAATTTAGAGGGATTTTTTATGGGAGGGGGGTGGGAGAACCAAAAAGTTTCACTTGGTCAAGTGGGAGAAGGTCTATAGGTCAAAAGAGGGGGAGGTTTTGGGCTGAGAAGAGTAAAATGATTCAACAAGGTACTTTTAGGGAAATGGTTGTAGAGCAAGAGGGAGAAAGGGAGGCGTTATGCAAGAGGGTAGTGGTTGCGAAATATGGGGTGGTGAGGTTTGGGTGGGAGTCAATGGAGGTGATGAGTTCATATGGGATAAGTGTATGGAAAGGAATCATGAGATTTAATCAAGACTTCAAAAGTTTAGTTAAATTTAAAGTAGGGGAAAGGCTTAGGATAAGGTTTTGGGAAGATGAGTGGCTTGGGGTTGGAAAACCATGTGAGGTGTGTCCAAGACTTAATAAGATGATAGATCAACAAGTAACCATTGATGAGTGCTATGAGTGGAGAGAGGAGCAAGTGATTTGGAACTCAAAATTCAGAAGACCTTTGTTTGACCAAGAAGTGGAAGAGTGTATTCTACTACAGAAAAAGTTCCAAGATAGAAATATATCTAGAGCCACAATAGATGGATTATGGTGGAAAGAATGTAGAGATGGAAGATTTTTAGTTAAATCTTTCTATAATGCTTTGATGAGAGATAGTAGGTAGTCAAACCAGATCAAAGGTGTGCGGTGGAATCTAGTGCCCCCAAGGGTAGAAGCTTTTGCTTGGTTGGTGGTGCATGATAGAATCCTAACATTAGATCATTTGAAATCCAAAGGCTTATAGTTAGCAAATTGTTGTTATATGTGCAATCAAGGAAGAAACAGTTCTTCATCTCTTCCTTTCATGTAGTGTGACAGATTTTATCTAGAAGTTCTTGTCTTTCCTATTTGGAGAGAATGTATTTATCCCTTCGGTTCCAGCAAATATTTTCTCCAAATGGCCGAAAATTAGAGGAAGTAAAAAAGCTAAAATCCTATGGAGTTGCATCCCAATCGCAATATGCTGGTCCATTTGGAAAGAAAGAAACAAAAGGGTGTTCTAGGACAAGGAAAAAACATTGATTATTTGATAGCTGGAGTGGGTAACCTGATTTCAGCTTGGGCTCTCAACCTTCTAGAGTTTGACCAAGTGAATAAATCTGAATTGTTAGAGAATTTCTAGGGTACTTTGGAGATAAATCCTTATAGTTTTGATTCTTTTGTCAATTTAAGATGATCTGTATTTGGTATGTTAACTTGACAACAATCATGTTGAGATGTACTGCTTTTATTTTAATTTAATAAAATTCCCTTTTTATCCTTAAAAAAAATAGAATCATTCTTCTACTACAACTGGTTACTATGAATCTTGGTTGTTACAACTGACTTCTCTTAACCTCTTTGTTGAATAAACCTTGATTTATCTTGGGTTTGTTATTCCCATAGCTATTTCCATGGGTCTAACAATACCTTCCCCCTTAAGGTTAACATTGTCCTCAAGGTTGAGGTGAAGAAACTCCTGTTACAGTAAGTCATATGATTCCCATATACTATCCTCTATTGATAAGTTACTGCATAGAACTTTTACTTCTTTAACAATGTGTTGGCCATGCTTAACCCATCTTTAGTCAATAATTTTGTGCGGATTCCATCTTAAAAAAAAAAAACTAGAAATGTGGAATTATAAACCACATCATCAGGGATGTGTATTTTGAGATAGGACATAAAGAATACTAGATGCAATCTAGAGGAGGGAGGGAGGTTTTACTTGTAAGTAGAAAGGCCAATTTTTTCTATGACCGTAAATGGTCCAAAGAATTGCGGAGTCAACTTGTGCCAAGAATGTTAGACCAGTGATACTTGTTTATAGGGCTGAAATTTAAAATAAACTAGGTCACCCACTTGATATGTGACATAACGATGCTTGCGGTCAAAGCCAGTTTTCATGAGTTGCTATGCACAAGCTAGTCTTGTTCTCTTAAAGAATTTGATCTTCTTGTGTTAGATGGTTGTCCATGAAAACCATTGCCGTTGATCCTTTCTCGTAGGGTAAAAAGGCTGGTGGTTCCTACCCATATAAGATGTGGAAAGGAGGCATGCTAGATAAATTGTGGTTCTAGTATTACACCACAATTTCACCCAATGGAGCCATTTGAGCCAATGCTGAGGGTGATTACCAATGAAACGACAGAGATAGGTTTTGAGGTAGTAGTTTACCACTCCAGTTTGCTCGTTTAGTTGTGGATGGTATGCTGAAGGCTATCCAAGTTAGTACCATGAAGCCGAAAGAAAGCCTCCCATAAGTAGCTCATAAATACCAAATTTCTATCAAAGGCAATGGAATAAGAAACACCATGTAATATGACCATTGCTTTAATGAAGATTTTTGAAACCATGGTTGATGAATAAGGGTGTAACAATCCATGAAATAGGCATATTTAGTGTGACAATCCACTTATAACCATAATGATTGACTTAAGAGGGAATTGGCAATGGTTGAAGTACTTTGGTTGGTGACTACGCTAAGTACTCCTATTGTTGACATACTTCGCCAGTTAAGACAACCTCTTGAACGGCCTTTCTCATACATGACCATAAATAATGATTGGCAATACACATATAAGTCCTCAAAAAAATTGAATGTCCTAGAGTTAAAGAATGGAAGAGGCAAATGAGATCTAGTAGAAGGGCTGAAGATGCTAGAATGCCATATGGTAAAGAATCCACAACATTATAGCTTTGTGTTGTATTTGGGTATTGGTTATATAAATTCCATAGCCTTCACAAATTAGGGTGGGCGTGGTTATTTCAATGCTTCTAGAAATGGGTAGATTGGTTTAGAAATGATCATGGACTGCAATTTTGGACTCTTGAAAGAGCATCAACTGCCACATTAGAAGGCGTAGTTTTGTATTCAGTAGCATAATCAAAACCCAAAAGCTTTGAAGTCCATTTTTGTTGTTCTGGGCTAAGCACCTGTTGTTCTAAGTGAAACTTCAAGCTTCTATGGTCCGATCTGATGATGAACCTACATACCAATAAAGCCACATCGTGCCACAAAGTCCCTCTCTCCTAGGGTTGCTTACACAACCATTTACCTAATAAAGCCACATTCTTGCACCACTATATTTCTAAGACCCAACTCGCTTTGCTCTTTGTTTCTACAAACTAAGTCCCAACTTACTGTGATAGTTATCCAATATTTCCAACACTATGTTTATACACAAGCTATAACAATCCCCATCAATAATCATCCAATAAAAACTCATGTGGAGCAATTTCTTAGCTAACATATGGCCATTAATGTGTAGTCCATATATCCTACCATGAACATCCTCTAGCTTTCTCTGAGCCTTAACCTCATCAAGTCATCTTAACCATAGGAGCCCTGGAGGTTTCTTATACAATAGCCTCGTGACACAATGAATTGGCCGACCAAATGTAAGATGTCTCTTTTTTCATTGATTTTTGTTCCTACTAGGAATGGTTTAAGTTCTTAATATCATAATACCCGAGTTTCTCGTTCAAAACATCTTCTTTTGCTGTAAAAGTGAATACCTCATGGTGATATATTATCTCATTATCAACATTCAACTTTTTGCTTAGTCCCCCTATTCTCACACACTTCAAATGCCTAATTAGACCCTACCATTCTCTCTAGAACATGTCAAAACCTCAAGGAACCAAATCTTAACTCAAATACCCTCAAATCCATTGCTAAATCTATAAGATTCTCTTTCAATGGTGGCAATTGTGCCACATTAGCGTAGACCTGCTATACAACCAAACTCCATCTTATGAAGGGCCAGTTTAGCGTGTCTTCTTGGGAAGATCTTCTAGTAGCTCTGACAATCAAAAGACATATTAAGCTTTTGTATAAAGATCTGAGTAGTCCAAAGCTAGTTTGGCAGACACGTTATTCCGTGCATCTTTTTGTGTTCTTCTACGCGAGAATAAAACGCAAAAATACACGAAAAGCTTCATTCGGAGTTTCCCAAAATCAGCCCAAAATGGGTTTCTCACACCTTTTCGGCATTCCAACTTTTGATGGCTAAATCTTTTGCAGGCCAAACAAAAATAAACCAAAAATTGGTCTACCTGGCTTGTAAACAGTCGAAAGTCTGTGTGGAAAGACATGCCAACATGCCCGAAACAAAACCTTTAAAGAACTAATCACACCAAATTTCACACTTGAATTCATTGATGTCTCTGCTCATTCATCAAAGATTCCATTTTGATGAATTTGACATTATGACATTTCTCGTGCTTAAAACTATGATTTACCCATGAAAGATTCCAACAGCCTCATAATTCAAATCTAGGTCAACTCATCAAATTTTAGCTCAAGACTCCCCCATTTACCCATCCTTCAAACCAAGATTTTATTTTGTGCCCTATCATTGGTCGAGAAGTATTGTCACCCACTATTTTCAAAATCATAGATCTTCATCATGATGCTTCTCCTAAGGCCCCCAAACCTTACCAAAACCTTCATCAACATTTTTATTGACTACGCATCAAATTTTAGACCCAAAAATGATCATTTTATCTTTTATAGAAAAAGTTTCTAACTCGACCACTCTCATCGCCCATTATTCATAAAATCATAGATCTTCATTGTGACACTTCTCACAAGGCCCCCAAACCTTAACAAAACCTTCATCAACATTTTTATTGACTACCCAACAAATTTCAGACCAAAAAATGCCCATTTTATCCTTTATACAAAAAAGGTTCTAAATCATTTATTCTTGTCGATCATTACTTGCACTCACAAAATCATAGATCTCAATCATGACACTTCTCAAAAGGCCCCTAAACCTTACTAAAACCTTCATAAACCTTTTAATTGGCTACCCATCAAATTTTAAACCCAAAAATACCCATTTTACCCTTTATGCAAAAAAGATTCCTAATCGACCACTCAAAATCATAGATCTCCATCGTGACACTTCTTTCAAGGCCCCAAAACTTAACAAAACCTTCATCAATCTTTTGATTGACCATACACCAGGTTTTAGAAATCAAGATACCTATTTTACCCTTTATATAAAAAGATTCCAAATAGACCATTCTTATTGGCTGTCACTCTTCTATTTTAAGATCATTATTGTGACACACCATCCAAGACCTCCAAAGCCTTCATCAACCTCTAGATCGATCATGCACTAGATATTAGATCTCAAAATACCCATTTTACCCATCATATAAAAAGATTCCAAAAAGACCATCCTTATTGGTTGACACTCCCCTTTTTCAAGATCTTCATCGTGGCACACCATCAAAACCTACAAACCCTACCAAAACCTTCACCAACCTCCAATTGACCGACCACCAAATTTCAAGCCTTAAAATGGCAATTTTACTCTTTATATAAAAAGATTCTTAATATATAAATCACTTTTATTAGCTATCACTCTCATATTTCAAAATCTTCTCGCAACACACCATCCAAGATCTCCAAACCCTACCAATACCATAACTAACGTCCCGATCAACCATTCACCAAAATTTAGACCTCAAAATTCCCATTTTATCCCTCATAAAAAAGAGTCAAAATCGACCATCCTTATTGGTTGTCACTCTCCTATTTTAAGATCTTTATCGCAACACACCATATAAGATCTCAAAACCTTACGAAAACCATCAACAACCTCCCGATCAACCATCCACCAAATTTCAAACCCCAAAATATCCATTTTTCCCCTCATATAGAAAGATTCCAAATCGACCATCTTTACTGGTTGTCACTCTCCTATTTCAAGATCTTCATCACAGTACACTTCCCAACAATCTTATTGGATGAAATGCTTAAGGTTCACTTTCTCTTTGATCCTAACATTTTTAACACCTTCGACCCCTTCCAAATGATCTGACTACGCCTAAGCATCCTTCCATAAAATCTTCATACTAAATACCTTCCTACCCATGTCAAAATTCAAAATTTTGTTCCCTTGAATCCTATTCATTTTCTCCTAAATCCTAGAAAACTTTTAGCCATGTAGGCTTAATTTACCACCCTTGGGTCTCCATTAAAGGGGTTCATTAAATCTTGTTCATTCATTCCTTTTAATCCCCTATGTATTTAAAAAAAAAGTAATTTTTAGTCCCTTTCCACTAAATCCTTTATAACTTTGAATTTCACAAAAAGGCTCTTAACACATAGCACTCCCCTAGCAGATGGATTTCCATAAGAAGCTTCAACCCAACCTTGGATATCCAAAAGGCTCCTACAATTTTAAAGTCCATGCAATTACACTTTGAGTCTCTCCCCATAAGTTGCCAAACTCCTAGAAATTATAAAAGAACCTCTACCACTTGTCACATTTCTAGTCCTTGGGTTTCCCCAACCTCTTTCCATTCAATTTTCGGCCATTTGATTAAAGCCCTCCCTCTTTAGAAACCCTAGGCGTCCTCTCCCATTTTTGGAAATTTCAGTCCACTCCCTCCCCTTTCTACAAAAGAGCTTATTCTCTTTCATTTTTTTCACCTAACATAAGAAAGGAAATGAGACCTTTTTACCTTCTAAAAGGAAATTTCAAACCTACCAAACCATTCAGCTCTCCCCTCTTCTCCCATTCAAAAATAGCACTCCCCTCTACTAAGAAAACCTTCCCAATGAAAACAAATTCCACCATTCCCATATCTCCTTTTCTCTAAGCTCCCAATTCTCTTCATTCTCCCTACCAACACCCTTACCGTCCTCCTTTCTCTTTCACCATCATTTTGGATCCATGATAAGGGAGAACAAACTAGAGAAAAAATGGGGTTCAACCAGCTGTTGGAAGTTTGATGGTGAGAAGGAAAGGTAGAAGAAAAGAAATATAAGGAAAATGAAGAAATCATGATCCGATTTCAAGCTCAAAGTATCACCCTCGAGCTTCGCTTTCTTCTTATTGTTGTCAAAGGGTCATAGACATTCCCCAATGTCCTCCATCACTTTATACTATCAACACCCATTCGTTTCATTGTGAACTTAGGAAGAAAATCCACAGGCAAGGTATTCGACTCTAACCTCCTAATAAAGTTCATAGAAACTTGTTTTTCCTTTTTTTTATTCTTTCTTTTTTATGTTTTTTCATAAAAAATGTCTTAATCTAATTTTTTATGGATTATGTTGTTCTATCTTATTGCACATGTTCTTTATTTGGCTTGAGAATGAATGAGAATGGTTGATCCTAATTTGGTTCCCTGAATGCATAATTGCTTGGGTATTTTTCAATAGGTTAGCATATTCTGCTCTATCCTTCCCATATTGTTTTATAAGTCTAACTTTAGATTGTATATGAGGATGATTTATTCTAATATGTTCAAAATTGGATATGCTTTGTTAGGTTTATTATAGCTAACTATCCTTAGTTTTAATTTAAAGAATAGAACCATTATCATTCCTTTATTTAATAGCATATGTATTGATTGTTTACATCTCATACCAATGCATGTATTGCACTTGCGTTTCACCATTTGGGCTTGTGAATTTGATTTAGAGGGAAGATTATAGGATTTGTGATCCTTATGGCTTAATCTCTCCCTCTCTCAAGTAGGAGTGTGGGAGCCCTTGAAAAGAGGGGAAGAGGAAATTGGGCCATATGAGAGAACATCCTCTCTATGATAGCGCCCTTATCAAATTGGAAAAAGCCTTTTAGCCAATAACTTAAGCATATTATTTTTTTTGTCATTAGAATTAAAGTTGGCATTTATAAGAAAGGTAAGAAGGGTGCCTAACATCTTCCCTCTTCTCAAACTTGGGAAGCCCATAACTCCTTTGTTCAAGTTGTTGATAGGTGGCGGATCCTCTCTTAGTCGTGTAGTGGCTCCCAATTCAATGGGATGTCCACAACATGGTGACTCCATTGGGGAATGTGGTATGTGAAAGCCATTCATTTTTCCTCTTTGAGTGAATAAGGGTTTTGTCACTCTCTTTTGATCCTTTTTGAAAAATGGGCTTGTTGTTTCTCTCTTGAATGTTTTTTAGAACTAATTCTATTTGAAAAATCCCATGACCAAATTTATCATGTTAATTTTCTCATTGCTTTGGCTATCTCTTTGTTAATTTTCTCCACCTTTCTTGCATTCTTGTGCTTCACCATTCTTGAGCATGTAGTTGACATTTACATGCATTTGAGAGGGTGTCATGGACTGTCAATTCATGGCCAATTCATACACCCCTTTTTCCTCACATTTCTCCAATTTTTCCATGTGAAATTTATCTCAAAGTGGTGGATTTTTTTGCAAATGAAAGAGAGATTACATATTATGAGATGTAACAAGTGGCAAACTAAGCATTCCTCTATCTCCTTTCTTCTCTTTGATTGGAGGATGATTTGTTTGCTTGATTAGTTGTTCATTTTAGGATTAAATATGGAATATGTTATGAGAATGCATGATGTCAACACATAGCTGAATTGAATTATCTTGTATATCTTTTTCCACTTTTGAACTGAAGCTTAGCTTAGATGTATCGTGTTGATTCTTAGTGCTTTAGAGGTAAGAAATATTGAAATACATGTGTTGTCCACAAGTAGCTAGATTAGATATTCCCATGCTTCACAATTTCTTGAATTTAGATTGTGGTTGTTTGTAAGTTTTGAAGATTGTCTTAGTAAAAAATGATAAAAGTATGCTTGCCATCGGTATGGATTGTTGTTGGTTAAATTAGCTACTCTTTCCTCCCCTCTTTTGCTTTCTTGAATGTAGTAGTAAATGACATCTCAATTCATTTTTGTTTGAAAGAATGGAGGAAGTTATGGATAGGGACTCTTTAAGGGCTGAAGTGAATGTTTCCCCTTTCCCTTCTCTTGCTTCTTGCATATCACATTTGTGTTATGATGATATTACTTTATGTCTCTCACATCTCTTCCTGGGTATACAATGTCAACATACTTTGGGCTATCAACACATCACAAGAATGGTCCCTATAAACTTAGCAAATTTAGCCCTGCATTTATGCTTCCAATAGTTGGGTGTATCTTGCATTTTATGAATCTTAAATGGGCAATCATGAGTTTCGCCTTTCGCTATTTAGTGCAAGCATCTTAGGGCTCTCCAAATAGGTAAATATCCTTCCCTTACATATCCCATTTTTCAATGTATAGACTTTTATCATGATATGATTACCTTCAAGTATTGAGAATGATGTTTGAAATTTAATTATAAATTGAGAATGATGTTTTCTAGGCTAAAATGTTGATATGCATGTTTCAAGAGAGAAATGTGGTGTACTAGATTCAACTTACATGCTGAACTTTGACTTTTGTGTGAGTTTCGGGTCCAATATGTAAAGGGATTCGGATTTTTTTGGGATAGATATGCATGATAAAATATGACATGTTGACCTTGCTAGAAACATGGTATGCTAATAGGCCTGAAATGTAATATTGAATAATGATTTGTGCTTTCTTAAATCTTGATTTTTTTTCATCATAAAACAACCTAGCTTGGGCACATAGGGCTAAAATAAGGACAAGATCATTGAAAGAATAATAAGTTATAAAAAACAAAGAAACAAGGGCATAAATCATAAGAGACAAAATAGAAGGGGAAGGGTAGGTTGTCAATGATTGGGTTGATAATTAGGAATAGGAATCGCCAAATTCATGACTTGATTCTGGATGAAGTTGGATGATTTGGGGGTAGCACAATATTGAGAATGAGATAGTTGTTTGGTCTCCTAAAAAAAGAGGGAGAGAAAGAAAGAAAGAAGCAAAAGAAAAACAAGGATGAGAACAAGAGAGAAAAAAAACATTTCAGATTGGGGGTAAAAAATTTCTTTTCCACTTTACCTAAGATAGTTAACCCCCCCCCCCCAAGATTGAACTAATGATTTAATTCTCTTGAACTAAGAAGTTATTGAAAGGATTTTAGCACCTCTTTCTTTGAAGTTTTGTGATTCGAAGTGTTGAGATTGGAAGAGAGTTCAATTTTGAAAATGGGGGATTTGATTTTGAAGAATCGTTAGGAAGATTTCATCCCATTTACTCTTGAAATTGGGTGATCAAAATTGCTAAAATGAAGGGGACACTTGGGAATTCTAATAAGCCATTCATTGGGGTAAATGTAGGAGACCTTTGAAGTTTAATGTGATTAAGAATTTGAGGCTTTATTTAGGGAGATAGAGTGATGAAATGCAAACTAAAATGATAAGTTTAGTAAATGGTAAACACAAAAAAAAAGAAAAAAAAGTATAAAAAAAGCAAAAGATGAATGAAAATTCCCAATAAAACACAAGTAGCCTTGATAAAGCAATACTTGTTAGTTTAGTTGATTTTTTTTATATTTGTGTAGTTAGCTTTTAATTTTCTTCATTGTTGTTCTATATGTTGATTCTTGCTCCAAATGTATGTTTCATTTGCACCTTGTATAGCATCCTATTATGTTTAGGAACCTATTGTCCTACAGGTGGGGATGAGCATATGAAGGCCATTGGGACTTGACACCTAATGGCTCTTGTGAAAAGCTTTCAACCAATCACCAACCTAAGAAGCTCATTTGTCCAATGGGTGGAAGTTTGAACACTGACAACCTTGGTCGAAATTGGAGTTTAGGTGTCAACCCAACCCCATGAATTGCATAATGCTAGTCAACCTACTCATTAGGAGTAAAACCACTTAAGACCCTTGCTTGCTTGTATGGTTGCATTAAGGATTTACAAAAAAAAAAGAAAAAAGAAAAAAAAAAAGAAATATAAGAAATGAGGAAAAAAAAGCCCAATCTTAAGCCAAAAAGCAAGTCCAATTAAACCTAGGCCCAAACTCAAGCTCAATTCAGCCTACGCCATATAGGCCAACCTAATCCCAATTTCAAACCCAAGCACTAGCTCAATCTCAAGCCCAATTTGACCTATGCTATGTAGGCCAACCTAAACATTGAACCAAACACCAACCAATGCCAAATAAGCCTAACCTCAAACCAAACACAAACTGAGGCCAAGTAGGCTTAAGCCCAAGCCCATTCTAATATCAAACCAAAAACAAACCAAGGCCAAATAGGTTTAAACCCAAGCCTAATCAAACCTTGAGACCCACTTAAAGCCCAAACCCATGTCAACTAGGAACCATAACCTAGGCCAAGGATAAACAAGCCATGACTTAGATCCATGATGCAAAAAAGAGGACAAATCCCTTATCTAAATTCTTGTTTTAAATCCATAATCCAAATCCATCATTTGAATCTCTCATCCAAATCCCTCATCTCAAACCCCTATCCAAATGCTTACTCTAAATCCTTTACCCAAATCCTTGTCCCTTCTTCTAAAAAAAGGGGGAGAGGGTGAACAAAAAAGTAAATCATCTAAAGATATGTTTATCTACTTTTTTTACTTGCTTGTCTTCTTCTAAGACTTCATTTTGCCATTTCCTTTCTTTTTATTAAATTTGCTACATTCAACAAGCATGGCTATCAGCTTTTCCTTCATAGTCAGTTTTTCATTGCAACAAATTGTTGAGCTCCTGCAAGATAGATTTTAGCTTGTTCATGTTGTAGTTTAGGATGAATTGATTGAAGGGGGTAGGAAGAGAATTAAGAATGGCATCAATTTTTGTTTTCTCATATAATTTTCTACCAAGAACCTTTAGTCCATTAATAAATTCTATCATTTTTATTAAATGGTCATGTACTAGATGACTCTCAGTCATCTTAGTGGTCATCAACAATTTAAGGACCTTTTAGCAGGCAAAACAATTATGCTCTTCATAAATAGTCTTAAAACTATCTAGAATTACTTTGCATGGTATGACTTTGTCGAATTGTCTCTAGATAATATTATCCAATGATGAACGTATATAGCAATAGGCAAGAGAATTCTTCTCTGCCCATTTTGACACTCATTATTTATTGCCTTAGAAGCTCTTTCACCAAGAGCTTTTAGTGCCTTTTGGGTGGCAATTTTATCCAGTATTTTAGATATGAAAAATATGTTCAGGTTATAAGTTTGTTGTTATCTAAAAGTCTTGAAAATGGTCTGTGTGCCATTTCTAAAAATGCACAAAATTTATAATTAGTCCATAACCTATTATCATTGCATTTAATAACTATAGAAAGGGTTTTATCTATGTTCCATTCTTAGTTGTTCATCTTTGATATTCCCTTATAACTCAATGATGGAGACATTTTTATCTTTAAGAGCATGAGGAATCACATAGGTGTATGGGGCTAACTATTTCAGCTGCATAATCCCATCACTTTTTGCGAAAGATTATGAATCTTCTCATATATTATGAGTTTCCTCTTTGGCTCCAACAAATAATGTTTACAGTCATTTTAGGATAAACCTCTTTAATAGTAAGTGTTAACTCATCATACTAGGAGCCCCAAGGTACAATGAGAGAATCTTCCATTTTAGGATTGGCCCCCTTTCACTAGTCTATGACACTTCTATCATCACATGAGGTGATCCAATTTTTGTGGCTACTCAAATATTTAATAATTTTTGGGCCCATAAATTATTAAACCAACCTCTACTTCACCAATCCCAAGGAATATTTAATAATTTTTTGGCTAAAAAGAATAAAACAACTATCACCCCAAATAAGACAATTAAAAGGAAGAATTTGCAACAATTCTAACTAGTCAAACAAAATTAAATGCTTAAAGGTATATGAAAAACAAACAAAGATAAAGTGAATCAATGACTATCTAACTAGCAATGGATGGTCGAAGAATGCATGAACTAATGATGTGAAGAAATAGTGTGTTTACTTAAGTATAATGCACTACTAAATTCCTGAATTCAAGATGGCAAGGAATGAATTATGATCATGAGGGCTAGATCTAAAGGAAGATGAGTGAGAAATAGTGCATATGTTATAAGATGGTGAACAACCAAGAGGTTTTTTATTTTTTAAATTTAGTTTTTTGAAAAATAATAATATCAGCTCCTAATAATCAAATATGCCCAAATGTTTATGCAATATAAATGATGAAAAAAGACTTCCTAATACATTTTATGTGTTGATCATAGTCTAAAGAGGAAAGAGATTAAACAAATTCTGCCTAGGGATGCAAACGGAACGGATCAAATTTGAATTAGGGTATATCCGAATCCGATGTGACACTGTTCATGTTGGATCTGATCCTTTTAATTTTTTTATTTGTTATGAATTTTTAATAGAGGTTTATTACATTTTTTTTAATTTTGATGATATGTTTTTTTTTGTTTTTTTATATTTTGTGCTATGATTAATTTTTCTTAATTATTCAAAAGAATTATGTAGAAATTTTCTTAAAAGATTTTGTTTCTTTTATCTTCTTTTTCTTTGTTTTTTCTTTTTTCTTTTCTTTTATTATTTTTTTATCTTTTACTTTCCTTTCCTTTCTTTTTTTCTTTCCCTTGTTCTCTATTTTTTTCATTCCTATTTATTTCATTGATTTTTTTACTTTTTTATTTTTATCATTTTTATGTTTTTATTTTTCATATATTTGGAATTTATTTATTATTTTTGGAATTATTCTATTTTTTCTATTTTTTGACGCATTATTTTATTTTTTGGATATTCAGAATTTGGTTACTATATATATATAGTACTTTTTTTCTAAATTCTTCATTTTACTCTTTTCTTTTCCTTTTTTCTTCTTCTTTTTTTTCTTTTTCATCTTTAAAAACTTCCCCTTTAATGTTTTACTATTTTCTCATTCTTTTATTTTTTGGATTTATTGTTATATTTTTTTGACTTTCTATTTGATTTTTTAATTAATTTTTGGAATTTTGGTTATTTTATATATATATTTTGATTCTACATTTTAATTTTTCTCTTTCTTTTGTTTTTTTCTATATTTTCTTTTTTTTATTTTCCTATTCAATTTTTATCTACATTAATTTTTTGGATTTATTATTTATATTTTTATCTTTTTATTTGAATTATATTTATATTTTTTATTAATTTTTTGGGAATTTTGATTATTTTAGATTCTTTACTTTTTTCTTCTTTTTCTATTTCCCTTTTTTTATTATTTTTCTCTTCCCTATTTTTTTATTTTTTTTATTTTCTTTTGTGTGTATTTGTGTTTGACTAAACTTTCCTACCCCTTTTTATTTTAATCATTTTTCCTCTCTCTTTTTAATTTTTTCTTTTTCAAATTTTTTGATTTACTTTATTTTAATTATTTTTTATGTTATATTGTTTTTTACTTGTTTTATTGGACTCTTGATCTTTTTTCTTTTGTATGCCATCATTTTATGTGAGCCCCACAGAACGCATGTAAGCAAACAAAGCTAAGGTGGTTGATATACTAACTGACTAGGCTGAGACGTGGAGTGTGATGCATGAGGGGAGGGTTTGTGACACCTAGACTCAAGGCTCTAACAAGGTTGCTAGCATTCAAACCTCCACTCATTAGACAAATGGGCTTCTCAGGTTGGTGACTGGTTGAGGGATTTCAATGCAGCATATGAGTACTTTGGTCCCGAAGCTTAAGCGTATGACCTTCTTCTATAGGATAATAGGATACTAAGTCTAACGCAGGATGACGTGTTGAGTGAGCAAATAGAGAAATAACAGAGAAAAAAAAACAAGAAAGAATTATCTAATGATCATTAGAAAATAAGCAAATATTATTCTAACAAAGAAGCATGCATATATACAAGAAAAGGCAATCAAGCCAAACGGCCCCCTTCTAGGCCCCACCTATGGTCCAAGAACTCTCTAGTGGAGTCGCTAGTCTGTGAGCGTCGGGAAATGACACACTTAGGCTGAATTGGAGTCGCCACCCATCAACTAAGGAAATGGAGGTGACGTGACCTCCGATAATGATTTTTAAAACCATTTTGTTTTAATAGTGACTCCAACAGCCTGAGGTAGTGACTAAGAAAGTCAGGGCAAGACGGATGGGAGAGGGCAGGGGTTAAGCACCCCTCTCCCACGTCCAAAAGGTGGGGCCCACATGGTGTCTCAAGCACGAATGCAAATAAACAATTATTCAATGGAATAAGAGTATAATAAAACAAAACATAACAAGAGAATTTCCCTAATTCTTTTTATTTACTTTATTTCTTATATCATTTTTGTTTTTTTATTTTTCATTAATTTATTTTATTTTTGTTTCTTTTCTATTATTTGATTTGTATGCTTTCTTTTGTTTTTTTTTTAATTTACTTAATCAAATATTTGTGTCATTTCCTATGAAACCCCATTTAATTTTTATTATTTTTTGTACATTTTTTATCCTATTATTTTTATATATTTTTATATTCTGTTAACATTCCTCGTTCAGTAGTTCTCTCCAACCACCTAAGTTCATCCGGGCTTTTTGAACTAGCTTCCCCACTTTACCTTGCCCAATTTGTTTATTGTTTATTTATTATTTTTAATTTTGTATCTTTTTATTATTACTTTCTCTGTCAAGTGCTCTTCTTTTTTTTAACCCACAAACAGAGGAATCACCCCAACCCCTTCGTATCTTCTTTATACCTATCCTTCCCAACCATCTCTTTTATGGTTTTATTGTCTTAATTTTATTTACACATATCCAATTGATAATTAATGAGTTCCGGTGATTAAAAAAAACCTACATCGGCCATCAGCCCCAACTATGTTTCATTGTCAGTCATATGTAGGTAAATTTAGTACTCTAAGTTTCAATTCGGAGAGCCATAGATTGTTTGGTCCACTTTTAAGAACAGAAATAACCATTCAAAACCAAAGTAGAGCATAAACGACACTAACACAATCCTTAAACAGTACAGGCATGACTAATAAAACAACGAAACAACAATGGAATGCATACTTAAGATTCACAAGGCCATTCTACTCTAACCGACTTCAATCTTCAACAAAAGGAATAGAAATGAGTCAAATGGTGTGGTCCGATCGGTTCGGATGTGAAGCCAGTTAGAGTAGAATGGGCAAGCATCTGGGGTTGAAACTTTATGGGCAAGCATTTTGGTGTATTCGAAGTTTAATCGTGTGGTCTGATCGGTTCGGATGTGTTAAGATCGAGTAGATCTAGGTTGTACATTTTTCAATCTAACGAGAGGGGTTAAAATGGAATCTTCATTTGATGAGTGGGTAAATGAAGAAATTTTGATATGAGATTTGTCAGGTAGGTATTTTGGGAGGTCTTGGGTTTAATGATGGTGTCTGATCTAAGGATTGAGGTATAAATGGGGATTGATTGAGGCCATTAGATTGGTATTGGGTAGATTTAATGGTGTATCTGAGGGCTTTGGGATTGAAAGTTCGGATTTTTTGGTATTTGGGTGTTTCGGAGAGGTTGGGGTGTTTGATTGGGTGTTAAGGGTAAATTGGGGTGCAAGCGATGGACCGAACAAAAATCGGGTGTTGACATGCAGCAACTTGCAAATTTTGAATCAACGTTAGCTTAGGCTACTGCCCCGAATGCATACGGTTGAACACCCTATGCACCAAAAATGGATCTCTGGTTATAGGATGAATTCCTAGTTATTTGGGAGGTCAAAGATGTTTGTTGTGTAGCCCAAATGGTGTAAGATGGCTACTATATGACTGTACTTTTTCTTTTGCACTATCATTGCTTTATGAAATCTTTAGACTTCACACAATGGATGTAAGCATGACTTCAAGGGGATTTCTTGGTTTCCAACATGTATGGGGGACTCTAGGGACATTGGAGAGTGAATGTGGAGGGTTTTGGACGTGGCTAATGGCTGTGTGAGTGTGTTTTCATCAGTTTCCCCTAGGTTAGAATGTGTGTTTTGGTGTGAGAAGGGATGGGTGTGAGTGTGTTTTCATGGGTTTCCCCTAGGTTAGAATGTGTGTTTTGGTGTGAGAAGGGATGGGAATTTATAGAGTTTTGGGGGTGATTCTAGAAAGGAATGGAAGGTTGAGGAGATAAATGGTTGAGATTTACAATGCCGTTGGAGGGAGATTGAATGAGAGAAGGGGAAGTTATGACAACTTTGGAAGAGATTCTCTCAATCAATCAAGACAATAAGTGGAATGATTAAACATTCCAAGTTTACGTGATTGGCTTGATTGATTGAAGGCTCCTTATCTGGTTATATTTTAAGATGGTTCTAGAGGCTGAGAAAAAGATCTAGTCGTGTGGATTTCTATGTTCAAAGTTGTAGTGAAAAAGATCTAGTCCTTGGACTCATAATTTTGAGTTGTATGCATCTATTGGGTTGGATTTTTATTTCTTATGAGATATGGTTTAAAATAAAAAATGATCCCTATTAGATAATCAAAATCGGCGTTGGCTTTGGGTCTTTAGATGAAGGGGTAAAAAGTATTGAATTTGGGTGATTTTGGTGTCGTCAAATTTAGAATTTTGGGCTCTACATATTTATGGTATTCAATTTATGATGTGATATGAGATGAGGTTCATGATAAAAATGACCCTGATTAGACAATTGGAATTGGTTTCCATTTTTGGGTCTTTAGATGAAGGGGTAAGCGGTGTCAGATTTGGGTGATCTTAGTATTTTTAGAATTGGAATTTTAGTATCTATGTACCTATGGTGTTAGCTTTATAACTTAATGTGAGATGAGGTTCAAAATCAAAATGACCCCAATTGGAAGATCGAAATCAGTTCCAACTTCAAATCTTAAGATGAAGGGGTAAGCGGTGTTGGATTTGGGTAATCTTAGTATAGTTAGATTTGGAATTTTGGACTCTATGTACCTATGGTTTTGATTTATAATTTAATGTGAGATGATGTTTAAGATCAAAAGGACCATGATTGGACGATCAAAATCTATTCCAGCTTCGGATCTTAAGATAAAGGGGTAAGCAATGTCGGATTTGGGTAATTTTTATGTCATTGGATTTGGAATTTTGGGCTCTACGTATTTAATGTGTTGGATCCTAAATTTCAAGTTTTTGAAAAATTCTAAAAATGCCCCTAGGTCAATTGAGAGGTTAGATGAAGCATGTTTGAAACTTGAAGTTCTACAAAAAGACTGAATGGCACAAAAATGGGTTGTCTACAAATTGGCCCTCTTTGTTGGAGGATGGTAATCCGAATAACAAAGTTTGAGGAGACAACCCATTTTTGCATAGAAATGTGATTGAATGATTGATATGCTTCAAAAGAATCCTATTTGAAAAGAATTTGACTATTTTTTATTGAAAATGATTCCCTGGAATCTCCCCCTATGGTACGCTTCCATAGTTGTTTAGCACTTATTCCGTTATTGCTAGAAGAATTGTCATATGCAAGCCAATCCTTGGATCTTCCCGAAAGGGTGTTTGAAATGAAATCTCTCATCCACAACATTTGTATAGATGTATAGGACTATGGTCATCCTTGCGACAAAGGAATTGTGGAATCTCTCAATGGTCAATTCGTTGAAATTTTTTGAGATGCATTGATTTGATAAATAGATGATGAAAAAGGAAAGATGCCTTTTGTCAATGAGAAAATCTTTATTTTACTTTTGCAGAAAACTATTGAGTGTGGAAAAGTCATTCCAACGTTTTTCCTTGTTAATCACAATTGAAAGACATCCAGTAGGTTTCTACACCTGAACCATGCATGTCTGATATGGGCAAATTAATATACATGGCTCTTTGGGCATTTGGCTTTAAAGTCCAAAATATGCTTTGATGTTGTGAATTGGGTCAAACACTTAATATGAGGATTAGGGGCATATAGGACTCAGAGCAATGCTGATGTGAAGATGAGATAGTGCAATTGTAACGAAAAGATGAATGATTTGCAAGGTAAGAAATGAGATAGTTGATAATTGTGTACCTAGTGCTTACCTATGTTGAAGCTCAATGGTTGGTGTTGATGTTGTTGATTTTAGCTGATATGACTTGGAGATGTATGATGCAGTACTTGGAGGTAATGGACTATACGAGATATTGACTTATTGAAAACACTTTTTTTTTTTGTTATTAGAACTCTCTTGCCTTAGGAGCACTACTTAAGTTATTGAAATGTTATCAACACGTTGCACACAAAGAATTGATTTGAACTACTAACTTAGGAGCTTAGACACTTGCTCAAGATTAAAAGTCACACCCAAATTTTCCTCTATTTGCACCTCGTTGCAAGATTAGTCATTCATGATTTCCCCAATTTTGGATTATGTAGCAGAGATCAACATAAGTCATACCTTTGGCTTGAATTTCTTTCAACCTCAACTATGTGTAGCTTGTATCATTTCTCCTTTGTAAGATTATTAGGACTTTCTTTTTTCATTGCTCATGCTATTTACTTTTTATGCCATAACTTTTGCTTGGATGCGTTTTTAGGTTTTCATCTAGTAAACTTGTTTCTCTCTTTTTTGTCTCTTTTTTTTTATTCTATATATTTTGCTTGAGTCACCCTTTTGGATTTTCAACTTAGCGGGTTAGGGAGATGTCTTTCCTTTGGAATGGCTGCATCAAGAACAAGGGTCTAGACTATCCACATACCGGATGTGGGATCAAGCCAGCATAGTCCCAATGGTAGCTTGATGATATTCAGAGGGGACTTTGTTTGGGACAAAATGTGATTTGGCATTTAGGTTAGGAAAGGGAGGGATAAAAAGGCTTAGAAAAAGAGGATATAAGGTTTCTTTGATGGATTGTGGGTTTATGAAAAGGATAATGGGGTGTAAGTGTTTAGGGGTCACCTTCTTGCTAAGAATTGTAGGGCTATATTTTCTTAACAAAGGAGAGATTCTTAAAGTAGTACCACCTATCTTCTTTAACATGAGGCCTTCGTTGCTTGGGGGTCTTGTTGGAAGGGTTAGGTTCCATCATATGGATGGCTGAACCATGCTAGATGGATGGGTAAAACTTCAAAAATTTCCTAATCCTTCTAGGAATCGAATTCCCTAGGTTTTGAAAAACTGCATTTTTTAGGATCGGTCTTGCCATAAACCATACCAGATTTGAAACCAAACAAAGAGGGAGATTTATAACTGATACGGATACCACAAATGCAGATCCCAAGGTGGAAGTTCACGCCAAAATCAGTTCCAAAACCAACCTCTACTGAAGATGGTGCAGTGTGTAGGTGAAGCTGATTCAATAATACATTTTTAAAAAAATTACAACCCAACTAGTTTAATCAAACTAGGGAAGGTGAGCCTAAAATTCCTTTGAATTTTTCTTGCAAAAATCAGAAAAAAAACTGATCTCTATTAGTCCTTGAAATCTTAGGTCGTGATAGGGTTTCTTAAAAGACAAAAGAGAAGAAGAGAGAACAAGAGAAAGTAGTGTTCTAGTATGGTTCACCCTCTTCTTTTTTTATCTCCTTTTGGACCACTTCTCCTAATCAAATTAGGAGATTATCCAAATCTAATTTGAATATGGACTCTATTAAGAGATAAGCCTTATCATCTTAAGAGGATGGGTGCTCCATATCCATTTTCAAACCCAGATTCAACCTAGAGCACATGACAACTTAAGTTGTCATATGACAACTTACTTAATCTTATTAATTATGGGCCTTAGGCCCATTTCCTTCAAAGCCTCACGACCCAAGATGTTGCATGGCCAACTTAGGTCTGATTTGTATGGCATGGGACCCCACAATGACCTCATATAAGTTTACATGGGTTCGGCCTAGCCTCTATGAGGCTTGGCCGAATTCACTATTAAACGCAGTGAACCCTTGAGCGCATCACTAAGGGCTCAATATGGGCCCAACAATTACACTTAAATAATTGAAAGTTTCACGACCCAGCCTCTATGAAAAGGCTTGGCTGAATTCACTATTAAACGTAGTGAACCCCTAAGCACATCACTAAGGGCTCAATATGGGCCTAACATTTACACTTAAATGATCATTGGAAATGGGTATGGACCCATACCCATTTCCAAATCCAAATTTGGCCCATAGCACATGACAACTTAAGTTGTCATATGACAGCTTACTTAATCTTATTAATTAAGAGCCTTTGGCCCATTTCCTTCAAATGCTCACGACTCAAGATGTTCGAGGCCCTTAGGTCTGATTTGTATGGCATGGGACCCCATATTGACCTCACATAGACATGGATTCGGCCCAGCCTCTATGAAAAGGTTTGGCCAAATTCACTATTAAAATGCAGTGAACCCCTGAGCACATCACTAAGGGCTCAATATGGGCCCAACATTTACATTTAAATGATCCTTGAATGAAATCACCCTATGAAAATCCAAGGATAATGGACTTAAGTAAAAGAAATCCCATCAAGTAATCAGCCCTATAATGGTCTCTTACACTTAACCTCTCGGCCCATAATGATCACAAAATTGCCCGACAAGGAAGGACCTCCTCCTTAGCTACAAGGTACAAATGTCACACTCTCTGCTCGGATGGATCCCAAGAATTAAAACATTTTGCAAAAATTTTTCATAAAACATAATATATATATATATCATATAAATATATTTTTGCAAAACCAAATCTCAAGCACAGTTGAAACCCACTACCGACAGTTTAGGTTTCCATTAGAGAGAGTGTAAGCCCTATCATTCACTTTGTCCAACAAGGGGGCCAATCCTATCACTATGATCATCCTTGATGGATCTCACTGATTGGCATATCAAAGACAATTTAATCCAACTCCTAGTGCAGTACCATAATCAAGTCTAAGGGTTATGTGTAACTTTCTAGTTTTGCCCATCAATCTCCAAAGTCCAAGGCATAACTAGAAAATGGTCCGGGTTTAGTATTTCATCTAAACACACACTACATGTGCTTTGGGTCTAACCTTAGCAGTTAAGACAAGGTACCCCAACTTCTTTGGTAGCACATCAGGGTCAACCTTGGCAGGATAAACTCCACTAGTCTATCCAATGGTTGAAAACATTCTAAACTAAAGCGAGTCTCATAAGTGTTAAGATTAAAGGGTAATTTCACAGAAACATATCAATATCAACATGAAACAATAATGTACTTTATTCATTTACAATAAATGTATCTGTACATCAATATGATTGGAGTTAAGGGCATACACTATCTAACAGGTCTAAGAGGACTTTTCCTTATGACGAAATGTGGCATAGGGCTTGGGTAAAGAAAGAAATGGATAAACAAAACTCAAATTGAAAGTGGCACATAGGGGCCTATTGAGGGGTTACCTCACTTGAGTGAGGTGATAGTTGGGGTCGTGATGGATTACAATTTTGACATGACTTCTACTTGAAAATTTCTTTTCCTTCTTTGAATTGTTTTGCTCTTTTTTCTTTTTTTATCTTTTCTAAAAACTTTTGTTAAGACTTTGAATTTTTCTTCATTACCATGCTCCCCTTAGTTTGGATGAAAGTTGGTGAATATTCTTCAAAAGGGCCATAAGGAAGGTGAAATGGTGTAAAAAGGAAAATATTTTTGGATTTTTTTGGGTTTTTCTTTTTATGAAAAATTTTTGAGGTTTTAGGAAGAAAGGGAAAGGCTAGGTTCAAAGTGGATTGCAAGGGATTAAAATATGATAATGGGTGGATGAAAGTAAATGTTGGGCCAAAGATGGCCTCCCCTTTTGTGGACCACTCAGGGCTTTTGTTACCCCTTACCTAAGACATAGGTGGTTAACTCTTAGAATCCTTGTCTCGATTGAATTTTTTTCTTTCATTTTTTCATGTTGCCTAAAGAGATTGAGAAGATGAACTATTCACTTTAGGAAAGGGTTTAGGGTCAAATTTCATGATTCATAAAAGAAGAGCTAAGGTCCATTCATGGGTTGCAAGGGGTGAATGTGTGGACATGGGCTTGTCGGTGAGGTAGCAACTGACCGAAAAGGGTTTCTCTTTTGGTGAACCTTAATCAATTACTTGTCTATAGTCTCGGAAGATATGGAAAGGGATGGAAAGGACATCTTCCATTTTTACCTTTTTTCTCTTTTATTCTTTCTTTGTTTCAATTTTTTAGTATTTTGTTTTTCTAGGGATCTTGAACTTAGGTTAGGAAGTCCATTCATACTTGAATTTATGACACATTTTTTTATGCTAATTGATGACACACTTAACACTTGCTGCATATGCCTTTATTGAGATGTCATGATAGGGAGTTGCGTCAAGAGTCGATAGGATGACTTGTCATGTTGAGAATAATTGTAATGCTATGATCGGAATGATGATCTGTCATGCTGATTAGATGTCTTGTTATAATGTGAGTCAAGGTACTTTTTCATGCTAGGAAGTGATCTAATGACTTGCCATGATGTGGGCTAGACTAATGGTTGGTGATCAGATGATGAGTGTGCTAATGATTAATGACTTGTTATGTTGAATGTTGATTTCATGATGATCAATGAATTCTTGACAAATGATGATGCACTTTTGTTCTTGTCATGATTCCAACACTTGGTCAGCTTTCTAGGTAGAGAGTTATAGACTTTTAGTATTCCTAGGATCCTTTTAATCTTGAGTATGCAGTATAGCTTCACATGTCAATAAGTCAAATTCTTCTTGATGTGCTTTAGTGCCAATGAAATCCTTTGCTCAAATCTTACTTCTAGAGACAATGAAATCCCAACCTTTTTTTAATAGATGCATGAATGAAAACTCTTTTTTTTGGGGGGGGGGAATTTTTGAAGTTTTTGATTTTTTGATTTTTAATTTTTTTTGTATTATGAAACTTTTTGTTTTAAACAAAATATTTGATTTTTTCTTTTCTTTTTGAAAAACAAACTAATGCTAAGAAAAATCATCCCCTTTTGAAAGATGGTAACCACATAGATCAAACACTAGGAGGAAGAATCTCATTGGGGAATGCTTAAGAAAATTTAGACACTTTGTATCAAGAAATGAGTCTCTAGGATTGAAGACCAATTCACTTAGAGGAGTCATTGTTTCATAATACACAACACAGGGTTCATGCTGACATGATAGCAAGGGGATAAATGAAAACCATGAAGAAATAAAAGAATGTTGTAGGAAGGAAAAATACTAACTAGGCCATATAAGGGGATGAAGGTAAAGATGAGAAGTAGCCACCAGAAAAAGGGATCATGCATGATTTTGCATTGCACTTAATTGAGAGTGATGAAGGATTTGTATTTTAGGAAGTCAATTGGATTTAGTTATGACCTCTTTTTTTGTTGAAAGTGTCTTCATCCTACAATAAGTGTGAAAGCTTCAAATTTAATGGGTCCTTGGTTGGACCACTTCACACTCGAACAAAGAGAATATTGTTTGAACTTCTAATGTAGCAGAAAGCTATATGGCCCTAGATTTGAGCCTAAATCGGAGATGGGATGAGGATTAGCCCAAGGTGGGTCAAATAGTCCTGAATGATTATGAGGCCTTATGATCGGGCCCAAGCCAAATGTGGGCTTAAGTCTAGCCCATGGTGCATCCAGTGAATTAAGTAATTGTGAAAAATTATAAGGCCCTAACTAGTGTTGTTTGAAAGCTATATGGCCTTAGATTTGGGCCTAAGTCGGAGATGGGATGAGGTTTAGCCCAAGGTGGGTCAAATAGTTGTGGAAGATAATGAGGCCTTATGATCGGGCCCAAGTCAAATGTGGGCTTAAGTTTAGCCCATGGTGCATCCAATGAATCAAGTAAGTGTAAAAATTTATGAGGCCCTAAACTAGGGTTAAAGTCAAATGTGGGACTCAAGACTAACCCATGGTGGATTGGGTGAGTCAAGTGATTGTGAGAAGTTATGAGGCCCTTGGCTCAAGCCAATGTCAGATGTAGGCTTAAGACTGCCCATGGTGCATCAGTTCTAGTGAAAAATTACCCAGGGATGGGTTAAGAGGCAAACAACCTTGCTTAGGCAGTTGTAATGAGTTTTTAGGCCTCAAAATTGGTCCTTGATCAAGGATGGACTTAGGGGTCACCCATGATGGGTTAGGAGGGTTGTGAGGTATACCTTGTTGGAGATCCAAGAGTTTTTACCTTGACGCCTGAGTTAATGGCAATATTTGAGTTAGTCCATCTTAGGAAAATCTTAATTTGCTTAATTTCTTGTAGGAGATCAGGTGTTATTTCTTCTACATCTGAGTCATAAGTGAGTTCGAAATTGGACTGATCAAAGTCATGTCTAGCCCAGATTTGAAAAGCAAATTAAATCTGAGCATACCTGATACGATGTCCAAACGTTGAAGCTCCTAGAGTGGTAATTCACGTCCAAAAATTAAACCTAGATCAGCCTCCCTACTAAATGTGGCATAGTTGAAAGTCAATCCTGCAACACTGCTTCAACCGATTTGCACTCCAACCAATGGAATTCAATGCAGCTGTGTGAACCACTTATTCTTTGATGTTTTTTCTTCAAAACTCAATAGAAAGATGGTGAAGAATCAGTCCTCTCCAAAGCTAGTTTGAGCTAGGGTTTTTGGGAGCAAGGGAAAAGAGAGAGTGTAGAGAATGCATTCTTCTATCTCTACCTCTTCACTCTATATATTGAGCTCTCTCCTGATTAGGTTAGGTCTTGCTCCAAATAAAATTTGGATTATGATTTAATCCTTCTAATAGAATAAAGTTCCATACCCATATTCAATCCATATCAAGTTGTCATGTGACATCATTAACTAATCTATACTAGTAATGGGCTTAGGACCATTTACTTTAGTGATTCACATGCATACGGATTGCAAGGCTCTTTAGGTCTGATTATTGTATGGCATGGGACCCACAAAAGGTCTCACATAAGTCTACACTAGCGGGACCAGTGCAATGCATGTGCTTTGTTGAGTGAAAGTGAAATAATGGAAATACATAATAGTAAACACATTTTTTCTATTTTTATTGTAACACTATGAACTAATATTATCATAGGCAAGGATATAATGTTTAAATTATATAGTTCATACGAAAAAACAAATGTATTTTAAATACACTATGAACTAATTACATTTTCTTCTTGAAGATTATTGACAATTAGTACATATTTTCAAAAAGTAACTCCCTTTCTCTCACTCTCACTCTCTCTCTCTCTCTCTCTCTCTCTCCCTCTCTCTCTCTTAAATGTCTTTTTCTAAATGTAATAATAACATGCATTAAAATAAGAGGCCTAGAAAACCCAAAGGTCTCTCTAATAGTGTGCAACTTTATTAATCTAATCAAGATAAGCAGTGATTACTTTTTTATATTTTTAAAACAAAAGAAAATAGGAAAAATACAAAAATGAAGGAAATAGATAAATAGCTTCTCTCAAAGGAGAGACATGTTGACATGAACTGTCCGATTATATATATATATATATATATTTGGGCAGTGAACCCCTAACCTAATGGGCTGATATGAGATAAAGCTCATTAGGTTATAAGCCCTATAATGGTCCCTTGCCCTTAACCTCTCAACATAAATGATCTAAACATGGCTAATAGGGAAGGACCTCTTCCCTGACTGCAAATTATAGTTTCACACCCTTTGCTTGGATGGATCCTGGGATTAAAACCTTTTGCAAAACTTTTTTTGAAAATAACATAATATAAGTATAAAAACGCTTTGCAAATCTGATTTCAAATACAATTGAAAACTAGTATTGGTAATTTTAGGTTTCCATTAAAGAAAGTGTAAACCTTGATATTCACTTTGTTTGACAAAGAGAATGATCCTATCATTATGATAACCCACTCATGTAATATCCTAAACTACACCAACATACCTAGGTATTTGACCCTAGATGGATCTCACTAGTTAGCATATCAAAAATAGCTCAGTCCAAGACCTAGTGTAGTATCATAATCAAGTCTGGTATTAAGTGCAACTAGGGGTGATCATCAAAAAGCAGAAAACGAAAAACTGAATTGAATCGAGAAGACCAAACCAAAAATTCTAGTTAACTAAACCGATCGGTTCGATTTCGATTAACCATTATAAAAATTGGTGGTTAACCAAATTGACCGGTAGAAATATATTTATTTATTATATGTATATTTACGTATATTATATATTTTTCATATATATATATGTTCATATTGTCTATACATTATAAATTAATATATATGTATTATATAGAAAATATTTATAATATATAATATTCTTTATTATTTATAATATAATATTTTATATGAATTTTTAGTTTTTATTATATTTATATTTTTATTGATAATATATATTGTAAATGTAAAAAAAAAACCGAAAAACCTACGGACCGAACTGATGGTTAACCGATCAACTTTGGTTTGACTTTGGTTACTGGTTTTCCAACAACCGGTAGTACTAAAAAGTAAGACCACGGTTCAGCCTTGTCAAGATATAAACTCACAAAGTTTATCCAATGGTTGAGAATATTCTAAACTAAAATAGTCTCATGAGTGTCCAATTTAAGGAGCAATTCACAAAAACACACCAAGTTGAACATAAAATAATAATGTACTGATAGTATTAATACATAAAAGTTAGTGTACATCAATTGGATTAGAGCTAACACAGTTTAACAAGAACCATACCTATTCTAGCCATTGGTCTCTAAAGTTGCCTAACCTAGGGCTGTCAATTGGACTGGATTTGGTCCAATCTGGTCCAGTCCAACATTGGTCCATTTTCAAATGGACTAGACCAAACCCGGTTCAAACCCCATACAAACCATATTTAGTCCAATCCAATTGAAATGCAAATGGATCGGATTAGACCCAATCCAGTCCAAATTAAATATTTTTCTCAGAAAATGTTTTCCCTAGAAAATATTTTGGTTGCAACTAAAATAATGAAGGGAAACAAAATGTTTTCCTCAAAAAATAATACTCAATAAGGAATAAATTATTTCTCTAATTTCTCATAAAATAAACAAAATGATTTCCATCTCCATCTACAATCAAACACCAAAAAAATAATCATTTCCTAAAGAAATTGTTCATATCAAGAGGACCACATCCCGGTGCAACACTTGGTGGACTTCACTAACTTAATATCTAGTCAGTAGACTAGATATTAGGCCAATTATTTCTGCATTCTGTAAAAGGATGTTGTAGACAGTTTGACCATCTTAATCATTCTACAATAGTCCAAGTATAAAGAAGTTTGTTATTGGCATCAATAACTCATCAATAATCTAAAATAGAAACAAGTACAGAAGAATTGTGCTGCACTCTGTCAGTCTATCACATGCTCAACACTATGTATTATTACAGGAGAAACAAATACAGATGAAAGTCTGTTTTATTGAGCATAAAGAGATTGATCCAAGGAGTACTCATCAACACTACCATTTCTGGCCAAAGCAATCTTGGTGACTAGGCTATACAGTGGAATTCATGGAGTGGAAATCAATGCAATCTCTTGGGTTCTATGACTCTAGAGCCTCATTTAGCTTTTGAAAAGCTACCCCTTCCAAGCAAAAATACCAGTGTGCATGGGATGGTGGGTTCAACTCTTTGATGACTCAAAAGCCACTTATTTGTTTTGCCCTCCTACACCTAAATTTGTGTGGATTTGTTGAGATAACCCAATTAGCTTATACCAACTCATGACCTCCAAAATTATGCAGACATTAGCTTAAATCAGGGTAGGCTAAACACAATCACAAAGGTGATTCATGTCCAACCACACCATTTCAGAAAGGTGAGAGCAGGTTTAAGCATTGATCCTTTTTTCCTAATACACATTAAAACAATAGTTAAAAGAGCTTCTCAACAAGGATCGTTTGCCACTGTACTCCTGATTGGAGATGGATACACTATTGCAATACTTGTAGGATAGGATGCAGATTCAAATTACTCATTCCATGGCCATCATTCAAATTACAAGGGCAGAAATGCTCTCTAATTGGTGGCAACTCGCTATCCTGAATCAAATGAAATATATACTGTCAAAACAACAACCATATATTCAATGGAAATTGTATGATCTAATAACGGATGAATAGATTCATGTACCATCCATGTTACAAGGAACCTTAAAATGGAATACTGGTGTGAGAAATTCGAGCCAACTATACACAAAACAGCAACCAAGCTTTTGAGTTGACCAATATTTTGCATTATCCAATGTATCTATGGTCACTGTAAGAAAACACTGTATGAGAGTTGGT
Organism: Nelumbo nucifera; assembly: GCF_000365185.1. The sequence continues at coordinate 510,896 of NW_010729211.1, forward strand.
ATTCAGAAAAGAACTTGAGCAAAAGCAGCTTTTGTGGCACTAGACAACATCTCTACATTTGTCCTTTGAATCTTCTCCAAAATGAATCTTCTCATCTAGATTCATTGCTGAATAAATAAAATGCAAATGTCAGCTATCATGGAATATCTATACACAAATTTAACTCCATTAAAAGCATGAGTGTCAGATGAAACCAATATGAATGCAATATGAAATCCAGGTCTTGACCTGAATCCAAGCCATACAAACTTCCCATTGGTGAGGGACATTTGGCCAAAAGATAGTATTTCTTTTGCTGTCACTTTTCTTATTCTCGAAGAGCCTGAAATCATGTCTAGTGAAGTGAACAATGGTTGTGGTGACATACCCAGGAACGAGGACCAGGGCAACACAAGTAATGGAGGACCAATCAAGAGACAAGAGCTCAAGAGAATGCTACCCCACCCTGTGAGACAGATAACCAATAGACTTCACAAACAGAAAATGGACAGTCTTCAGGTACAAAGCGGAAGCTCTCAAACAGACTTGATAGTAGTAATCTAGCTAATGTTGATATTGTGCTAGATCGAAATGGTAATATAGCAGACGACTGTGTTGATGATGATCTAATCGAAGTTTATAACTTTTTTAAAGAGTATGGTAATTTTTCATATGAAGCAATCAATGTCGGTGAAAATCCTAGAGATAGGTGGTTATTAATACCAGCCAACTTTGCCTATACAGTTGTAGACCCCAAGAACGTAGGCAAAGGAGTGGATACGACTGACACTACTACTCTTACTGTGGATCATGGTGTCTATGCACTTGCAAAGAAGCAAATGGGTAATAAATAATCCTGAGGCAGTTAAGTATGCTCTTCTCAGGATGGAGGCCTTTAAGCTAGGGTGGTTTGGTTACCAACCAGCCACCAGGCAAGTTCCAATGCCAGAAGATCTAGAAGATGCAGAGCAACTCTTTACAGATGACTTCCAAGATATCAGTAACCACATAGAGATGCCAACCGTGCAGCTGACATTCTGCTCTTCATCATGGAACACAGCTATAGGACTCATGGATCTACTTATCGATCAGGACAGGCCTCAGAGTATGAATGACAAGCCAGCAACATACTAAGGGCTTGCCATCTAGAACAGATAGCAGGATACATGTCCAAGAACCTAATGCATGGAAATTGTCTTCACTGGATAACACCAAAGCGTGTTCATGATTTCATTGTAGCAGAAAGAGATTCACTACCTAAAGGTCTCAAACTTAGGAGCTATTATGCACCATCTGGTTGTGCCTTAATCTCAACACCAGATGCAGTCATCAACAACCTAAAAGCCAAAGGATGGTGGGAAGAACTTGCTAAATATGGAGGGTATCAAGATACTGAGATCAGAACAGTTTGTGATGTGATAAAGCAAAAGCCATGGAATATCTATGCATTGATTGTGTTCCTAAATCAAATGAAACATGAACACTACCACGAGTCAAAAAGTTTAGAAAACGGATATCCAATGCAATAGTGTATTTATTTATTTGAAACCATGTCTTGAATTTAATTGTAGTGTTTTAGTTTTCAATGGCAATGGAGTTAAATGAATGGTAAGAGGATGTACAATAATCATTGAACCAATATTAACGGAGCTAGTTGAGAGTTTGATCCAATTAACTACATTTGAAAATTGAAACTTATGCAATTTTGTACCATATTTTTGAGTGCAAGTTCAATGAAGGGACCCATTATAGTGGAGCACCTTTTAATGGATAACACCAAAGCATGCTCATGATGTCATTGTAGCATAAAGAGATTCACTACCTAAAGGTCTCAAACTTAGGAGCTATTATGCACCATCTAGTTGTGCCTTAATCTCAACACCAGGTGCAGTCATCAACAACCTAAAAGCCAAAGGATGGTGGGAAGAACTTGCTCAATATGGAGGGTGCCAAGATACTGAGATCAGAACAGTTTGTGATGTGATAAAACAAAACCCATGGAATTTCTATACACTGATTGTGTTCCTAAATCAAATGAAACATGAACACTACCATGAGTCAAAAAGTTTAGAAAACAGATATCCAATGCAATAGTGTATTTATTTATTTGAAACCATGTCTTGAATTTAATTGTAGTGCTTTAGTTTTCAATGGCAATGGAGTTAAATGAATGGTAAGAGGATGCACAATAATCATTGAGCCAATATTAATGGAGCTAGTTAAGAGTTTGATCCAATTAACTACATTTGAAAACTAAAACTTATGCAATTTGTACCATATTTTTTAATTCAAATTCAATGAAGGGACCCATTATAGTGGAGCACCTTTTAATGTATGGTATTCAAACATAGTTGGAATCATTTCATACCTATCTGGGTATTATAATAAACTTAACAATTAATACTCAGTTGACAATGTTATAAAGGATCCAAATTGAAGGGAGACAATGGAGCACTTCTCATCAAATGGATGAATACTGTGCTATTGAAAGTTCTTTTATGAGTGATCATTTCTCTCCAGACCATTGCAGCTGTTTAGTGCTAGCCAAACTTCCCAATTAACTTAATGCCATCCCACAAAATGGTGGTTATCAATTAAACCATCTCTGGCCCACTCACACTCTCACTAAGAAGTCCAATAATGCTGTAGACATAGAAAGGTCAGAGAAGCTGGGGATTCCTCTACTTCTTTTCCTTCTAGTGGAAGTGGGCCTAGTTATTATTATTTTGTTTTCTTTTTTTCTGATTTTAAATCAAACCATAAGTGGGTTAGAGAAAGCAGAATTTACAAATGTGATAAATAGTGAAGTTTACAGAGGTGATAAATAGAATTTAAAAAACATTCCCTCTATACTTTTACTTTGAAAAACAAAATGTTAGTATGATTTCAAACTTAAACATTTCAATCTATATTTCTAAAGCATAAAATAACAAGTGAAAGTGGCCTTAAAAGAAAACACAATTACCAAGTGCACATTAGACAATAGGGATTTCCTAAGAAATAAACGGTCAAAAGCAAATTCAAAAGGTTGGAACACAACCAAATCCAACAATGCATGATAAATAAGTAAAATCCATAAGAAGAGGGAGGGAAAAGGCATTGCAAATGAAAATGGTTATCCCACGAATTCATACTTAATGATATATCAATATCAAGAAACATTGAAGAAAATCACAAACTAAGAGATGGAGGAAGATCGCCAAAACTACATAATGTTTCTTTGGGAAACATCTTGAAATCCAAGCAAAGAAAGAGAGAATGGTGATTTCTATGTTAGGTTCTAATGATAGAGGATATATGAAATACCTGTCACAGAGTTCAAAGGAGCCTATCACTTGAGAGAGAGATACAAGAGAAAAAATGATTTCCTGAGACTTTGAGAGAAGAGGGAGTGTTGTCGCCATTGAAGAAAGTGAGAAGGTGTTGAGAGAAGAGAGTGTTGTACTGCCTGCTAGAGAAAATGAGAGGCACTGAGAGACCATCGTTGAAGAAAGTGAGAGGGCAAGAGGAAGATCGCCAGAGAGAGGGAAATACCGCCGGACATCATTCGAAGCTTTAAACGAAATACCGTCGGCGAGACTTTGAGATGGAGCGATGGAGGTGTTGAACCCTAGCCTTTGAACGAAAATGAATGGACCAGCAGGCTCATTTGAACTTTTGGCCTTGTTCACTTTTGATCCATTCTATGAATGGATAATTCATGTTCGGACCGGTCCGAGTCCATATCAATTTTAGGACTGTCAATAATACTTCCAAATGGATGGAGTCCAACACGAAATCAGTCCATTCACACCCCTAGCCTAACCCAAGTTCATTCTTGTTGAGCATCAAAAGAGAGTGCATCTAAACAATTGATTTCATAACGTTCCTAAGTTGACATAATTGAAGCATAATTTGGTGTAGTCTTCTCATTGATGAGTTGTTGTAGTAGACGATCAATTAGAGTATCTCCAAATCTTTGATTTCTTCAGTAGCCTTTATCATCCTTAATTTGTTAGAGCTTCCTCGATTAGAGAGATTTGGTAATGGTGATAAAATCATTATGATTAGGCAGCAGACTTAGCAAAGCTTCTACTTCTTCATCTTTGTTAGCATTCTAACTTTAATTCAATTTAGGCTCAACAAAGTTTTCCATAAGATAGTTGCATACTTAGTCACATTAGTAGTACACTCAATGAGTTTGTTATCATCAAAACACATAAGATCAATATAGAGGTTTTGGGAAACATGCTCCCAATTAAACATAGACGCCAAATACTTCTAACCTCCTTAGTAATGACATTGCCAAAGTCAAACAAGTCTATAGCTTGATCATCATTTTCTTACATCATTTGGGTAAACTTCCTTTTCTAGATCGTTTACATTTTGCTGATTGTCGCTCATCTTCACAGTTAAATAAAAACAAAGAAACTTAAGGACTAAAAGATAGAAAATGACTCCATACAAGAGAGAAAAACCTAGAAATAGGGAGGAAACCCTAGAAAGGGTAAGACTTACCTAATGGGCACGACTCCACAAAAACATGAGTACACCAAAAGCACAGAGCAAGCATTATCCCAAAAAAGTACAAAACAACAACACAACAAAGGAAGAAACAATGACCAAGGTGTAACTTGAAACTCAAATGAGTGATAGGATAAAGCTAAAGAGGAGACTTATCTCCTTCTAGACTTAAATGTATGCCTTCCATTTTGTTCTTGAGGATTAATCTTTTTTTCCATGCCTAGTGATGTCAAATGTTGAAGATCAAATATTTGAATTAATGGCTAAACCATTTGGTAGAGATCCATTATTGTCTTGACCTATTAGTTTTAGAGTGTCTTGTCCTACCAATTGGGTCAAGCTAATGTTAGATAGTGTATGCCCTTAGCTCTAACCAGATTGGTGTATATAAACATTTATTAATAAATGAATAAAGTACATTATTGTTTCATGTTTTTATTGGTGTGTTTTTGTGAATTACTCCTTAAAGTAAACACTTATGAGACTATTTAGTTTAGAATGATCTTAGCCATTGGATAGGCTTGAGGAGTTTATCCTGACAAGGTTGACACTGGTGTGCTACCGAACTGGTGGAGCAGTTTGTCTCAGTTGTTAGGGTTAGACAATAAGGACAACCAATGGGTTTTAGAAGAAACGTTAAAGCCAGACCAATTTCTAGTTATGCCTTGGACCTTGGAGATAGATGGCCAAAACTGGAAAGTTACATTTAACGCTACATTAGATTTTGATACTACACTAGGTTTTGGACTGAGTTGTCTTTGATATTCCAACCTATAAGATCCATTAAGGGTTAAATACTTGGGCATTTTGGGATAATTTGGGAAATTACCTGAGTAGGTGGAATGATAGGATTGATAGACAAAGTGAATATTAGGGTTTACACTCATTAATGGAAACCTAAATTACTGGTAGTGGATTTCAACTATATTTGAAATCTAATTTGCAAAATGTATATATATGTTATATTACTATTTTATGAAGGAGGTTTGCAAAGGTTTTAATCCCAGGATCCATTTGAGTAGAGAGTGTGACACTACATTTCGCAGTCAGGGAAGAGGTCATTCATTCATTGCGGGTAGTGTTTTGATAATTATGGGTCGAGGGGTTAGGTGTAAGAGACCATTATAGCGCTAATTATGTGATGGGTTTTATCTTTCATAAGGTGGTTGAACCCAAGAATCATTTATGTGTAAACGTTGGGCCCAAACTGAACCCAAGTTGATTGGGTCAAGAATTCACTACCCTTGAGCGGTGAATTCAACCTAACCTCTTTCAGAGGTGGGGCCAAACCCTTATGAACTTGTGTGAGACCTTTGTGGGTTCCATGCCATACAATATTCAGACCCAAAGTGGCCATGCAACATCTTGGGATGTGAACCATTAAAGAAAATGGTCTTAAGGCCCATTTCTAATATGATTAGTTAAGAGATCACATGACAACTTTGTCATGTGATTTATGTTGAAAATGGGTATGGATCTAGGCATGGAGTACCTATTCTCGTAAGAAGAAAATGATTATCAATTAAATATAAAGTCCTGATCCAATTTTGATTTGGATCAACTCTTAATCAGATTAGGAGAATGCTCTATATAAGGGACTAAGAGAAGAGGGGTGAATTCACTAATTTTCTTCACTCTCTTGCTATCTTCTCTTCTCCCTTGCCTCTTAGAAGCTCTACTTTGACCCAGCTATGATAGGGGTGGATTTTCATCGGTTATCCACTATGTTTTTGCAAGAAAAAAAACATAGATATTAGGTTCACACACCCACATTGATCCAAGCAAGTTGGGGATTGGGTTGCTGAATTGGCTTCATCTACACACTGCACAATTTTTAGTTGGAGGCCGATTTTGGAACTGATGTTGGACATGAACTACCACTCTGGGAGCTACACATTGTGGTTTATGTATCATATTTAATCAATTTTAATTTGGTTTTCAAATCTAGTCTAGTTCAATGTAAGTTCAATCATTAAATTTTAGATTTCAAAATTACTGGGAAATTGGTTCCCAGGTGGGGTTAGAAAAATTTTAAAAAAATTGACTAGCTACTAAACCTGGTTCAGCCATGTTTAATTTGATTTCTAACCCTTCCAATAACTAAATCCATTATTCTTGAATGTTAGTGATGATGGATTGTACACTAGACAAAATATTGGAGTGGGTACTTGTTATTGATGATGAATGACAAAAATTTGGTAGCCATTTGGGTGGGAACCCTTCTATTGAATGATTGACTGACAACCAATTGTGAGACCCACCTTGGAAAGCTAGAAGCTGATATGCTTTATCCCTCCTAAATGAGTTCTTATTGGATGAGCTCTTGGAGTGATTGGTTTATCCTTGAAAAAAAAAAGCTAAAGCTCTAGGTTTTGAGGAAGGTCAAAGACTAGGAAAGGAACTTGGTTTCTCTTCAATTATTATTGAAGGTGATGCAAACTCTATAGGTGATCTCCTATTGGCTCCTGCCTAGGAGCTCAAACTCCTTTGGCATCTTTATCTTGTCACTGTTGAACAAAAGAGTATAATGTGTGCCTTTCACGAATTGATTAGTTCCTTTGTTCCATGTTGCTCTAACATGGTTTTACATATCTGTGTTCTAAGTTTATGTTATAAGAAAAGGTTTATCACAACATGGCCTCTCTAGATTTTAGGTTTCGTTTGTCATATCATTCAAAGGGACTTTTATACCAAGTATAATGAATAAAATTTTTGCCTCTTAGGTATTGATACACTTGAATCAAACTTTAATTGAATAGTCCAGGCTTGAATTTAATTAGGCTCGGTTTCAGTTCAATTCAAATCTTAGGCTAAATTTGATTAATTTTTTGAGATCGAATTCACAAGCCTGGTTCGATTATATATAATATTTGTACTATATATTATAAAAATATTATGTATATGTTTTAAAATATAAAAGTATATCAGTTTTTTGAACTTGAAATTATTGAATGTTTGGTCAAACCTAACACAAATAGGGAAATAGGGTTCTAATTGAACTCAAACTCAAAGGTAGAGTTGTATTTTAGTCAAATCGAGCCAAGATATGTTGCAATTTAATTTGGCTTGACCCGATTGCACCCTAACTCCTGGGCATTGAAAAAATCAATATGATTTTGTTTTTTGAAAACAAAAACAAATGCTCCATACAACCCACCAAGTGCTCATTTGGGAAGCTGAAGTGTAATGGCTTCTATCTTTTTTCTGAGGTGGGTCCACACGGACAACCCTATACGCTATGTTTGGCAAAAAAGCATGGACAGCCCGAGTGAAGAGCTGTCTTCTTCGATCTCTTTGAATAGCTTGTTTGGAGTGCTTCAAATCAATTGAACCAGCTTGGTTGAATGAATGCTCAGCTAAACCCTTTTGTTAAGTGCCTATTTGGGAGGACTTTCAAACAAGGGCTTCTGGTTTTATGAGGTGGGTCCCATGTAGACAGTCCTATAAGGTATATTTGGTGAAAAATGTGGAATACACATATGAAAATGAAGGGCTGTCACCTTCAATCTTTTTGAGTAGCTTATGGGAGCACTTCAAATCGATTTGAACTAGCTTAGCTGAATGTTTGGGAGGGCTTTCACATAGTGGGCTCCCAGTTTTGTGAAGTGGGCTCCCACGTAAACAACCTCTAATCCATGTTTGATGAAAATCCCCGATAACCCAAAAAAGACTCTAAAAGCCAAAAACATGACTTTCCACGAACCTTATTTTACTAGCTTCTATAGAACAACTTTGTGAAAACAACTCAATCAAAACATTAGCCCTCCCAAACAAGCCCTAACTAAATAGGTGTGTTATGTGGGTTGGGTTAGAAATATATATTTCAATAAATTTATGCCGTTTAACATTCAACTCAAGCCTATCTTCATACATACTGCACTTTATAATTCTATGTTTATTTGGCTTGACATAGCAAGAAAACTCTTAAATATTACTTTCTTTCCGGTATCTCTCTTATTTTATACTCTATTATATTATCAACCAATCAGGTCTAGTCTAGAATGAGTTCACATCTCCACCCTGCTATCATCGGGAGATATTCCCAATACACGGCGGAAATGTGCTGTGAGGCGGAGATGTGATGTCGTATAGAGTTGGACACTTGGACATAATTCCTCAACTTCTAGTATCAATGGACCCAAGTTTTTAATTAGACCGATTTTGCTGAGGAACCTGGTGGTCTATCCAGACCGTCCAACACCTGGAGCAGCCGAGCAACTGATCACCAAAATCCAACGGCTAATACTTCGATTCGGCACTAAATAACTTGACCCAATAAGTCTATAACACATCGCATGGCAGCTAAAAAGATTCAGACTCCATGCATGTCTTCCACGTGCATTCGGCAGTGGCACTGTCATAACCTTACAGTCCGGCCGGCCCAACTCGTCCACTTCTCTCTCTCTCACCACCTTGCTCAGAACTGAGATCCATCGTCCTCCAACGCCTACGTCCGCTCAATACGAAACACCCGTTAACACAAGTTCATTAACAAACAAAGAAACAAAACATCACAAAAACCCGAAACCGTTTCGTTTCTTCGTCTCTTTTCCTTCTCTCTTCATTCAATTGCAGAGTTAAAACGAAACAAAGACAACTAGAGAGAACCACAGAGAGAGAGAGAGGTAAATTAATGGCGCTGACGAGAAAACGGTCGATGCGTTATATTTCGTCAATCTCTGAACCGACTACGACACCCATGTCAATGTCTTCCTCCTTTTCTTCTTCGCTCGCGTCTTCTTCTCAGAAGATTTATCGGATTCTATCTTCCCTCCAAATCCCTCCCTAAATTTAGCTTGTAATCATTATCCTATAATAAATTAGCAAAATCCCAATCCCCCTTCTAAATTTAGCACAATTCTTTAATTTCGTTCTCCCTCCCAGGCTCTCCATTCTTCTCTCTTTCTCTGGGTTCTTAGCTTAGGTTAGTTGAGTTGGTCAGGTTTCCAGGGTCTTTTTTTCGATGCAGAGTGGTGCTGCAGAGAATGAAGTTAGGGTTAAAAGTTCTGCCGCTTCGTCCTCTCATCCTGCAAACCAAACTCCTTCAGCCGCTGCTTCTCCTTCTTCTGCTGGTTATGTTACTTCGGGTGTTAGTTCTGCGATTCCATCCGGTCCGGGTTTTACTTATGATGGTGTTCATGCTGAAGAGAAACCGAAGATCAATGGAGTTGGAAAACGGATGATTGATGAAGGGATGGAGAGAGGAAAGCTCTTCACATCGACAATTCCGGTACCTAGCTTAATTTCTGTTACTGCGGAGACGGCGGAGGCTTGTTCCATGAACTTTGCTCATTGCTATGGTGTTGGAGGAGGGGCTGAAGAGGACGCCAGACTTGAACGGTTTCTGAAACTACATCAGGGTCCCATGGCTCCGGCGGTGGCTACTGTTCCTGTGCTACAATCTCAACCAAGTGAGTGACATTTTACTTTTCTGTTTAAGTTTGAACTAAAGATGTATGCTACCATTGTTATCTTAAACTTACTCTTGTAGTAATTTATTTGGTGCTCGATTCGTGGAAGAAGAAAAAAAAAACACACTATTCTTTTATCTTTAGGTTTGAACAAGTGTTGTCACGACCAAGCAGTTTGAATAATTATTTCTACTTCAAATTCTAGCTGATCTTGATACTGGCAAAACCTATCAATTTTGACCTCTTATGGCTTTGTCTTAGTGGACAACGTATTCTCAAATCGTTTACATGTTGAGATCCTTGGCTATAGTTCTACGATGAATTCCTAGAAAGAAGGCTTTTGCCTGAAATGGTCTTTCCATATGTGGACAGGGTACTGGGGCTGAGATAGAGAGCATTTTTGGACCATCGCCTAAGCTGCCACATCTGAGATTCCTAGTTTGCATTATCTTATGAATTTGACTTAATTCAAGAAATCCTTATGCAAATATTTTGGATTGTCCACTTGAATCTTTTTTATCATCCGTCTCCATCAAGAGTCACAATTTCTGTTGAATAGCAGCTTGCAAGTTCTAGTTCTTTTTTCATTTTGTAGTAGATTGTGAATTTCATTAAGAGGAGGGAGAGATTCTTTCAACCTAGAAAGAATCTTGGTATTCCCATCCCCTTCTTTGATCCATTTATGCCTAGATTTTTGCCTCCAAGATATCTCTTCCTTCAACAGGACCTCTTCCAAATCTTTCTTTAACTTCCATCTCAATTCTTTTTCTTGTGCATTCATGGTCCTTTGATGTTCCTTTGAATCTAAGTCCTCAATTTGGGCTGACAATCTGGCTTTTAGCTCTTCCAACCTGTCAAATTCCTCTCTGTTCCAATCTTTTATTTTGGATCTCAGACTTTTTAATTTCTCGTGGAATCTAACCCATTTCCATTTCACTCCCCTAATCTCTTCTTTCCACCACTCCTCAACTTTATGCACAAAGTTCGGGTGTGTCAACCACATGTTCTCGAACCTAAAGGGTTTAGGTCCAAGCCCAAAGGTCTCTTGGCCTAGCTCTATGGGACAGTGATATGAGGTAACTCTAGGTAGAGCTTTAGCCACCAAACCCCTCCAGTGTGCTTCCCAACTTTCATTGAAAAGGAATCTGTCTAGTTTTGAATAAGATGGATTCTCCTGGAAATTGGACCAAGTGAAGTTGGCCTGTAGCATAGGGAACTCCTTTAGATTACAAACGTTGATAAATTCATTGAACCTCCTCATGCTATTTGTGATAGATTGTTGGGGATTGTTTGACTCATTTAGAAACCTTATTACATTTGAAATCTCCACCCAAGCACCAAGGGCCTTACCATACTCCTTGAATTCCATAGAGCTCTTCCCATAGTTCATTCCACTCTCTGTAATTATTTGGCCCATACACATTGGTTAACACCCGTGTGAAGCCATCCTCCACCATCCTGGACTTTAAGGATACAGAAAAATTACCTATCAGCTCCTCTAATGCTTCTACCACATCCTCTCTCTAAATAGTAATTATCCCCCTAGAGGCTCCCCAAGAGGGAGTTGAGCACCAACTCATTCATCTTGCTTTCCACACGCTTCTAACCCATCTTTTATCTAGATCTGCTAGTTTGGTTTCCTGTATCAATACAATGTCGGGCCTTTCCTTCTTCAACAGATCTTTTATCACCCTCCTTTTTCTCGCACTTCCTAGACCCCTCACATTCCAGCTAATGATCTTCATCAACTCGGTTGTAGAATGAGACCCTCCAAACCATCCTTTTTCCTTCACTTTAGAGCCTTCCTCCTCTCCCGTCTTCCACTAAATTCTAAGTCTCCTTCTATGTCTGAAATTAGTCTTTCTACCTCGGACCTTTTCTTTTTCTTTTTCCTTTTGCTTTTGTTAGTTGTTTCTTTTCCTGACATCACATATTTACCTCTTCCTTTCTTGTCACAACAATTGCTCCCTAGGGGTTCTGGTTTTTTTGGTGTTACCTCCAAGAACCCCTCTGTCTGTTTATATTCTTCCAACAAAACATAACCACTTCCTCCACCTGTCTTTTTTCTAACAAAGAAACTTTTTCCTCTATTTCTAACATCACCCTTTCAACTTCTACTCCTCCACCTCCGGCTGTTCTCTCCAACTGTGATGCCAAGGTACTTGTTTCAGGCACAATACCCTGATTCGTAACAAAACCCGAATGGACAAACATATCTGGCCTGATAGGAGAGGATGGTCAACAAGTTATGTTGGGATATCAGTAATAGAATTCTGACCAAAGCTCCTTCCCTCTGTCTAATTTGGTTGTTGGGGTAAACTTGGTTCAATCAAAACCTTTTCAATCCCTACAGCTGAAGAAGGCTTTGGTGCGTTTTCCTTTTTGGGTGTTTTCTTGTAAACCTTCAGAGAAGAATCCTGCCCCTCCAAACCGAAACTCTTTACCTGCCTATTTTCTTATGAATTTGTTTGCAAGAATAGATGTACCCTGGTCATCCTTTAAAACTGCTGCTAAGTTCCCCTCATCCTTGTGTGGCGCATCAGCTGTTGAAATCTTTAACTTTTCAGCCTTGTCTTCCACCTTATTCTGCTCCTCCCCTTTTCCACATCCTTCCGAAACACATATACTGATCGTGTTGCAGATTTAACTGAATCTTGCAGATTTACACCTTCTATACTGATCGTGTTGTCTGTGTCTGAGTCAGAATCACTCTCTCAGCTTCAGTTGACAGCTCTGCTTCAAGGTTTTCAAGGTCGCGCTGTCGAATTGACCTTGGATTGCGATGATCTTTGGAAAGTTGCGACAGATTTTCCGAAGGAACCCATTGTAGCAAACCTGTTCTCTGGTTTGACTTCTTCGAAGCCTTAGAAGAGCTCGATGGGGATGATGCTAGACGATTAAACTTGTCTAGCATCAATCCTTCCTCAGCCAGGGTTTTAAAGACTCATGTGATAACTCAAGACATGGGCCAGTCACGTGAGTTTTTAAAGAGCCGCCCCCTTCGGCTTGACCCGATGGCTCAACCCTCTCAATAACCGGTTCAAAATCCTTGGCCAGACTGGTTTTTCCTTTTGGAAATGAATGGTCAAGCTTGTTCGAATTTTTGGCGCCAGAAACTAACACCTGAGCAAAGGATCTTTTTGCTGTCAGTCCCTTGTAACCCACGTATTTGACCTTCCTCACTGCCCATATATTTTGGATAGTCGAAGGTTTGCTTGCCTATTTTAATGAAACTTTCCATCTTCTTCTGATTCTCCAATCCTAGGCAGCCGTGCAGGGCCTATTCTTCCACCCGTACATCTTCCTGTCTGGCCTCTAACCACAGAGAAACTTCAATGGAGGAAGCTAACCAAACCTGTAAAGACAGTCCTTCAACCTGAAGAGTAATCTTCCTAGGTATCTCCTCTGGTTTGACTCCATTTAACAGAAAAGCAGCATATCTCAAATCTCCCCAGAACTCCCCCACCAGACAAGCTCCACATAATAAGGCAATGGAGACTGCTACATCATGTTTCCACAGGTGGAACGGCAACCCAATCACCCTGACTATCACTCCATCTTCAATGGCAAAATATTTCGAATTGGATGAAGAGGACCATCTATACAAAGTAAAGATCTCCTTGTCCTCTTGAATGCTTAGAGCCTCAACTTCCATCATGTTTTGAAGAGAATCAAGCACTGCCTTCATACTGTCAAAAGGGGTTAAAATAAATGTCTTCCTCAGTCCCAACTTACTAATCTACATGTCTGCAATCTTCCTCCAACCCTTAATCTGTTTTTTAGCTTCAACCACTAACATATTGTTCCAGTGATTTTTGCTGAAATTTACGTTCAGTAATGGATTTCTGTTGCTGTTTGCCATGGCTAGAAAATCCTGGTTAAGAGTCACTCCCTCCATCGATGGTGAGTTTCCAACAAATAATCCCTCAACTACTTCTGCAGCTTCCACCATCTCCTTCATCTCTGGGTTCCTTCGATCTATAAAGCCAGTCAAGATCTCAGTCACTCCTCGCCATCCTTTACTGTTTTTTCTGGCAGGGAAGCAGACCATTTGCTTCCTTTGTCAAAGAACTCTGAAAGAGATATGAATAAACCTTTTGCATTTTGTATACTTTTCACCACATCCTGCCAAACTTTGTGTTATTTTCCTTCCAGCATGTCTGTTTTCCTTTTGTTGCTGCTTCTTGCAAAAAATCCTTCAGCCATTCGATTATCTCCAAGCCTTCCACCAGAACTGTAGCTTTGCAGACATAAATAATAGTGAAGAGGGTGGCCAGCATTATTGCTCTCTTTTCTCTCTCAAATCTCTTCTCTTCCTTCTCTCCTTTATTCTCTTTTTCTTCAAGAAATATTCTTTTCTTTTACAGATTTTATTTCAGCACCTTTCTACTGTTAGAAATCTAGATTTGCAGAATGAAGCAGGAAAAATAGGCAAATTGGTTGGTAAAATCTCTCTCTGTAGGACATCTGACTTGGGATCAAATTCTTTCAGCAATTTAGCAACAAAGAAGTAACCATTGATCACTTACCTGTCAACAAAGTAAAAAATTGATGAATTTGATGCTTGTTCTTCCCGTGGATTACCATGTAATATTGTGACTAACAGAAGCTTAGAAGGGTCACTTCTAACTCCTAGTCAACCATCTAATTCTTCTCTACTTGAATATATTCTCCTTCATGTCCTTTTATCTTTGGTGACATTTGTATCTTGTATAACCAGCTGATGCTTTTCAGACTACCCACTTTACTGTTGTATATTAAAACATGAATTATTAGCATGGTAATGCCCTTGACTCTGATTATGAAACTTCATCTAATGTCTCATCATATAAGTATTTTTTTCCTTTTTTGGAATATGAATATATTAGTGTAATCAAATTTTCTTTCTTTTAGGTTTTGTTCATCTTGGGACTTATTTCAATCATGCAGGGTCTGAGCTTACCACTGTATTTCCTGGAATAAATAATTCATGGAGTCCACAATCTGTAGGAAGTCCATATCAGTTTCAGTTCTTTCCATATAGCAATATGTGCATTTCAAGTGCTGGAGCACCAAATTTTAAGCAGAAGGTTGAGGTTTCTGGGAGCTCTCAAAATCCCTCTCATATGGAAAGCTTTCTTGGCCATATTGCAAGTAGTTTTTATCAAGACGCAGGTACCATTTATCAAATAAAATTTAGTCATTGGATAATTTATTAAGGAACATAATGATTTAATCAATTGAAAAGGTCCCTTGACCATATTTCATGAATGATAACCATATAGGATAGTAGTGTTTCCTATACATGATGTGATTTGCTGCCATGTGGGATGTAGGAAAGCAACCATGTGCAGCAGGATACCATACCATGTCATATGTAGGAATTCCTAATATATTGGTTTGCTACCTGTCCTCTTAAAACATAGATGGTAGAACGATATTGTATTGCTACATTTTCTATAATGCTACATGTTCACATATATGGTTGCATGCTTGGAGATCTGGATCATCCAATCAATGTATCCTACTAAGATGACTCTCCAAAGTCTGAAATGATTATATTACAATTATCATCTAGAAAGATGCCATGTTTAACATAATGTTAAGAGCATCTCTTAATATTAATTTATTGATGTACTTATTTAGTTTTTATTAGCAGTAGTCCTTTCTCCTAGAGTGGGGAGAGGAAAAATGAGAAAGCTGACCACCTCTTATTGGTTAAGATTATAGATCCCTCTTCCTATCCACCATCAAAGAGAAGATGAAAGGGTAGAAATTGGTTAGAGTCCGACTACCATTTCCAACCTTGCTTTAGTCATAACAAACCAAAAGGGGATTGTGACTTCACCACCATTAAGCTCAAAGTTAATTTGGAAGGAGAAATTGTTGCCCAAGTAGCCTACCCAAGAGGGGGGGGGGATTGAGTTCTACAAGGTTTACTCCCCAAATAATGCCTTTTCAAACTTGAGTGCTATGCAAAGATAACTGAGTGCAATGATACAAAGTGCTTGTGTGATAAAGATAGTAGTGTGTAGAGTGAGTATAACCAAATTTAAAGAATGTTAGGAACCTGCCTAACTCAGGGCTCTTTGAGGGAGCCAACCTCCTGAATTCGTTGGAAGGAGAGAGAGAGAGAGAGAGAGAGAGAGAGATTAATGCCGAAAGAATTCCTGTCCTATTTCTCTTTGTGCTTCACTACTTATACTGTTTACAATCTTTGATTTCTTTCTGTTATAGCTATTGCAAGTGGACGATTAGTTGTGCTGATGTGGCATCCTCTTGTAAAACTGATTAGCTGCTTTCTGTTGGTCTGTTCCAGCAGTCTTTACAGTCCCCCCCTCCTTTAGAGCGACCTTGTCCTCAAGGTCTAATGTGGGAAAATTTGATTGCAGATCTAAGTAGGATTCCCATGTTGCATCCTCTGCTGGGAGTTTAGACCAAACAGCTAATGCTTCTGGTATGACTCTTCCACTACGACGCACCCATCTGAAATCAATGATGCGGGCTGGCTCAGTCTGCACTTGTCCTTCATCTGAAAACGTGGGAAGGGTCGGACTTGTAATGACTCCTGGCTTCGGCCCTTTCTTCAGTAAGGAGATATGGAATACAGGGGGCAGTTTTGATGTTGCTGGAAGGTCCAGCTTGTAGGCCACTGACCCTATTCTCTCAAGGATTTTAAATGGCCCAAAATAGCGTGGGCTGAGTTTGTTCCACTGTCGGCTTGCAACTGAAATCTGTCTGAAAGGTTGTAATTTGAGAAACACCCAATCACCGACTTCATATTGGACATTCTTGTGATGTTTATCATAGGTGTGCTTCATCCATTGCCGTGCCTGTAAGAGATGATGTCTCAATTCCTTGAACACTTCATCCCGTTGCGTCAGCTGTTCTTCTAAGGCCGCTACTGTGGTGGTCCCTTTTTCATAAGGAAGTAGAGGGGGAGGGTCCCGACCATATAGAGCTCTGAAGGGTGTCATCCCAGCGGCGCTATGGAAAGTGGTGTTGTACCACCATTCAGCCCAGTGGATCCACTTCACCCATTGTCTTGGCCGATCTCCC